>JAWMRA010000001.1:48619842-48738594 GCA_035584735.1 Pseudotriccus pelzelni | reverse complement strand
GGAAATCAACCAAGAAAAGTTTTTCTGCTTTTAGTTTTGTATGTTATTTTAAACTCAAAAGCACTGCACATGTCAATTTCAATTCAAATGCTGTATATCACCTTTTATTCAAAAGATAAGTTACATATACTGTTACAATGGCCTCAGTTAATCTAGAAGCTACAAGGCTATTAGAATTTGTGTCAGGCATGTCTTCCTTTAATTCCTCTTCATATCTAAGTTATTATTCATGTTTAAGATTACTGAGGAGACACAAACAATTTATTAGCACCACAGGATTCCTTTATGCTATTTTTCTATTTCATTGTTTACAAAAAGGAGTAAGATAATTAGGTGGCAAAAGTGACACAGTTACCAATGCTCAGCTTTTGATATCGGGAGGTCAGACACTACAAGCATTTAAATTAAGTGACATCTCATGCCCCCCATAAAAAAGAAAAGACAGAAAACACAACATGCAACTAAGCCTACGTTCACTTTTGATTACTAAGCTTCAACAGGGAAAAGCAATTGCTTTTCATTTCCTGATATTCAGTGTCCTCTGGCAATTTTAAAGCTCACTTCCTCCAGCTCCAAAGTACCACCTCCAGAAGAATCACACAAAATTACATTACACATAACTAAAGATGCCATGTTTTTATAGTCAACTTCTTTTTAGGTTCTGGAACACACCAAAACAATAATTTATAACTCTAAACAAGTTCATTAGCCTACCTCTGAGGTGTCTGTTGACCAACAATGGCATTTGCAGTTTCTCTCAAATAAACTTCCCAGTCCATCTCAGGAATGTCTTGATCAGCAGTAAAAGGATACCTACATAATAATAAATTTTTTAAAAAAATTAACATCAGAGAAAATTGTCACCTATTCTAACAAGGCCTTAGAAGTAAGGATGTCTGACAGCATAATATACATTAATTTTTGTAGTGACTTACTGTTGTACTCTGCAGCACTCACACATAAGTAGGGCTTTCCGAAGATTCCTGCCAGATTTCTCTGCAATCCTTTGAGCCAGTTCCTGAGGCAGAGTCAGGCCTTCTTTCTTACACACACTGGACAAGACATGGCAGATCTAGACAGAAACAGATATCAGGGAGTACAACACTTAACAAACCGTTCAGCAACTACAGATTCTTCCTGTTAGAAAGATTCCTGGACCAGAGATGGATCAGTCTTTCATAAGCCATGCTTGACAAGTCACCCACCACAAAGAAAAGTTAGGTCACTATGTGAAAGTAAAATATCTTGTAAGTGCACAGCAAGAACTTATCTAGTAGGAATTTTTAAATTATTTATTTTTGCTTCTATTTTAACATACGTCTTCAATGCTGGGAGCAGGCACTCGTATAGCCAGGCATCTGCTTTGAATAGGTCCTATAATTTTTGACATGGAGTTGCAGCACAGGATCAGCCTGCAGGTCGCCATGTACTTCTCCATTGTTCTTCGCAAAGCATGCTGAGCATCTTTAGTGAGTTTGTCAACTTCTGTTAGCAGCACCACTGAAAAAAGGATTAAAACCACCGGGGTTTTGTATTAACATAAAATCTTTCTAAGAAAACAAATACTTTTGACATACAAGTGATAATACCAGAATAAATGATAATACACAGAAGGCAGCATAGTTACACAGGCAGAAAAATAAAGATTAAGATAACCTGTGTGCCTTTTTGACTGTACAATCTGCTCCTTCACACACTATATTTATGTCCTGGAATGTCAGTTTCTTCAGAGCACGGCCTGCAATGCTTCAGTGCCAAGAAATAATCCAGATAGGTGTAGCAGCTTTCACCCTGATAACTAGTACAGTAACTTCTTATAGGAGTTTTGAAGTAAGAAATAGAGCAGAAGTTGTGGCATGAGGATATATCAAAAAGCAAAAATTACTTGAAGACTCTCCTCAATACATTTTATAACTAAAAGCCAATGTCTTAGCCTGACAAAATAATAGTAAAAAGCTACCTTATTACTGTAGCTGCAGCACCTTTCCATGGTCATTTAAAGAAAAAAAGAAAAATGTATTTAAAAAATGCTTCACAACAATCAGGAGACACCTAATATGAAGCAGCCAACCTAATCAGCTACCTTCTGCAGGCTCCTCCATAGGCAACTCATAGATGGCTCACTTCAATACTCTGAATTGTCCAGAGCCTGGAGGAACAAGTCACCCCAGTATTCTTCTTTCACTTCTGGTTATACACTCAGCCTAGCAATATCAGACAGCTTACAAGATACTTTTAGGTGCATGGTACAACTGCAGCTGTAAAGATATATATATATATCAATAGCTGGTAGAGATAATCAGTGTCTAGCAGCTCAGGTGAATCACAGTGCTTTCCGGGAACAGTAAGACACGGAACAGTAGGAAAACGCGACAAAGTACTAAATCCGTGAACGTTTTCAGCTAATTTCTCCTCTACTATCTATCTAGATTTCCTCTCTCCTAAAATCCCATTATATAGTTCTGATTTTGCTTCCAAGTTAGTCATGGGGAGGAAAAATAAGCCAATTATAGCAACACGTGTCTTGGAAAATTCAGTGAAAGTCTCATTTTCTTACTCAGTGTCCCCTCTGTACACTATGGATAAAAATCTTCTAAATGGGAATAGGTTTGTTTGTACCTGCATAATGTGCAAAGGCACACACATGAAACAATGGGATCAAATTTCTGAAAAAAAAATCCAAGTTTGAAAACACCTTGACTGGTTTTAACTGTTGTACTCACCTTTAAAATCTCGCTGAGTACTTGTCTCAAGCTGTTGGGACTGTGCTACTGTCTTCAAGAGTTCCTGAATTACTACACGGTCATTGTTTCCCGCATCGCTGTAAAGGAGTTTGAATAAATGTTGCTTTAAAACTTTATATTGCATATAAAATGTATCCTCCTAAGCAATCCCCTGGTCAACTGACTCAAGAAGAAAATTCAGAAGCTGCTGAGGTTAGAATTAAGCTCAACACACATACTTTGTTGAAAGTTACCTTCCCAGTAATAAAAACAACCCAAAGCTTATGCAGGCACAGCTGGATTTGTAGCACTGTATTGAAGAGTAGTGAAACCGCTGTCAAATTTACTCATAAAAATAGAACTTATTCTTTGCGATAAGAAATCTAAACTTTTGTTACCTACAACCTGGACAAAGATAGACAATGTGAACACTCTTACTCATTGTGGAAAGAATAATTAAGTCTAACCACATAATAGTATGCCTGACTCAATGGGCTCAAAAGCAGGGGGTTTTTCCCCTCCCAAAGAAAACTAGATGTCATGCCACGAACAACCTAAATGCTTAATGCACACTGGAATGGCAGACACACTGAAGTTAAAAGTTACTAGTAAAATACTGATACTGAAATACTATTACAGCATTAGGTTTGTTTTTTGACTCTAAGAAGGCAGGAAAACATGGGGTAATTCTAGACTTCCTCCCACTCCTTCTCTTCACTATCCACTACAGTAGCATTGCACAGATTTCTCAGTCCCCAGGTTACAGTAGCTCGGCTAGTTTGACTCAGATTTGACAACCAGAGGGGACTACTGACTTGCAAGGTGGATCACCAAAAAAGCAACGAAAAAGGGGAAAAACACACTGCCTATTTAGCATCCCAGACAATTGCCTTCACAGTAGCAGCAGTAGCTCTGCTATATTTCACTGGCAAGCAAATGAAAAGACATTTGTCTGCGCTGTTCTCTTCACCACTCAACCAGACCTTCCCTATTATTCCCAAGGAGAAGGCAGCAGAACAGAGAGAAGCGTATTAGCTCAACAATTCACAAACTGCTCAATGGGCTACTCTGACTTGGACTGCAGATCTTTGTTTTTGTATTTGTCCTGTCATCAAAATGAAACAGGCCTTCTACTTCAGTTCTACGTATGAGCTATGCCAGCTGTTAGAAATGGAAAGTGATTAAAATAGTGTCCTAATATTTAAATTATTTTCTGTAGCAACAGAAAACCCAGAGATATAATTTCATGGCAAAAGATTATCCTTGGCATTATGTGACCACATCAGACATTCTAGGAAAACAATGAACAAAGGCAGTTAACAGATAAGCATTTAATTTTTATTGCTCCCTACTCTTTACAGATGCACTAACTCAGCAGAACCCATTTTAAAGCATCTACCCAAGCTAGTCAAGTGACCAGAAGACAACACTTTGGAATTCAGACAATATCCTCCTTTCAAAGGAAGGAGAACATTTCTGTTAAATGTTACATTTCTATCTAATGTTAACTAAATTTAAGTTTCTAACACATCTAAGTTTCTAAGCAGCATCCTTCCCAGAAATTAATTTCCTTTTCCTGTTAGCCATTTTTACATTCCCTGTTACTCAGGATGCACTACATGATTTCACTGTATTATAACTCAATCAAACTTCACAGGCTATAGTACAGAACAGGCAGGTTTACTGTCTGTTAAACAAAAACATGACAATTGCTTGCCACTTAAAGCCTATGAATCAATATACTGATTCTTAATCAAAACTCAGCACTACTATGACATACAATAACCACTACACTAATTCTACACTTCCAGGATTTTTGTGTTTAAAGTAAAATACAATTATTTTATATGAGATTAGCTTAGTTGGTTAGAGCATGGTGCTAATAACACCAGGGTTGTTTGTGGGCTAAATCCCCGTATGGGCCATTCACTTAAGAGTTGGACTTGATGATCCCTTGGGTCCCTTCTAATTCAGAATATACTGTGAAATCTATGTTTCAAGCTCTAAGTACTCTATGCAGTATAACAAAAGGAGTATCATTAGTATCAGGTTATCAGAACAGAAGAGTGAATGGTGACACATTTTATACTGCCAAAATGACATATTCAGTTAACTACCAATAAAACTCTCAGCTTTTATTGATAATTAACTATTAATTATTTGTGCCTGTATTAGAACACCAGCAGATATTCACTAATCAATACACAAATTAGCTGCAGGACAAGATTTTTAAGGGGATCTGGCACATGAGAATAGCTTCTAAAATGCAAAGCAGCATGGGCAAAGGTTTAGCAGTAAGCACAACGTTACTTCAGGGTACACACTGTCTTATAATCGCAACACAGACAACAAAGCCAACATAACCAACACCTCCCAGTGCACAATGACATTCACTCTTGTGTAATTTAAAGCAACGTTACAGGTTTCAGGCAAATACAAGTATTTACTTTGGGTCAGTGAACTATTGCTACTTCACAACATATAGCTTCTGTTGTTTAAATAGACATCTGAGCTCACTCAACACAGGATTCACAGTATTTTGTGGTGGTGTTCTTTCTTGTACTTTAAATGCTTTATTTGAATAGTTACTGGGCAAACCTTGCTTATTTTCAAATTCTTTAAGTTTTGTACTTGTGAGAGAACTAACAATATGGAGGTGTTAGCTCCAATAAAAATTCTCAATATCAATATGGTTAAGTCTATGAATCCAGAATTGTTTCTGTTACCAGTTCTCAACAAAAGCATGTTTATGTGGTTAGTTAAGCAGAACATTAGCGTCTTTAGTATGCTGCAAGCCGAATTTCTGTTTAGAGTTGTTTAATTAAAAATCCTCTCCCTGTTCTCATTTGCAGACCAAACCCATAAACCATTATCTAATTTGCTCAGGCAACAAATTGGGCAATCAGTCCCTCATATGTCCAGGCTGAAACCACCTACATGACCATTAGCTTATCTTGGAAGTGGGTCATTTTTACTGTACACTTACCTTGGGTTAACTTCAAGGTGATAATTACTTGCAATGGTGCTAATTTCAATCTTCTTTTTAGAAGGTGCCTATATAGAAAGCAAACAGGTTCAGGAAGTGTTCTAAAAATCTATCTTACAAACTACAAGAGGCAAACCAAGAGTCTCAGATCAAAGAACTGCTGAGACACTGGACTTGCGTATCTCCTACACCTCCAACCCCACCTCCAAAGGAAGAAAAGGAGTACTGACATATCATCCAGCTGTAAAATAGCAACAATGATTATTATAGCAACACCTGCTATGTACTACTGCATACTCCAGTTACTCCAGAGTCTTGTAAAAGAAGGCTTATTACTGGAATCAGTTGTTCAAAATAAGTGACGCTTTGCCCATCCAAAGAAAAGTTTTGGAGGCAAAACTGCTGGGCAAGCCCGAACTGGCTATTAACTTCTCCTGTCAAAGGATTTCAGGTCTCTACTTTGAAGAAAGCATTACTATTTATAGCATCACTGAATTTGGGTCTGAGCAGTTAAGTATATTCTATATTTAATTCATCCAGTTTAAATATATTATTTATTCCACCACTGAGAATTAAAAAGAAAACATTAGATAGCCTATTTATCAATGAAGCCTGATAACTCCTTGCTGGTTAACCCTTTTACAGCAAGGAATTTTAATCGGTAACATATAAATGCCTAAGACCGAGGTAGATAAAATTTAAATTGATTTTTTTTTTTTTGGCTAATGCTGAAATTGCCACTGTGAGAACGAGAAAACAAGGTAAAACTTGCATATGTGCAAAAAGCAGAATTAAAAAAATAGCCCTTATTCTACAGACTAAATTCTATACATTTAATTCAGAACTAGTCTGCCATGACAGATGCTACCGTTCAAAGCAACCTGTAAACAACACACTAAAATCCCCACCCCAAACAACACATAAGAACAGCCAACCAGGCACAGAACACAGAGACCACCACATCCTGAAGACCTAAGGCACAAGAACATTTGGAAAACTATTTGTTCATATAATCAAACTAGTATAATTAATTACATAAAGAAGTTTGAATATATTGAGGGGGGGAAATTAGATTTAAAACTAAAGAAAAAATATAAAGACCTCACAACAGAAACCTGTCAGTATATCCACGTTACTTCACAGCAGAGGGGAGACTTGTTTCTTTTTACCGTTATACTCTGATGCTCAATCCTCAGTTTCTCCACTCCTGCACCATACAGTTCCCTTAACAAGCACATTATTCTTGTCTTTTTTCCAGCTCCTGATGGTCCATACACCAACAGATGAGGAAAGTCACCACATTGCACCTGAACAAAAAACAACAAGATTAGTTATTTGTAACAGTATTTTCTTTATAAGAGAGTATGCATCCTTCCATTCTCACCCAAGTTCATGTTAAATGACTTTTCCAGCTCCGTGATAACATAGTACCTAGAATTAAAATTGCTGAATCCCTTTCCTGCAGCAACATTTCCTATAGCACATATGTTTCTGAAAGACATATGTAACTTATTTAACTTCAAACACTTCATCCCTCAAAAAATACCCCAAACAAGCCAACAAAAAAATCCTCCAAAAACCCATCCCTGCATTTACATGCTTTCCAGGGTTACTAGAATGACAGCTGCAATAAACACACAGTGAAAAGGCTTAAAAGAAAGATTAAAACACACAGAGAGAAAGAGAGAGAGAAAATTACTTCGTAGTTTCACTTGCAATCTTTGAATACAGGCAGAGGAGTAACACGTAGCCTGTGTTTAAATGAAGTCAGGCTGGAAGGGACCCCCAGTGGTTCATCTGCTCCAACCTCCCTGCTCAGGCAGGGCCATCCCAGAGCACATGGCACAGGATTGTGTCCAGAAGGTTGCTGGATATCTCCCGTGAGGGAGTCTCCACAACCTCTCCGGACAACCTGTTCCAGTAAAAAAGTTCTCTCCCATACTGAGGCGGTATCCCAACCCCCGAGGGACCGTCCCTGAAGGGAGGAGAGGACGCGGAGGCCACAGGGCCGCGGGCAGTCCCCGGCGGGGAGGCCGCCGGAGCGCGGCCGGCCCCGGGCGGCCGCGCCTGCCTCACTGACCAGGTTGCGGAGCCGCGCCGCCTGCTCGCGGTGGAAGTCGAGGCGGCCGAGGGCGCCGGGCCGGTGCTTGTCGGCCCACAGGCTCATGGCGCTACAAAAGCCCGCGGCGCGGCGGCGGGAGGCGCGCCCGCTACGGCGGCCGCCGAAGGACAAACCGCGTCGGCGGTCCCGCCCCCGCGGCTCCCCCAGCCCGGCCCAGCGCCGGTCGGTGTCGGCCGGCACTGCCTTCTCCCTTGCCGAGTGACAGAGCGAGCCCTGGCAGCAGCCGCCACTGCGCTCCGCCAGGGCTTTGCTGAAACAGCCCTATAGCGGTCACTGTGAAGGACATTACCTACCACAGACATTAACTCTACGCCCAGAACCACCACACTGGCTCCCCGCCCCACGTGGAATCAGCCCTCTCCCGGGGCGCTTCGCGGAGTCACAGAATAGGGTTAGGTTGGAAAAGACCTCTGGGATGGATCATCGAGTCTAACCTGTGACCAAACACTGCCATGTCAACTAGGCCGTGGCACTGAGTGCCACATCCAGTCTTTCCTTTAACACCACCAGGGATGGTGGCTCCACCATCTCCGTGGGCAGCCCATCCCAATTTCTCATCACTCTTTCCGTGAAGAAATTGTTCCTAATGTCCGATCTAAACCTCCCTTGGTGCAGCTTCAGGCTGTAAAGAGAGAGAGGGCTTATAATTAAACCGATATGCTGTTCTTCTTGTGTCTGTCAATGTCATGCTTAACTTAATTGCAACTTCTTGATAACTCCTTATAACCTACACAGTTTTTCCAGCCTCCAGAGAGTTTTTGCTAACACATGCCAGCTTCCAGCAAGAGCTCTGACAGATACTCTAGTCTTTTAAAGTATCAGTGAAAACAAATCTTTTTTGGATGAGGTCAGACTTCAGCAAGCATGACTCAGTCCAGAAGGCTTTTAGATACTTTTAGCTCCCAAAGAGATCAAGGAGTGAAGACATGTAGCATCTCTGAAATGCCCTAGTCTCTTTTTATTATTAGTGCTATTTATTATTAAACTTCCATAGGATTTCTTCTTGTCCTGAAAAGAAAATCTTGGAAACTGTGCCCTACTTCAGCAATACATTTAAGCATGGGCTTACACTTATGTTTTCAGTAATTTCTTGCTATAGAAAGTAATTAGGCAGATGACCAAAACTAATTTGTTAAGTAAAAATTTTATCGTTTTAAAACCTGGGCCTGCTTGGAGCAGTGCAGTTGTGGTACTTTATATCTGATTAAAATGAGCTATAGTGCTTTGATTTTCTGCTTCATTAATTTTTTAACTTCACTATAAATGTAAACAAAAATAAGTCAATATCTAAAATAGAATGGTTTAGCCAAGTACTTTACAAATAAATTAATGTGAATAATACAAGATACTCTGGCAATTGCAGCTGCAGTCACAATTCACTCAAATACAAAGACTGCTAGAATATGTCTTCACTCATTTTGTTCAGTCCAGCAGAAAGGTCAAAAGGTAAAATGACTTCCCTGCATGAATAAGCTAGACAATGTATCTGAAAATAGAGATTTTAACTACAAATGGCATTTTGAGCCTCTTACTACCAGCAGGCATGTTATTAGAAAGTGACTCAATGTCAGGCGCTATAAGAGAAGCTCCATCTTATATCCAAATTGAAGTAAAACTGTAAGACCTGAGTCCTGTTCTTATATATGTGTATTAAAAGTAGTTTTTAACCAGCTTTAAACCAATTATTGAAACAGTGCTAGAACAAATTAGAGCACTGTTATAATGACCTTCTGAATATCTTTACAGCATGATTGGTGCTAACAATCTGAGTAGCCATTAGCAAGACCAAGTACTATTTTACTGTACGACTTGTGTTTTCCAGACAGAAGACTGTTTGGCTTCCTTTAATCCTTCAGGCTGTTTAGCTGACTGAGAAAAACTTTTCTTTTCAGTTTCAAATATTTTAGCAGATCATTGCCACTCTGTTGGCTGTCACTCCAGGTTATGTCACCCTGTCCCCATCAGAGCACCTATATTGCTGCAAGAAAATTGTAGCATGTCAAGAAAGACCAGATCACTAATTACAATGCAAAGAAAACAAAAAACAAAAAAAAAGAAGCCATAATAAAGTGACATCTGTTCTGTTGGTGACATGCTGATGTCATGCAGATTGAATATGACAGTGGAAAAAACAACATTAATGGTGATAGCCAAATAAAAATCTAAACCAAACATATCTCATATAGATTGGCAGCATTAAAGAAGCTGCTTCTTTATAAAAGATGTAAAATCAAGAAATCCTTTTTCTTCAAGATTCTGATGGTTTGTCTTACAATCCCTTATTTAGTCTGGAAAGTTACAGTAATAAAAACTTCATAGGAGTTTTCCTTGCATTATGAGGCAAGCTAAAAAGATGTAAGAAAATATGTTTTCATAACCATTGGAAATGCATTCTGGAAAAAGCTACAGAGATAACACTGAATTGGAAGATATATTGGAGGATACATTCTGCCCAGCAATCATTACTGTAAAATCTTTTGTACATTTGTCCGTTTGGAAAAGATTAAATAAAGCCCTTTCCTAAAGATGTGGAAAGATGAAAGTAATTAGGTGTATTAAAACAACAACAACAACAACAAAGCAGACAAACAAACAAACAAAAAAACCTCACAAGATTTGTTCTTACTTAATCAGTACTTCTTCATGCTCTGACTCCTGCTGCTAAGGACCGGACACTGCTCAGCTTCCCTAGTCTCTAAAGTGCCTGGAGAAGCAGATGAAAAAAAGATGAGATATAATTTTTGTTCTTACGCTCTCTGTGGTTTCAATTGGGCATAGCTGTGCAAATATAAGACCCTTTTTTTCCAACATTAAGAATTGTCCAGCTACACATTTAAGCAAGATTTACAGCAGCATAGTTAATCATGATAGAAAAACATAAGAAGGCAGTTGACATTGTTTAAATAGACTGATCATAAATTCAAACCTCTGTCTGGGGACATGTAAAGTTACAGATCCTTTCTTCAGATGAATTTCTGCTATGTTAAATGCATACCCATTTTCTACTGAAGGTTTTGATAAAAATAATAGGAGATTTTCATATGCAATTTAGGTCTTTCCTCCTGAGTTTTACGAAGTCACTGACTAAAAGATATAGTCATGTGCTTCAGTTTCCACCAGCCTGCATTTTGCAATAACAGAAGAACTGCAATAAAGGAAGCTCTTGTCCACTTAGAATTGAAGATTTAAGTCTCCTGGAAGTGTTCTGAAAATGACTCAATAAGTTAAGAAATATTCAACATTCTTTTCTGAGTGTATTCTGAATAAGACACAGAAGGACCTTACAGAAACTGATTGCGAAGCTCTTTAAAGAATGGCACATTGTCAGATATTTGAATATATGAAGATATATTGGTGTCTGACCTGTAATTAGGAATCAGTCTTGTGAAGATGTTGATATAGGATATTTTTTGTTTCTTTCTAGGCAAGGGTAGATGTTGCTAACAAATGACTAAGGATTATTTTTAAATCTAGGGGGTTTTCTTCTGTTCTTACCAGGTTTGGAACTAGAATTTTTTTTATTGACTTGACCAACTTTTACAGTGAAAAAAATCATGAAAAATAATGCACTTTTGCAAAAAATCAGATGAGTTACATCCTAGATACCTCTGCCTGTAATATCCTAACTGAAGTGGCTAAGATAATAAGTGTCTTTTACATTTCTAACATTTGAAAACTCCTTTTTCTGTATAGAAATTTTTCTTTTAATGATAAATGTTTCAGCTCCTTTGAACTCATATAGAATATTAATAAATTAAATTCAGGCACCTCTGAACACATCGTGGTATTTTTCCAAAAATGGCAATAAATGTGGCATGGGAAAAAAAAAATCAGATTTCTATTGAATTCCTTCAAAGTAAGTTACTAGAAAATGATGTTACCCAAACCTGTATCTATCCTGTGCCATTGGCAGAACACAATGTTTGTCCCTTATCATGGTTTTCATAAATTTGCTGAAACTCAAAGGTTCTGTAGCACATGCTATGTTTTATGAACGCAGTAATCTTTCAGAGCTTGACTATCATAATTTCATCTTCTATAAAATAATCAAATTATGCTTGTTAGATCTCTTTTATTCAGGCCACAGCAGTCTTGTTCATGTCTCTTAATTTGTCTTTTCCCTTGTAGAGTAATTACATTTTTGTTGAATCAATGGACACACTGAAGATTTTGAATTTCCTAGTTTTCTCCTGAGGCTCTTCATTTTCAGAAGACTTTTTATCTTAAGTTCAATGTCAGTTTCAGTAAATTTTACTAATCTTTCAAGTTTTGTTTTGATGTCAGTCAGTAAACTCATCAGAGGTTTACACAGATTTACTAGCTAATCTGAGGCCAGCCCTGTTCATGTGTCAGTAGGTGGAATCTTAAAAGCAGTGTATTCTCATATCCTCACTGTAAATGTGTTTCTGTTATAAACTTGTATAACAACAGAACATACCACATCATCCTACACTTCCTGGTTTTATACATTAAAATGTCCAATACACAATGACAAGAGAAATCTGGAGTAGAAATTTTGTTTGAAAAACATTTACCACACATTTATCTGCCTTTGGTAACAGGACACTCATGGACAAGACACGATGACCTGACTGTGGTCTTGGAAAATCACCACAGAGCAATACCGACTGTGAAAAGCTGGTAGATACGTCATCATACAGCTGCATTGCTAATGATATGAACGGGAATGAACCTCAGTCATTTTGCTGCAAGGTTTTACCAGCTGAGATTAGATGACTGACTTCCTGTTCTTCAACATTACAACACTAAAAGGACAAAACTCCAGCTTTTCTTTATGTCGAACAGAAAGAAAATTGTGTCATAAGGTCTTCTGGTCATTCCTCTGGTTCTTATGTTTCTTAGGAAAGGACACTTTAAAATTAGTGGGTTTTGTTGAAATAGGCCATGTAAAACACGGCTCTAAATGCTAAACACTCCTTGAGGAAGGAGTTGAATTAAGCATGCAGTTGAATTAAGGAAAATGAGACATAAAATTTAGGGAAAATGAGATCAAATATTTTGCGTTAGCTCTCTTCATCTATTTTGTCCTTCCACTTCTTCAGGTATCTGTCTGCATTCACATTTCCTTACAATGAAGAGAAGAGCTCATCCTTACAAGGAAGAACTGTGTGAAGAGAGTCTTTTCAAACTTTAGTGCAAGTGGAGCTGAATTCATATGAATAATTTGCTGTATTCATGGCAAAGCTGTTCTCTTGTTTCATTTTGCCTCAGGTGTCTATCCTTTGGAAGAATCAGCTTAAACCATCAACATATGAAGGCCTCGAAGAACCATTAAGTTCATCCTTCAGGTATGCAGTTGTTAAAATTTATGGATTATTTTCTAGCTCACATATGTGACTGCACCTTTTGTGATAGAGAAATAAGGTGCATGGGCTAACACTTTATACCTTTTTTAAATTATTTCAACTGTGCCTGCCATGTTTCTTTCTCTTCCTCCTCTCCCATATTTCTACCCTTTACACTTTTCTGTTACTGTGCTTACCTAATTCCATGAAAAGCCGGTTTAATGAGCTAAATGGGCAATAAAAGTAATTATATTTTACCACTCTAGATCCCTGGAATTTCTGCTGTAGAATCATGTGTGTGTAAGGAGCTGGAAAGACTTTGCTTGTGCTTACTTCAAACAGTTTAAAATCTCGTGGAGTCACATTGTCAGAACGATGCATTAGTGCTATATTTTCTGCCCTATCCTTAACTTTTTCTGTTTACATACAGAGACCTAAGACCACTCTTGGTATTTGTGTAAATGGTCTCTCTTTCATAGCGTCTGATCTGGATGATGAGGGACCTGTTTCTAAACAGCTCTTCATTGAGACAGTTCTTTACAGGGATATTGTGGCTGTGAGTAGCATTCATGTGCACAGGCTGTCACTTTTGCTGACCTCTACACATTTTTCCTTTCTGGAATCTGTTTTCTTTTTCTACTGTGTTCTCTGCACTTGGGCATCATTGCTTTTATCAATCTGTAATACCTTCGTGCGGTGGCTAATTACAAGTCTGTATCAGAGGCCAAAACTGTAGTGAATTCTTTGTACCCAAAAGATACTTATTTTTTAATAAGTAATAAGCTTATTAATAAGTTAATAAGCTTGATAGGAAAGCGGTAAATAGCAAGATCAGTGTATTTTGCCTCTTTGGATGCCAACACATATTTTTGGACCTCGTCAACGGGTTCCATTGAGTGCTCTAGACATAGTTCCTTGCAAATTTTGCCCCACTTTTCTGCTCTGTCCTGTACATCCTCTGTGGCTGCTGTGAGACAGGATACTGAACTGGAGTTGTCCGGTGCAGCTGCTGTGGTGTCTCAGTTTTATCTTCAGTCTCATCTCTATCCCTGTCATTCATCCAGTGAAATCAAGACATACAGAGTCTGCTGCTTGGACTGTTAATTTTTTCCCATTGCTTTATATGGGGATTTAGTCTAGACAGGATCAAGTTGGACATATTTTTCAGCACTTACAGACCTAGATCCTTTTGTCATTGTAAGCTTCCTGCTTAGCTTAGTAAGCTCTTAATTAGCTTCTATATCTTTTCTGTCATTCTTCCACTCAGCCAGAGCAGACCATTTCTTCTAGGAAGCAGAAATTTGGCTTTTTAGGCCATTAGTGCCTCTGCTGGTAAATTGTCTTGCCCCCAGAAAAAGCTGCTGTAATTCTTTAACACTGCCAGACAATAAACCCTTCCTTTCTCTCATACCTTTTCCTGTCACCACCTTGTTTATCTGTTCCAGAAAGTCTGCCTTTCTGCTGCTTTGTTGGTAAATGGTTGAAGAAGTCATGGGCTTATTTGCATTCTGCATCAGTGTGCTGTGTCTGAGCAGCAGCATGAAGTGTCTGCACTTACTGTGTCAGATATGTCATGCCTTTTCAGTTTCAGCTCTGTTACTACTTTTTACCTGCAAATCCTTCAACTGGCTCATATTCTAGAAAATAGAGCTATAATTTACTGTGACATGACTTCCCCTATTAGAAATGAGTACATCTGTTCACTCAGCTATGGCTTCCTCAGCACCCTCCAGTAGCAACATAATTAGAGTTCTGATTGCAACCTGCTAATGATTCCTTCCCCAAATATCTCCAAATCTAATTTTAAATGTGACACAGCAAATGGTGCTAATAAACAGCAAGGAGAGAACATGATAGAGGAAAGAAAATGAGTTATAGCAATCTCAGTAGGAAAATTTATTAAAGCATTGAGTTCACAAGTGTGAACTCACAAGCTTCTAAAGGCATTAGAGGTTTAAGACTGTCTAAGAAGAGAAAGAGATGTGGAGTACGTTCAGGACCCTATCACTGGGCCTATCTTGCGTACTGTACCTTATCTAAACTTGTTAATGCTAAAGATACAAACAGAAAATTTGCTTCTGCTCTTAGTAGAAATTTTCTTTTACTTCTAATAGACATCTGAAGTCTTTTGTTCTAGGTATAACGTTATTTCAAAAAAACTTGTTTTTATCATGCTGGCAATTATCAAAATGATTCTGAGAACTTCCACTGACTTCAGAAGGCAACTGATCAGCTCTGCTGATCAGGGCTGCTTTGAATACATTTGAAGCCCATACTGTATCTATAGTCAAGGAGCCCCTGAGAGAAGTCAGATATGTAAATTTAAAAGATGACACTATTAAAGGTTTTGGTACTATCAAAAGCTTTAATTATGAAATCATTACGGAAATGGGCGGATTTATATCACAGTGAAGGAAATAGTTATTTTTCCATTGATTTCCATTCAGGATTTTTTCCATTCAGGATTTACATTCAGGATTTTATCTATAATGTTCAAAGGAAATTTGATTTATTAGATTTCAAATCTTACTAACTTTACAATATATTTAGTAATATAGTGGAATATTCATTCTTGGGCAATCCAGATGCTCCACGAAATATTACAGAAGCACTCTCAGGTAAAGTCTCATTGCTTTCTTCTCCCTTTTGTTTTTTGCAACCTCTGTTTATCCTTGAACACCATATGGTGCATGTTCTTGACATCATTTATCAATATGGCATCATGCATTCTGGTCCCCTGTTGTATGCACTGATGTCAGTCATCCTGTGATTTCAGAATATAGGGATGGTCCAAAAGTTTTTTTGTTTCCAACAATCAAACGCTGTGGATTAATTATTTATGTAAACCTAATTATTTCCCACTGAATTTATTAAAAAGGTAAAAATAAAGCTATTTAAATCTTAAACACCAAAGAGTAAGCAGATTGCCTGTAAAGATCAGAAAGAATCATTCTCTACATGCAATAACTGATAAATAGGTGGATGGTTAAGAACAGGGCTTTTTCTTCATCTTACAATATCAGATATTGATCAGAGTTTGAAATAGGATTTTATTTGTTGATCTAATGTCCTTCTAATTTAGAATTCTATGTTTCTTAAATCTTGGACTTATTTTGTAACTAATAAATAGACATGTAATTCTGCAATTCAGTCATCTCTAATTAGGATTGCCAAGGAGGAGGCTGGATGCAATTAGCAAAATTTACACTTTGTCAGCATTGTAATAGTTACTTACAAGGTTCTATAGAAATGTTTTTAAGATATTGAGCAAGATATAAGAATTAAAGAAGTAGTAAGAAATATTTTTCCCATTTTAAGGTAATGTAGAGCTACTCTTGGGATTATTTGTTTTGTTTCGAAGTGTGTTCCACTTAAATATTGCTTTATTCTTGAGCTGGCTGAATGTCATCTTTGATTCTTATATGTCATATAAGAAAAACTTGAATTTTAAAATCACTCCATTGACAACGGAAATTAGAAATCTTGTTGGTGTAATCAAATACTCAGTATCAGAAAAGTTTGTCCTATCACTTCTCAGTTAAATATTAACCTGTGGAACCTTTCAATATTGCTCTGAAAAACTTTTTAAAAATCCCAGAGAAGACAGAGTGCCTCAGAAAATGCCTTGAAGAAAAACAACAATGTAGCTTTTTTTACATCTTTTATGATTATATTATGTCATGTGGGGCTTTCTTCAGATCCTGATTAGAATCACTATGTTATATTGTTTGGACTGATTTTCATTTGGAGCAGGAGTTTTGGTTATCACATTTGCCTATCATGTGAAAGGTCCCTGGTTTGAAACTGGAGGGAAACATCATGTTTTGGGGGACCAAAGTGCTTCTGACCATGAGAGAAGATCAGGTTCACAACCACCTGAGGAATGTACACAAGTCTATGGAACCTGATGAGATAAGTCCCAGAGTCCCAAGGGAATTGGCTGATGTAGTTGCCCAGCTGCTCACCATTATATTTGAAAAGTCACGGCAGTCAGGTGAAGGCCCTGGTGACTGGAAAAAGGGAAACATTGCATCCATCTTTATGATCTTTAGATAAATTTAAAAAGCTATGTCCGGCTTCAATTGAAGAGGGATTTTTTTGTTTTATTAAAAGCAAATGCAAAGATGCAATCTAATTCAAATCTATGTCAATTCAAATGTTCCCACTGATTTTAATGAAGGATATTTCAAGCAGTTTGTGTGTCCCTGTAAATAAATTCCCACTGATTTTGCCAAGAACAGAAGATGGCTTTGAAAAATTGGGCTTAGACAATATAGCAAAGACAACGTACAGAGATACAGGTGGGAGATTTTTTCCATACTTTCTTCAACCAGTTTCCATCCCAATTCTCTTCCCCTGTATCCCAGGATATAATATTGTCTTGTATCTAACTCTAATGCTTTCTGCTGATAGTGGTACTATGATACGCAGAGGAAGGTCATTAGCCCCTTGAGGGTTCCCCATCTGGGCAACTCTTGAATCCTTCATCCCAAGCTCCTTTGTCTGTGAGCTTGGGAACCAGACTGGCTTCAGTGTCTGGGAAACCTTGGTACAACAAGAAAATAAGATGAATTTTAGGCCAAGTGAAATATCAGTTTATAATGTAATTTTGAAAATCTGCTGATATATGCAGCCTCAGGACAAATTAAAACCTCAGCAGGAGTAATACCGTGCTGTGTGAAAAGATTGCAATTGATGCTTCTATTTTTTACTGTAATTGTCTGAGACCCTCAGGAGAACGCACACCAAACTCTGAAGGAAAGTGCATTTGTAAGCCCTATGAGCTGTGCCATAAACTGGTGTTTTGAACAGCACAGGGATGTGAAAAAGAAAAATGACATTGCATGAAGTTCTGGATGAGAAAAACAAATTAGCTCCTTCTACTATAGCTGCTGGTACTTTATACTCACAGATTTGTTTTTGTTTAAAAAGACTCTAAAGTGCTCTTTTATTAAAAAAAATAAATTATTGCTCATAAAAAGGCTCAGGAGGTGGATGTTTTATTATCATGGCTGACACAAGAGTAATGTGCAGCATGAGGAGCTTCCTACTGTGGCAGAATTCAAATGGTAACAAAAATTTAAGTACTCATCTAGAGTACAGAACAGCAGGAGATTTTATTGCCCTACCATGAATCATCAGGTCATTTCCTCATAGGTACAGTGATACAAATGTGGTTGCAGCATGTTCTTCTAGTCCTGGCTTTACCTCTTGCAAGCCTTGTCTCACCTCCTCAGGCCAAACTGAATCCACCGTCTCTACAATTGTAGAAGGCAGAGTATTGTGGGCCCTTTGAGTTCCTTTCCTGTATTTCTCTGCTGTCTTCTCTCTGGACTGAGTTATCAGACTCATATGATTCAGGGACAGTTTTACAATATGGATTCTAGTCAACAACCAAGGGAAGTGGTCCAATAAATTCCTTTTAAAACCACTGCAGGTTGAATTTCAGCAATTTTGATCTAGGTTGCTCCTTCTCCTAACCACCCCGCAAAAATGCAAATAATTTGCCTTGCTGTACTTCTGCCTGTGAGATTAAAATAATCTCATTACAATATGAATGCTGTGATGGTGAATACTGACCATATTTTAAAGAGTCCACTGACACATCATATTTCCTAGAGCAGCCAGTCCTTCCAAAGTGAATAAGGTTGGACTCACACAGCTGCTGACAGGATGAAGAGGGAACACTAAAATGCATTGCCTGCTGTTTCTATGTATCTGGGGAGCTAGCAGGTCCCTCGTTTAAATACCAGTGCCTAAAAATACAACATGTAGTGCTTATTAAAAATATAACTGTTCTATGTATAATAAATGCTCTGGTAATGATGCTAGGAAAGAAAAAAACTTTCTTCAGGATTTTTTTTTCTTCACTTGAAATGAAATTAGAAGTTTTTCTCAGCTCCTACAGGAGATCTTTAACTTTCTGCTTCATCACTGAGAGACTTGTTCTTGCTGTCATTGGTTAATCGTAATCAAGTATCTGTATTCCTGCTTACATGGATTTTTCACCCTCAAAAGCACGTCATCAATCGTACTATTAAATGAACATTACAAAAATAAAAATAAAAGTAAGAAACTGTCATGTAAACTCTCTACAGTTTACAGTAAAATCTGGATTACCTCAGGAAGTTGTATGACTATTTTATTTAAAAAAACACTGTTCATTGAAAAATATTTAGTAGCATCACAGTTTCCTATTTATGTATCATCATAGAAGTGTGCCTAGTTTCTAGTCCCTGTCAAGGAAGTATGATTGTATTCATGTCATTCATCAATAAATGAAGCAGAATTACATCTTCTTTATCTACTGTTACTTTTTAAGTACTGTAGATGACTTCTACACAAAAACAGCTTCAATGGCAAAGTCACCGAGAATCTCTGATGTTTCAGCATATTTATTTATCACTTTAAATATATAATAGGTAAACATCATTCCAAGTATATTGCTTAACATCTGTTGAAATGCACATTTTTTTTCTCTTATTTTTTAGCTCTTTCACAGTGACATCCAGCAATTCAGGCAAAACTGTCCATGTGCTTGGTCACTTGAGAAGCAAAATTGAGCCATATCTTTCATACATCTCATTTAGCTCCTGGTTTTCATTAGCCATTTGTCAAGTGCTAGAAATTCAGAGATTTTATAACAAGTTGTTACAATTTCAGAAAGCACCTGATGTTTGAAGTTCTCAGCTTACTTTGGAAATGTGACGTAAGTGGTCAAACCCATATGGATATATCTGAGAATTTTCTTCCAGCTCACTCTTTTTTTGGTTTTGTCACAGGCAAAGGAACCACTTCCTTTAAGAGCTGAGCCAGTTTTGTTTAGACAGTACTAGTCAGACTCTGCAACACAAAAGTTAATCCCTGTAAATGTGTCATTATCATGGACATTCTCCTCTTTCCTATTTCTTGTGGCTTTTCAGTTCAAATGATCAAATCAAATATTAAAATTTTATTTGTTCTTCCACTGGTAGGTTGCATGCAAACTGTTGTTTAGATGATGTGGCTAAAATAGCAAATATGGGGGGGAGCACAGCTCTATTTGTGTAGCCAGATGACATAGTTGTTTGAGGTAACACTGAAACCATTGTACAGCAAGGCTCTCCTTACACTTCTTAAGCAGTCTTTCTCATTCGGTGCTGCTATCTCATCAACAAACAAAAGGCTATCTGCGCACCTTGAGCAGAGCTGTTGAATAAGGAACATACTAAAACTGGGGGCAACTGAAAGTATTTGCTAGTTTTGCCTTGAACTGTTAGTAGTTCTATTCCATCCTGAAAATGCCAGAAAAGCCAAAGCAGCACAACATTTCTGAAAAGGAACATCCACTAAATAATGTTCTCAGCTTGAAATCACCAAGCTTGTATTTTCTACCGCATCGTGATTATTCTTTTTGGTCAAACGAATTTTGTGGGTTGATCGAAACTATTTTTCCAGCTCTTCATTTGACAAGAGAAAATTGATTTTGCTTGTTTGTTTGTAACTCAATTCAGGTTTCTGTTTAGGTCAGCAAAACTGGAAAAAGCAGTGATTTGCATAGTTCTGTGACCTTCTGTTAGAAAAAAATAACAAACAGCTACAAAAGAGGTATATCTGGGTCATGAAGCTGGTCTATGACTGCACATACCATTGCCTGCCAGGGTGCAACTTGTGATGCTTTGGGGGCTGTACAGATTCATGCACCTCTGAGTCGAGGTGCCGAGGTCTGTGCCTGGAGCACAGCAGCTGTTGTTCCTGCAGAGTTCTGGGACATGCATGGACCTTGCACCTGGACCTAGGAGCTGAAAAACACACCCGGATCCAGTAATACAGATACTGGATATCTGCACTATAGCTAATGCTGCTTTAACAGCTGCAATCTCGAAACACTGCTTTGGAAAAATCATCTAGAAAAACATGCCTTGCTGCCCCGTTGACATGTTTTCCTTTATAATGAAAGACTAATTTTAATAATTATTACTCAAACCCCTCTTGTTAACGAAATTATTTCTAAAATTTATTGTAAATACTCTTTTTTTTCCCTGACCCACGTCTTCCTGTACTGGTCTGTGCTCACCTGCCCCCAGCTCTTGGCGCTGCCCTGTAAGAGGGCTGCAGCCCACGAGGTGGCAGAGCTCGCCTTGGAGAGCAGCCTTTGGTGAAAAAACACTTTTTTTTTTTTTTCTGCTAGCAAAGCTTTCTTCCCTGCTTTCTTCCGCTTACTCATTCATTGCAAATGTAGTTTCCTTTTTGCACATAAATCATGATTTCCTTAGGAAAATATTCAGCCAAATGGAGATCGGTTATTATATTGCTTTTGATTCAAAGATTCTTCTGTCAACAAATATAGGAATTTTTGTCTAACTTCATTTATATCAAGAGTTTCAAACTAGTTAAACAAGTTTTAATTTTTTAACCTCATTAGAATTTAATTCAGATTCAGTGTTTGTCTGAAAACTTGGAAATGGTGAAACCAAATGAAAAATATGTTCAATCGTTCTGCTTTTAGAATAGTAAGTAAAATTTAAAAAAAAAAAAAAAGAATACTTTGAAAATCATCCCCAAACAAGCAGCGTCTGTCACTGTTTAGAAATTATTAAATATTCATCTGCTTATCACAGAAATTTGACATGAGCCTGCTCAATATAACTTGACCAGTAAAGAAGTTCCAGCGTGTAACTCCATTTGATTTTGTTCATTTTCTTTTTTCAATTTCCAGGCATGAAGGAAGAGCAGATATGATTAACGTAGTACCAAGTCAGTCAATGATGTTATTGTAGGAGTTAGTAGGAGTGAAATATTCATACTAAGTGTGCCAATTCCTATAAGAAAGCTGAACAGGAGAGTTATTTAAAGAGACTAAATGATGCAGAATAAAGCTTACAAAAGCTGTAATTGAAAGTGACAGAAACATTAGCTTTGAAACAAGTAACATTTAATCACACAGATTATACAGAAACATAATTTTTATGTGTTGTTTTCTTCAATAGAATTTAATTTTAATCTGTTGAGACAGCTCATCATTTTCAGCTGCCTATTGCCAGAAGCCTGTCAGAATATGTAAATGTACAGCTACTGTGAGGAGTGGGACCTGTTCTCTCCAACACTGGCCTCAGTTTTTGCATGCCTAAAATTTCGAGTGCTCCTACCTGCACCTGCAGGTTGCAGGTGTAAACATTTGGACCACTTTTTACTGTTGTACGTATCATTTGAATGGTTGAACTTCCGAACTTCTGGACAAGCAGTGTGGTCCCAGTGAAAGCATCGTATTTGTTCAGTCATAACTAGAACATTATTAAAGGGCAGAGGCACAAAGGCAGAAACATGAAAAAACCTTTACACGAACACAGAGTCCAGGAAAACAGTTCAAACCTTCCTGTAAATAGCATTTGATTTTATTCTCTTGCAAATATACAGGAAATCCAAATGGGATCACAGTAGCTGAAGGCAGAAAAGAAGGCAGAAAAGAATTTGGAAGTGGACTGATTAGTCAGGACACAGAGAGAGTAAATACCAATCTAGTATTGGAATAATAACTCCTCTGACGTTGCAGGACATGTACATTTATCAGCACCCCTGCCTTGACCGATATGAAACCGAGGTCTGTATTTGCAGAATGTGGGAGCAGGAGCACGTATGAGATTCAGGAAGACCAATATGAGGTGCCTTTGCCTTCTGGGAACTCAGAAGGACAACAACCAGGAGAAACTCACACTGACACTAACCTGCTGCTTATAGCAGCCAAGAAGCACATGTGAAAGCATGTCAAAAATTCCAAGCATTTTGGATGGCTACCATGAAATTTTTTTGGTTTAGTTTATTTGCTCTTGTTATAAAACTTGTTTGAAAGTGAAGCAAGCTCTCTAAAAAAGGGTTTGAACAACAAGGTTATAGGGAGGTTTATTTTATTTTTATCTGCCAGTGCCTTTCTTTGCTAACATGGAAGTTTAAAAAACCGTGTGTCACCTGTGTTTCACTCTGAATTAGTTTCAAAGTCTGAGTCGTTTGGAGATGCCTTTTGTTTTGGGGAAGGTCATGTGAATAGTTCAACATGTCCGATTTTTAGAAAACAAGTATTTTATATAGAGAGCAGCCCATTTTTGCTTATGATTAGAATATTAAACCAGAAGCAGTTTCAGTGTGAAATGCAATTAGGAACAGATACTGACCTCTTGAATTTGGAAGAGACCAGTGCATTATTGGTAAGTCCCAAGCAGCAATCCTGGCTGTTCTCCAGCCCTTGGGACCCTACAGCAGCCGTTTCTGTCCTGTGACAGCTTATAGCCAACCAAAGATCTATGTGAACCTGTTTAAAACCTTTACAGTTTTGATGCCATCTGCTTGTCATTGACAGGGAGAAACTGAGCATGAGATCAGGACACAGGAGCCCTAGTTCTGAGCTCACAGTGCCTGGAAAGGTTTGACACTACAGTTCCCATCATGGATGAGATTGCCTTAATGGGTGAACTAAAAGGGAGTGGGGGTAAAGACACTTCCACCCTTACCATGACAGCCAGGATACTGCTCATCAGAACTTTAAGACCCAGAGGCCCAACACAACATAGAGTGAAGGTGGTAGGGGAAAATCTTGCGATCTTGCTTTCTTCAGTGCTCATATGCTTCTCACTGACTGCCCTGCAGATGAAACTGTCAGTCTGTGGTGCAGGGCTGCAATCTCTGTGATCTCCTCTCCTGCCCCACAGGTCAGGCTGGGGTTTGTTCTGCTCCCACAGATCTGGCTTTGCTGGCTGAGTACCAGGAGAGGTAAAGTTTTGATAAAGAAGCCAAAGTTTCAGAATAAACGATTTTATCTATATCCAAAGTAAATGATATTATCTTCAGGGCAGAGACTGCCTTACCGTGTTTGTTTGCAAATGTTTGAGTCATTTGTCCTCTGTCAGTAATAAATGATAACGTAGCAAGGAAGGAAAATGGACTTCAGAAAAGACTGCAAGCCTAAAAAGAGCAGCCAGAGAGATTAAACCTGCAGATATAGCTTTAATGGTGATACCAAGAGAGACAAAATGGTCACCGAGAGAGACACAATCTCTTGCCAAAGAAGAGCTATTATAACACTCTGTTTATTACAGTGTTCAGTACAGGATGTGCAGTCATCCTAGCACGGAGTAACACTTGCTATATTGTGCTCAGAATGAGTAATGAATATTATATGAGTAAGAAATGTATCATATCTGTCCAAAACTGCGTCTGGCCAGGCAAGGGGGTTGGCTGCCTCACTCAGCAGGACACTCAAGCTACTTTGTGCTATTTTGATGGCATAGAGCTGCTAGCAGGTTTTCATGACTGGCTGCATACAGGTGCTGCTTGTGTGAGGACAAAAGCCACTGATGGACAAAAAGTCCAGCATGACTTGGTCACAGTGTCACAAAGTTCCCAGCACAATCTTTATTGTCTCCAAATCAAGAATCTGCAGGGGTTTTGACAACCTACTGTTGCCCCTTGTGCATCACAGTTTTAATTGAAGATGGTTGGCTGTAACTGTGATTAAAAGGTCATAATTTCTGATTTCTCTGCAGCTGTTGACACCAAAAAAGGGATTTTGCCAGGCTGCATAATTCTTGTTATAATAAAGAAGCAAAATTATTGCTACGTGGTACTCTATTTCTTACCCGAGCAAAGAATGTAGGAGAGGAATTTACTGTCTGGTAACCTAATGTGCTTCAGGTCCATGCCTCCTTCCTTTCTGCTCATGGCTCCATTATGAGCAAATCAGCAAACCTGGAGCATCTCTGAATGCCAGTTGACTGCCACCTTATTCATTCACTGGAATGCTGAAGGGCTGTTGGCATCTGGTGGGAAAAATCTGTTGGTTTCATAATGATGCCTCTTACAAGGCCTCTCATGTGATGTGGGCAGTATGTGATCTGGGCAGCTTCTGCAAGGCGAGCTGTTAACTCTGGACAATGACATGCATCTTCAAAAGGTACTTTTAAGTTATGATGTAAAGACAAGAAGTATCTGCAGGTTTTGAGGAATGGAAGTGAATTTGGGGATAAAGGAAATTGGTAACATTTTATGTATCTATGTGGAGTGAATGGCCATTTTGTCCAACTTTGTATAAACATCTAATAAAGCTTCTGAACAACAAACTAGACAAGTGGGAGCTTTCATAGAAAATAGTATATTTCTATAGAAAGTTTTATTTATTTGAGGTGATAAAAGAAAATCTGAGTAGCAAAGCTTAATACTCTACTATATCATTTTATAGCAGAGTAGCTGCCCAATAAATTCAGTGGAATTTCACCAGCATTAAACTAGAAAATCACAATGGAAAAAAACCATTATTCTGAATTCAAAGAGAAAACATGATCAAGGGCTAGTTTGCTTATTTTGATAATAAAATAAATGCTATAAGAACATTGAATGCTATCACATGATTAGGTTAGAAAAATCAGTAAGACTTTATACAGAAATATCATTGATGATAAACTCCCTGCTCAGTAAATTTTTGAAATGAGAGTGATAATTTCTACTATTAGTTTTTCATGTTAACAAACACTGTGCTATGGAATCTGCTATAAATGTTATCCATACAATAAGGGAAAAATAAATACTTGGTTATAAAAGGACACTTTTTTTTTTTAGTGACATACTTCTACTGCCTTATATCTACCTTTTAACTCTTCATCTTTTTTGCGCCCTGTAATAAAATATTGACAAACTTTCCATTCCACATAAACATCTAAACTTCCATACTAAAAAATACCATACACAAAAAATAATCCTTTACTTTTTCTGTAAAATCATTTTGTAAACATTTTCAAAAGCTGCCAATCTAGCAATTTCCCCAGATGTCTTGTTATATCTTAGTAATTAAATTGTAGTCTCTGAGCTGTCTTTTTCATAACTAAGTTTACAGAAAATCCATCTTCATCCTTGTGTAGCATAGTATAAAAATGTTCTGCTGGGAATACAGTTGTATTTATTGATTCTTGAGAATTTATAATTTCTTTCAAAAGAAATTTAGTTAGCTCTTTTGAGCTTTCATGAACTGATAAAAGCAGAAAACTGTAATAATTGGAAAAGATACTTCTAGGGAGTTTTATGACTGTATAAGATTTGGTACAGGATCTGCATTAGAAATGTGTTCTCCTTGGTACCCACATATTCTTTACCATATCCACTTACAAATAATAGCATTGGTACATTCTTTATTTTTATAAAATGTGTCTGATTACAAGATCTCAAAGCAATATGCTCTATTTAAAGCAATGTGTATATCATAATTGCTAATGTGAAATATTTATGCAATCCCACATCATAAAGCCAGAGCAGTAGAGAAGATAATCACCAGAACCCTTGGGAAGTAAGAGAACTAATCCCAGAATTCTGCTGGGAGATGGGGCTTCTACCCTCTTCATGTTCCTGTTCAAGGTCTGATAGTGGAAGTTTCCTGGCCGACCTTGGATGTCAGAACAGCAGGTTTGTCTCAGGGCTTCTCTGTTCTTGGCAACTACTTACAAGAGCCTTGAGCTGCATATGGTTTTTTGATTCCCAGCAGACCCCCTTACCCAAGCACAGTCTTCAGGCAGGCAGGAAAATTTCCTACCAAGCCCATGTCCCTGGGAGTGCACAGCAAGCCTGGTGCTGCACTGCTGTGTCCTTGCAACCACACCTGATTCAGTGCCAAGGCTTTGTCAACAGCAGAGATCGCGAAGCACCCTCAGTGCCTGGCAGAGCAGTGAAAGGGGCAGATTAGCTCACAGGACACCCCCAAGCCACCACCACTTTCCTCTGCCACTATGGCAGCCAGGGCATTGGTCAGCCTTAGGGATCCACAACCCAACCTTTGCAGGTCAATCCAAGAAACCTGCCCCACAGGATGGGAACTACTCATATCACTTTATCTGGTTGAATTTACCCAAAGGCTGCAGGACTTGTTTTCCAGGAACTTGACCTGTAGCTGATACTGGGCATAGGGGCCAAATTAAAGCTTCCCATGTTCTGGACTAGTGTCTTAGCCAACTGAGTACAGCAAGAGGGAAGGAGAAAGCAGTCTCCCTCTCTCCTGTTGAAAAGATTTCATATGCAAACATTACTGAGAACCCAAGGCAGCAGATTTCTAGGAGGATGTCCAACCCACTGGGTTAGAGATGCATCCTGACACTCATCCTCGTGCTTCCATGTCTGTTTAGACATGTTATACAAAATCCATCAAGTTCCACAAGAAAGACTAAAGCAGTTCCCACATAAGGATGATCTAGAGGCTTATAATTAAGTTAGACACCAACAAGTTTAAACTCTGATATAATTCTCTTGGAAAAATTATTTGTTCAAGTGAGTTTGTACCAGGATTTCCAAACAGAATTTTGTCTGGCCTGGAATACATCATGATTTCTGTGGATATACACCAATTCTTTCTGTTGGAGATGTTCCACATTTGCATTAAGTGCGTCTGTAGTCAAATTAAATGGCACACAGGAGGCCCAATCCTTTTTTACCAAATATGTAATGACTTCCCACCCAAATAAAAACATGTTTCTCTAGCAGTGACCTCCTGAGTCATTTGGCTGAATCTTCTCAGTTTATGCAGCTGTGTCCATCCCCAAACACTTCTCAGTCATGCAAAAAAGGTTCAGTGTCTGCTTTGCATTAAAAAACTACATCCACAGCAGATATTAAACTGCCATACATTCAGTTCATAATTCTTCTCTAATGCAGTGATTACAGAACTTTTTCTGGTTTTGGTAGTGAAATCAGGTCAAAATTTGTATCAGTATTGACTGGGACTTGTTTTTATCTAACTATGTGCTTTTCAGTGTGCACATTGCTCATATTTAAAGATACATGCTTTTCCAGCATCACTGAGAATCTACAGTGAATTAAAACATGATTTGCAACATGATATCCATTTACTGCTTTCTGCTGTTGCTGCAGACCATCTTAAATTATTGTGAGATTATTTAGACTATCACAGATTTTCAAACTTGATTTTCTCTTAAAACACTGCAGCCGTTTTGATCCATGCTTCTTGTTTTCCACTTGATAATTCAAAGACTTGGAATGAATGAATTAAATATGAGTCATGTACATTATGAACCATTCCATGTATTAGAAACACAGATGTTTACTACCATCAATTATTGACGTCATTTTGGGATGAACTTTGTTATAACCTCAGAATAAGCAAGCTAATAGAGAATATGAATCAATGTAAAGTTTTTCTGTAGCTCTGAAATATCTTTCTCTAAGCAAAGCTGCAGAAGTATTTTAAAAACAAAACTTTAAGCTCAAAATTACATGAAAAATAAACCAGAAAATGTTTCCTATTTATCATGAGAGCTGAACTGGGTTCATCTGTACTTCAAAAATCAGAATTCCAAATCGTTTCTTGTCTTAGTGTGTTTATCAGAAAAGAGAGATGGTCTGAATAGGCTATTGTTAGTAACAAGCTTTCTTCATCAAGTCAATAAATAGTTGAATTGTTACATCATGTAGTTTCAGTTCATGAATTGTGCATCTGTTCAAGCCTTGACAGACTGAGAGTGCCTGTTTAAAGGCTGCAAACCTTTCCTAGCTCTCAATTTCACTTTTCAAAAAAGAAATTAAATGTAGCATCAGTTGCTGAAGGAGAGAAATAAATATGAGACTTAGACTACTTAGGGATATGCAGCAGACAAGTTTGTCTCAAACCTGTGAAAGGCAATTAACACTGCAACCAAAACTTCCCAAACTCACTGCTTTTTCTGTAATGTAATAACTACCAAAGCTAACTGTTACCAGTGTATTAGTTTGAATGGCACAACCAGGCAGATTTCAGGAGATTATCAGAACCTTTGATCTCTTGATCCATGTATGCAAAGCCCTTTGATGTTGGGTACAAATCCAGCATGAATCAAAGACAGCCTATTTTCTGAACAACAGAGACTGATCTGGAAAAGGTCAGGCAGAGAAAATGGATGCATACATAAGGCAGTATCTAAAAAAAAATCCCATCTTTTTCTGACTGGCTAAATGAACTTTTCTGAGGCTATTTGCTTTGCTTTGTTATGCTGTAATGAAAATGAAATATAATGCACAAAGAATTGTGGGTGTAGCACTTCACTTCCTGGCTTTGACATTTCTGGTGTGATAGTAGCGCTAAATATTTGTGAGTGTTAGTGACCTTCAGAGCTCTAAGAACTGCTACATACGGAGTCACAATTAACATAGTATTGAAAGTACTGGTGCAAGCTATGTTAGCTGCAACTTTAGTTTCAACCTCTGTCCCTGGGCTTGTTAAAGTCCCTTCTCAGAAGGATGGCGTGGCGCATGACTGTCCTAGGCAGCAGTGATCAGGACTGTGGAATTTGTGAGAATGTGGAAGAGGCTGCTGTTGGACATCTGCCACCGGGGTGCTTTTGAGTTTCTGTATGTGGGCCCATAGTGGGGGAATATCCCAAAACAAACAGTGGGTAAAAAGTGAAGTGAGAACAGCACCATTATTGTAAATACCTAATGAAATCATGACCTTCGTTTTACTGTGTCTCTCTTCTTGCCCTAAACAAATGAACATGTTCCATAGCTTATGTTTTGGGGCACAATAATTGTCATATGTTTTTATGAAAAGAAAACATTTTGCCAACTGATGTGAAGATATTTATTCATTGTATTAAAAACTGTTTGTTATGGAAATGCTATTTTTAATCACATTTTTTGGCATGTTCTTCTATTAGCTGATGTCTTAATTCTTAAAGGGAAAAAACCATCAGCCCTAAGGTGATCAGATGACAGATGCAAACTGCCCTTTCTTTCCCTCCTTCCACTGCTTATAACACACACTGTGGGTCTGCAGGGGGGCAAGTCCCCTTGGTGCTTCCCAAACACAGTGTTGAAATACACAGAGAGGTGTGGCACGAGGTTTGGCTCTCAGTGTAGAATCAGTTCCTCTATTGCTGGTTGCAATACTGGTCTATAATTAGAATATTTCTCATTTACAGTACTGCCATGCTGTCTAGCGTCTAAAAACATCATAGTAGAGGTTTCACACTCATGAGGGCATTTTCAGTATAGCAGCAGGAACACTTGGTAAGATTGCTATGATTAGGATGTTTTATTTAGGGTCTTTTATTCTTAAAAGGAGTGTCCTTCAAAAGTAGTTCCTTTTTTAAAAATAGTAAGAACTTAAAGTTTCAGATTATTTCTTTGACCAATAAATTTCATGCATATTGATGATCTATAAGACCTCCAGAACTATTTCAGTCAATGAATTGCAATACAAGGACAGCCTTATCTTTATTTAGAGTTTCTGGAAAAGTGGATGTCAGAATCTGAATTTGAATTCACATATGTTAGGATGGAAAGGAAAAATCACAAAGGCCCACATACACAGGGAGCCCAGCACAGTGACATCCAATGTAACTTTCCAGTGCCATCTCAGAGGCAGAAATTTGTAGTCCCAAGTTACTCAGCGATCCTATACAGGGAAGAGTTAGTCACAAGGCTTTGGGATTTACAACAGCCAGGGTTGCAAGCAAAGGGATGCAGAGAAAATGCTGAAACAAGTGATGAGTCTTAAGTTCCCTCTCTCTGTCACAGATATTCAAACAGCTGAGAGGGTTTTATAGCTCTGAAAACCACAGCCACTTCAGTTGCTGCTTATGAATGAATAACTCTGTTAAAAGAAGATGCCTAGCAGTAATGGTACCATTCCTCAACTTTCTGTAGTGCAGGTGATGGACACGACTCCACAGAGAGGTTCATTCAACTGGTTTTGGAATAGCAGCTGGCACATGAACTCCTCCTTTGCTCAGTGGTGTTGGCACAGGATGGGTGTTGTGTAACCATCCCTGATGAACAATGGATTTTAGGCACCCCACCAAATAGTTTCAGAATGCAAAAGCACACTGTGAAGCAAAATATCTGCTGAGACATTCATCTCATCCAAGATGAGAAGGCCTCTGGGAATATGAATTAAAAGTACTTTAGGTGCCTAAATAACTTTACTGATGACAGCTTAGGTGCCTTTTAGGTATGCTTGCTACAGGCAAAATTGTTGTGACTCTCTCAATTGAATGCAGGCGTCTTAATTTCTGCTTGAGCTACACCATAGGCTCATAAAGGCTTTTGGAATATTTTCCTAAACTACTTCAATTTATAAAAATATCTTGTTTGAAAAATATGGCAAGGATTCAATCAGTTTCTCATTTTGCTATGTAAATGAATAGAAGGGGATATTTTAAACTTTTCTAGACTGCTTCATATGCCTAAAGTAATTGCCAGAATAAGATTTAAATTAATGCAGTACTTCCAAAGCTTGCATTGAATTGACCACAGGTATATGTTAAAAAATGTTAAAATTTTTGGACAGTATCTCAGGACTTCTTAAGTTTCTTCGCCAACTGTCTTTTTGCAAACGTGATTCTGAGACCAGATTTTTGTTTTCACAGAACATTGTTTCAGATAACCTCTGTTTTGCATTTATGTGACCTTTACACCTTATCTGCTAGATAATCACCTCCTACAAAGTTGGGGTTTTTTTAAATTACACGGCAATGAGAATTTAGCTATATGTGAAAGACAGCTCTGAGTGAATGTGCTGCTTTATAAAAATTAGAAAGTAGCTTCATTTTTTGTCTAAAGTGGAGCTTTTTCCTTAAAACCTGGAACTATAACTTGGAGCTGGCTTTTTTAATAGTCCTGCTGAAGACAGAGAGAAAGACGAAGGCTGATCATCTATGCAGAGCAAGACTGTGCTGTCTAACCTGTGTTAACACTACAAAAGCCAGGAAAATAAATTACTGCCTTAGCCTAAGATTTTACCTGGTTTGCAGCAGTCCAATTTAATAAATTCTGTATCCTGTTGTGCTGTATGGGCATTTGGCTGGTGGCTATAGCTGCAGCCAGGTGATTTATTACTACTAATGCTACATCCTTCCGGATGGAGGTATAGCATTACTTTCAGTGGAAGTAATTCTGCTTCCAGACATGCATACCAGAAAATATTAGCAGTCCTACATCTTCTCCCATCTCAAATAGCAGTGGTAAGTTATTCCGCAATTGTTTCTGCAGTCTTTCATATTGTTAAGGCAGTAAGCAATGAAGAGGGAGAGCACCCAGGTTTTCAGAGTGATGACTGTCCCAGGGACAGAGAACCCTTGGGGATGGCCAGAAGCCCACTCACTCCCGCCATTCTCCTTCTCCACCTGGCATGCTGGCATCCAGGTATCACAAGGTGGTGCTCTTGTACTTACGGCAAATTATTCAGTAGCCAACAGCTGAGATGCTGGAGGCTCTCCCTCAACCTTCTACTACACAGGACAAGTTGAACTAAGCAGCACTGTTGGTTGTTGCACGCCTAATATACCAGAAGAGAAGCCTGATGTGAACAGCATCTCCAAGGATGTGCCTCCCTTTGTAAGGAAAGATTAAAAGCTGCATGTTCACAGGACCGGTATGTGTTGCGATAATGTGAGATCTCTTCTTGGTGCCCCATCAAAAGACATTTTTTCGAGCAGATGTCATAAAATCTGGGTTGAATGCTGCCTTCATGTTTGTGATTCTCCAGTGGGAAGAGAAGTAGACCCAGAAGATCTGTTCTATTGATCTATTGATCTAGCTATCTCTTTCCATCCTCTTTAAAAGCTGAGCTCACCACTCCATCCAAAATGAAATAATTTGGCTTTGTCACATACTGGTGTGATACATCCCACTTAAAATAGAGTATTCATCTCTTTTACCCAAGCTGGACTCCGTATTTTACTTTTTGTACTTCTCACTTATTCATTGTCTTTTCTCCAGGGCTTTTTGGCTATAAGGATGATACATTAAAGAATTTGTGATATGTGTAAAGTCTTTTGCTACTATATATACATGTCTAATACCAGGACTCCAGAAGTCATACAAACGTAATATCTCAGAGAGCAAGAGAGGAAAGTGGTTCTGGGATTTAAAGATGATAAAACATCTACTTTTTCTAAAAAACTAGCAGATGGGTGGCCTTATTATAATAAGACTGCAGGAGGCTGTTTCAGGAGATGGGAGGATGAAGCAGTCTTGTAGTTATACAAGGACAATTGGATTACAGAGTAGGCTGCTGTGATTGCTGCTCATTTTGTACCTGAGTGAGAACCAAACATCTCTCGCTCCTCATTTCTCTGAGCTTCCCCCTTTTGTACACCTTTCTTACTACAAGTTATAGGCTGTGCCTGATAGATGTTACTCTGTACAAGATAAAATATTACTAAGAGCTCTGAATCATACTGTAATAAGGCCAGCAGTCTACACATTTCAGCTATGTGCTGGAATATAGCAACCCCTTGCTTGTTTCTTCTGGTTCTCTTCTCTTCATGTTTATTGATCATCTTAGTGCTCTGTACTTTATATCAGATTCTGTGTGCCCAACTTCTAGCTATTCTTGAATATTTCAGTATCACTTCACTGAAGTGATGCACATGTTGAAATTATGCTGTTGTCACCACTGCATGCACCAGGAATTCATATGCAGGCACCTGAAAATAGTGCTAAGTTGAACAAGTTTGGTACGAGGTCTTCTGTGGCTAAAATTTACTGCAGAAGCCATTGCTGACAACTTTGCTTCAAAGAAATGCAGAGAAAGTTTGAGCTTGCTGCAACATTCTGGAAAATAAAAGGGGATATGTTAAGAAGAAAGCAGCTTTTCTCTCTCAATAGACCGCCACAGTCTGGTTTTAACACCAGTGTGACAGCATTCACTGTCTTCTCTTGAAATGCTTTCCGTAACTGAAGGAAAAAATTGCCTGTGTTTTCTGTGATCTTATTCTGTTAGGACACTGGAAAGAGCTGAGAACAGTATGTTCCCTACTTGCTAGAAAAGACAATGTTAATGACAAGGCCATTTCTGTTTTACCATCTATTGGATTCCCTAAATGTGACTATATTTACTAAAGCAGCCTGCAGTCATAATATTGAAAATACAGCCGAAAGAAATGTGAGTGTGTGTTGGTAAAGAAGTTGTTCTAAATTCAAATAATGTGGCAGGGATTTTAATGCATCCTGCCACGGACTTTTACATTTCAGGACAAGGTTATAACTCATAAAAAAAGACTACAGCATTCAAGCATGTACACATACAGGAACACTCAAATTACCTGAGTGCACCATCAGCAAATTTGCAGGTGACAACAAGCTAAGTGGTGCAGTTGATATATCTGAAGAATGGAATGCCATGCAGAAGAGAAGTGGGCCCATGGGAATCTCATGAGGTTTAACAGGACCAAGTGCAAGGTCCTGCACCTGCGTCAGGGCGACTCCCAGTATGAACACAGGCTGGGGGATGAAGGGATTGAGAACAGCCCTGCCAAGAACTTGGGGGTGCTGGTGGATGAGAGGCTGGATATGAGCCAGCAAAATGTCATTGCAGCCCAGGAAGCCAACTGTGTCCTGAGCTGCATCAAAAGTAGCATGGCCAGCAGGCTGAAGGACGTGATTCTGCCCCTCTACCCCACTCTGAAAAGCTATATCCAGCTTTGGAAACCCCAGCACAGGAAGGATCGACCTGTTGGAGTGAGTCCAGGAGAGCCACCAAGACTGCTAGAAGGATAGAGCACGTCTGCTATGAGGAAAGGCTAAGAGAATTGGGATTGTTCATCCTGGAAAAGAGAAGGCTCCGGAGTGACCTAATTGGGGCCTACAAGAAAGATGGAGAGATACTTCTTACAGGATGAGGCGGAATGGCTTAGAACTGAAAGACAGTAGGTTTAGATTAGATGTTAGGAAGAAATTATTTACTGTGAGGGTGGTAAGGCACTGGAACAGGTTGCCTGGAGAAGTTGTGGATGTAATATTCAAGGCCAGGTTGGGTGGGACTTTGAGCAACCTGGTATAGTGAAACCCCCACAGCAGAGGGATTGGAACTATCCTCATGGTCACTTCCAACCCAAGTTATTCTATGATTCTATGATTTTATTATTCTATGACTTTGCCTTTCCCTGAATCTGTAGTATTGAGGAGATCTTCCTCAGGATCTCTCACTCACTTCTCTATGTAATTTCTTCTGTTCCTTTTTTTGAATGCCAGTCCTTCAAATTCCTGGAAGCATTCAAGGCCAGGCTGTACAGAACTCTGACCAACCTGATCTAGTCGAAGATATCCTTCCTCATTGCAAGGAGGTTGGATGACCTTTCAAGGTCCCTTCCAATCTCAGCTCTTCTGTGTTTCTGAGACAAAATGTCTCAGTTCTGCCACTTTTACAGAGGTAGCCTCCGCAATTCTAGATGAAGTTTGTGGCTAGCACTACAAATTCAATACTGAAAATTAGCTCTGAAATGACTAACAGAAAACTTCACAGTATGCTAATTGGAGGGGAAATAAAAAGCTAATACTCACCTCTTTGCGTATGTTTATGCTGGAGCCAGAAGAGAGTTAAGCTAATGAAGGCAGCAGCAGCAGAACAGTCATGTTAGTACTCTTCCCTGGGACTAGCATAGTTTTCTTCTAAGCAGAGCTATTTAGCTTTTGGGGAATATTGTGTTAGCACAGTAAAGTTACCTCTAGTGCCTGAACTGCTGTGCATGGTGCACAGTACAGGCTCTCCAATCTTAAACCCCTATCATTGTGTCCAGTTGTCACCTCTTCTGTGGTGGATTTATTGTATTTTGACTTCAATGAGGCTCTGGACACACAGGACACCTTCATTCAGAAGCTGAGGGTGTATCTATTGGTTGGAAGAGCAGAGTGAGCTGCACCACTGAGCTCGTCAGGAGTAATCGATGGTTTTGTTCTCAGCTGCAGTACCACACAGAGTATCTTAGGGGCTGGCATGGGGCCCATTTTATTCAGCATGTTCATAACTACCTCAATGATGACACCTGAGTGCACGCTCAGCAAACCTGCAAACTGGAGGAACGGATGATGCTATTTCTGTGTGTTTCAGTTAAACACGATCTTGAGAACTTGGAGAGCCTGGAGAGCTCACTCCATTCCCTCTTCATCAAGGAAAAGGGCAAAGCCCTGTGTGTGTGGCAGAATGAGCCCTCCACCAGTACATGGTGGAAACAACTAGCAGAGTAACAGGCTGGCCCCAGTGAAAAGAACCTGAGGACCCAGGTGCCAGGTTGAATATGAGCCAACTGTGAGCTTTCATCACAAAGAAGAAGATTGCTTCCTCAGCTCCACTGCAAGGCCTGTTACTATCCCCTCTGCTGGAATAATACCCAGTTTTGGGTCTAAAGCCCATTACCTGACAGAGATGCTGAGGTGTCCAGGATGAAAAGGACTGTGGTGGAATAGCAGACTATGGCTATGCCAAAGGGTAATACAAAGACAACAACAGACTCATGTTTTTCTTGGATGTGGGAGATGCCCACTTGCAGAAGAGGCAACGGCCATGGATTGTGCCCTGAGAGATTCAGGACAGAGTTTGGGAAATAATTTGAGAGACTAATGAGAGTGGTGGTGGAACTTGTCCTTGGAATAGTCCTGAGACCTCAACTAGAAAGAGCACGGCTGACCTGCCCAAATGCTGCTAATAGTGCTGCTTTGAGCTGCAGGGTGAACCTCCAAAAGTCCCTTCCAACCAACATTTCTGTGGGCCTACAATATACCCCTAAGAATGCTCATCTGGCAAGAAAATTAAGATTATTCCTCCAGTACTCCTATAGAGTGTTGAGGCAGTATATTTTCTATGAATGTTGCAAGTATGCACAAGCCTGAAATGTGCCATTGCCAAGATGTGTCCACTTGCCAAAAAGAAAAGAACTTGCCACATTCTCATGCCAAAACCAGAAAACCATCCAATCTTGGCAAGCATACTGCATGAACCTAGGACTGCCAAACTCCTAAGGCATCCCCTTCCCCTTCTTTTACTTGGATCAAAGGCAGAAGTAGTTCAGCTCTGCCCAGAGCATGGTGAGGACACATGTTCCTCACACACTGGTGGCGAGACTGAGCCTGATCTGGCACATTCAGTTGTTTTAAAATAGTCGTAGAAAAAGGAGATTTTAATGTTACAAACAGATTTGAGAATTCCAAATTTTGTTTGATTCTGTGACAGGATTAGAAGTCCAGCTCTAAGAATGAAGATGTATGTCTGGGGCTCTTGCTTTTCGGGCAGTACACTAGCAACAACCTGGGGCTCAATGACTTAACTTCAGACCACAGCTCTTCTCTGGCTCTGTGAGTGGGGCTTGGAGGAACCTGAGCAGCAAGCCAGAAGTCTTTCACTGAGAAGGTCTAATTGGGCAGGGAGTTTGAAGAGACAGAACCTTTCTGTTGTGCAGGAACTGATATGGGGAGGCATGACAAGGACCTTTCTCATTTTCTGTGACACTTGCTCCAGGACAGAGAATATCAAGGAGGAGATGAATGGAAACACAACTTCATAAACCAAATTGATTCAAGTGATTTTTTAAAAATACAAATTATTTCCAGAATTTTTCTGCTAGATACAGAACCTGGTGCTCTAGGAAGCAGGAACACCACATTAAATGGGATAATGAATTATAGTATATCATAGAATGTAAAGAATAATTATATGAGCCCTCCAGAGGTACTGGAGAATGGTTGTAGTATGGACCTCACAAATGTTGGGGCCCTGTTTTGGTAGATCCCATGCAGCACTTTGTCTGACCTCTGTTTTCAGTATAACTATTGTGATTAGGCAGAAAAGAAACAGGGTATCTTTCTCTTCTGTATCCTCATCCACTTTCATTTCTAAGAGCTTTACTCTGTGTAGGAATTATCTGAAAACAAAAGGACTGTCCTTTTCTTTGATAATTGCCCATGTGATCTCTTAGACCTTATATTCATTCTTACTGCTTTAGCCACTAGACTCATGTAAGCCAAAACGTATATTGCTGCTTTTGTGGATCAGAAAAGCACAAACATCAAAAACAGAGCAGAAAATAAACAGACAAGAATTTTACTGCCTGGAGTTTTATAGTTAAAGAAAGAACTTATCACCAGCAATAGAGCACCTGTCACAATGGAGGGAAGTTGTTTTGATTTAGTATTTCTTTGCAGAGTTCATTGCAAGTTTTCTTTTTAAAACATTTGTTTTTCAAAAACAGTGCCAGTGCCTTGCAAAACTGGTAAAAGCTGAAGGTGTCAAAATCTTAAGGCCAATGTTCGTGTATGGGGAATGTGGAAGCCTTTTAGATGTAAGTCTGTGAAATACTTTGTTCCGTCTCAACCTGATCTTCAGAAATGGGGTAGTGCTATACCCAGCTGACAGGATGAGCATGCAGAAACAGGGACATTTAGAAGGTAGAGTTTTCTGCCTGCTTTTAGAAGGCAGTATTTGCTCTTTGAAGGGCACATTTACCTCAGAGCAGGGCAGACATAAGTTGAGTGCAAGTTTCTGTCTCTTCAGAGTTTGTAGCTATCTTGTTTTAAAACTGTGCCTAGGGAAACCTCTGAATAGTTTTTTTCTAGCATTCACTTGGGAAAAGGAGATATGCATAATTTGGTAGGATTTTATTTTTATGCTCTAAATATTGATTTATTCTTGCTTCCCTCTTGCATATCTACTCCCTTTGGCCCTCACACTATAATAATCTTCACCTCCAGCTCCCTGTGTGATATTGCAGTCACACTCAGTCCCTCCATCACCTCCACTGTTCATTCCCTCCCACTGTGACCTCTGGAGTGCAGCCAGTTTAAGTTCAGACTTTAATTGACTGGAGGCAGTTTCAGTGAAAGAGGTTAGATAATAATTGGTTTATTTCTGAAAAATAAAAACTGAAAAATGTATGAATAGAAGGGAAAAAGTGTGTTCTGACAGGTACATTTCTTTCATTTAATTAATGTATCTTATAAACATTCAAACAGTTTCCCACTAAAATGTCCTTACCGTCTGTATCAGGACAATAAACCTCAGCAGTTTGAGTTATCTGAGTTTTATAGAAATTGAATTCCAAGTGTGCAGTGTTTGCCGATGCAGTGATAATGTCCAAAGCTTCCTCCCATTAAGCCTCCCATGATTTAACCTTGAGTGAGCTGCATCACGGGACTTCTAGGCCTCCTTGTGTTAGAGAAGATGCGACCAAACCAGTGTCTGGTCTGAGCAATGGGACAAAGACACAAGCAAGCCTTCCTGTAAGATAATGTGTTGTTGTCATCAGCTGGAATCTCAAACTCAATTGCTGTGAAGCAAAGTATTTCGTGTCACTCCAGCAAACGCAGACGAAAACTTTTTTTGTATTTGGAGAATGTCAGAACACTTAATTTCAATATAAATTAGTATGAAATTAATGTAGACATATTCCCCAAGAATATTGAGAAAATAAGTTTTGTGTTTCATACCATAAATAATGAAAATTTCAAGTCCTTTAGTTCTGACTTGCAATGAGAACAAATGGGACAATGCCAAAGTGTCCCACTGGACAAAAATGTTTTTCTTCTCAGCTGTGCTTTTTGAGAAATAGGTGGGATTACATGTTTCTGTACTAATCTTTTTTGTAACATCTGTGCACCCTGAGAGTGCTGGGGTAATTTTAAAACAGACCTTTCTATCCAAAACTAAAATTGGCGTGTAGCCTTTTGATTCAGTTAACAGATGGCGTATGGTATTTATGAGAACAGTTGTTAAATGCTTTATAGTGTGACTCACCACACTGATAGCTGCATATCAATGGCAAGTGGACAGTGCTATTGCCTTCACAAGTGCGGTATTGTTGAGGGGAGCTGGTTGAGCTGATTCATATAAACAGTTTGCCTCAGAAGTTCAGTCTTGAACATTTGGATTCTTTCTCAAAGTGCTGTTTTTATGCAGCCGAAAAATGCTTTACTGAAAAAAAAAAAATTAAAATATTTTAAACCAGAACTTTGACCTTGGTTTCTGAGGGGGGGGGGGAGGAAAGGGGGGAATTATGTAGTTTACAGTTAATTATATTTTTTTTTTAGAATTAATTTTCAATATAGCTACTAACTGAAATTATCTAGGGAAAAATAGAACTTACCGGTATATGACATCTTAGCTGTTAATCAGACAAGTCAGAAGGTATATATAACTTTTCTTGGTAAAAATTATGAAGGATTTTAGATAGAAATTTGTTTTCTCCATTTTCACAGTCTTAAGAAATCATTCTGAGCAATATGACAGGATTGAATTCAATTCAGGTATTATTTAAAAATCTTTGCTATGAGATTTTTTGTTAAAACACTCTGCCTATCAGTTCAAGAGCTGGAAAAAACACTGAAAACATGTTACACATTTCATGAAATTAAAAGAACCATAAAACAGGCCTAAACCACAAGACTATGAAAACTATTACAAAGACAACCAGATATGATTGTTAAAACTCATATTTTGTTGCCTTTATCCTATGTTTGTTTAGGCTGCTTTTGTTTACCTTTGAATGGTAAAACTGAAGTGATATCAGTAGCATTGCTACAACTTGCTGTAACTCATGTGAATAAAACTAAGACCTAATATAACTAAACTAAAATTACAGACCTTGTTCTCTCTACCCGCTGCATTGCAGACAGGCTAGGGTCCAAAGGGAATGGCCCCTGGTAGAGAGATTGATACAAAAGGTGCAGTATTTAACACTTTTTCCAGCATCTAGAAGGAGTCAAACTCCTTGAACTACCTAAAATACACCAGATGGAGGGCAGCCCTCAATTGTTCTCTGGTTCTTCATCTTCTAGTCAGAATTTCACTTATCTAGAGTTACAGTCTGGATTAAGGGGCATCCAAGAAAAGAGGGCGGCTGGAAAACAGCAGTTTGGGGCAACACCAGAGGCTCACAACAAACGCAGGAGGATTTTTACCATTCTCCTGCTGCTCCCATGAATAATCAAACCTTATTTAAACTGTCAGGGGATTATTTTTTTCTACTTCAACTCCCACTAAGCCTTAGTAAGTATAGTGAGATTCCAGTGGGATCCTTAGCAGAGTAAAGTACTGTTTGTGCCATAGGCAACCACACAGCATCTGATGGCAAAGGTTGAAAAGACACATCATATTCACAGGATATTGCAACACATTTCCCTTTATTCATATGCCTGTTTACTCTTTGGCATCAGGGTAACATAGAGGAGATACAGAGAGGCTGCTGCAGGTGTCAACCTTCTCAGGTGACCACTGACCTAGCAGCCACCTGTGAGTAGTATTTCAGGCAGGGCTGAAGCTCCTCCCAGGCTCTGCATTTCAGCTGCAGAAGACCCCACCTCCCTAGCAAGGGTGCAAGTTGGAATCCCAGGTACTGCGGAAGGTCTTGTCCTGAGGCTGCAACCACCCAACTGTTTGCACACACATGTACATGCATGTCCAGGTGGCTTCACACAAGCCAAAGAATTTACCCAGGACAGTCAATTATATATTAATGTGTTTGGCAAAGCTTTACAGCATCAGGATTTCAACAGAACTCTAGTTACCCCCAAAAATGCAACAAATAAATTGGAAAAAGTATGAAGCTTAAGAGTTGGTTGGTTCAAATACAAATTTGCCTTAAACTCTCCTTAATATGATTTTATTTTCATCCAGCTATTGCACTTCTTTGAAGAAAAGATAAATAAACTTCCATCTGCTGTCTTTTAAAACCAAACAAAATCTGAAAATCATACAGGAAAGAGCAGCAAAAATAGAGGGGCTGGAGAACTGATTAATGAGGAATCTTGGTGAGCGGTGTCTCACAGGCAGTATAAGTCTATAAATATTTTCAGGCTGTAAATATCGAGGCTAGGAATTTTTTATAACATAGGCAGGCATAATCAGGACTAAAAGGAGAGGGAAAAAAACCGTGCTGAAAGTTGAGGAAAAAGACTTGCCAGTGGGCTGCAATAGAGCTGGGAACTAATAGATGGCATGCAGGTCTTGCAGGGTGGAAAGTGTTGGTAAGTAAATAGTTTGAGAGAGATGATGGGACTGTTCCTCTTGAACTGCTGTGGTAAGGTGACTTGCTAAATCTCAGCCATTAATGCATGTATGCTTAGCTTTCACAAGCTGGCTTGGCTGCATGTTAAACACCATCTGGCAGGCTGAGTTTCCCAGGCCCAATGCAAATTTGGACCAGCTGTGCCACCCCCTCCACAGCCATGGCAGGTACCAACAGGCAGAGGGCGAAAGCAGTTCTCCCATGTGCCAGTGCAGATTCACAGTCCCACTTGTCACTGCTATGTGGGCATTAGGCTGGATGGGGCAGAACTATCTTTGGGAGGTTTCACTTTGTGCAGGATCAAAAAACAAAAATTGTAGCTAGGCCCTTTGAAAGCTTGTGGGAAGCCAGTGAGCATGCTGGGGTAAGAGAGCCAGCAGTCTGTGAGCAGGTCTCTGTCCTGCCTGTACAGGGAGGTTTCTGCTCAGGTTCCCCAGCATCATTTCAACAAGATCTCAAACTCAGTGGAAATACCTGTTTTACGAGGCTCAACATTTTTTCCTCTACCTCTCCCACCAAGTGCTGCCAGATGGTGCATCTTCTTCAGCAGCAAAAGATGGTGAAGGTTTGTCCCACCCGCAGGGAGAGCCAGGCAAGCTGACCCAGCTCCAACCCCCTGCCCAGCCCCGGGTGAGTAAGCAGGATCAGGATCAGGCAGGAAAAACTCCGGCCAGCCTAGCCCCAGCCGCTCCCAGCTCGGAAACCTCTGAACAAAATGTTCCCAGCTGGGAACTGGAAACAAGTTTGCTCCTTGTTGCGGGTTTGAAACAGACCTTACACACCCCGAAGACGGTCCCTCTCGCTCCTCCCCGCCCCGCCGGCGGCTGATGAAAGAAATCACTTCCACTACAGCTCTTGGCTCTTGCTAACGGAGAGTTATTTCCTGCTTGGGGTGTGCAGGCCTTAGCCTCTGGAAATGGGAAATTCCACCCTGAATGCGACGGGAACTTATTTCACTGACCGAAGTCCATCCTGTCTCAGTGACTTTCTGTGGGAATTTTTCCTCTGAGAAACCGGTCAGTTGTTGATGTGGAAAAAGGAACTTTGTCAAAATTTTTAACCAGCCTTGTTAATCCATCATTGGAAAAGCATCATAAAATGACCTTTTACTGAATCACAAATCAATATAAAATTTAGATACAAAATTAATTTAATTAAACCAGTGAATTATTCAGAGACTAGAGTTTTTATTATAGCCAGTCCACCCTAACTTGTACCCTGAATCAGAAGTCAGGCCATTTGATCAAATAAAGCAGCTACTCTGAGTTAATAATGCCAGGACTGAGATTATGAGAGGAGCAATGTAGGAAGCTCTTTAGTTGTCTTACTTCAACTGGAAAAGGCATGGCTTTTGCACTGGTGTGTTTACTGGTTTCCCTTTCCAGCATGTTGTAACTTGCACTTATGCTTCCAGGAGTAAAAACAGGTCTACAGATGTCAGTTCCTCACACTCACCTATGTACAGTCTGAGTTTTTTTGCAGCGTTCCTGCTTACTTCCAACCCACATAAATGGACATACTGTTCTCAGCCGTGGTTCTGTCAGAGGGCTGAGCACCCAGTGACACGGCAAGCTGTGGGTGTAAGTCCCTAAATACGATATCTAAGCAGTTTGCATTTAAATGTCACCAAATTAAACAGATGCAAGAAGAAAATTACCACTCTGACGGGCACAGAGCAAAGCTGCACTTGGGGAGCTTGCACAGCAGAGCTGGACAACCGTGGCAGAGGCAGGAGGAGCAGAGAGCCTGCAGGCAATCAGCTCTGTGGCATCAGAAAAGGGAGAAAAACCCAGGTGACGATGACCCACGGCGTTTGGAGCACTGCCAGCCCCACTGTTACAGGGGACTGACAATAAATACCCAGGACTTTTCCACAGGCATGGTTTTCCAGGGATGAGGTTTGGAATAAAAAGCCATAAGTGGGGTTATTCTAACCCCATTAATAGAAAAAGTAAAGAAGCATTTATTATAATGGTAAATGAGAGTATTGTTCTTAAAACAGTAAAGAACAATGCCCAAAGGATCAAGGCACAGTTCTTGGCCTCAGGCTCTGGTGTCCCTAATGGCTGGTGTAGCAGGACCAGTGGCACTCATGTGGTCTGTGAAAGGCTCTGCCTTCGTTCCTGCAGCCAGGGTTGCACTTCCCAGCAGTCCTCCACTTCACCTGCGGCGGCTGGGCTGGGGCCAGGCACCCATAGGGGGCCGGGGCACCCCCAGCCCCGTGTTTCGTTGACACCCGAGTTCATCTGGCAGCCGTGTCCCATAGAGCAGATGCTGCCCGTGGCCGTGACCGGCGCACAGGCGAGCAGCATTCCACATGTGCTCCCAGGATCTCCCGATTGGTGTGCTTCGCAGAAGGGGCTGGTCCTTGAAGTCAGCTCCTGTGCCTGTGACAGATGATATTTTTATGCTAGAAAACAAAACCAGGATATCTGATGGACTGCATTATCTTTCCAGACAGCTTGGAGCTACAGATGCAAAACAAGAAGTTTTATGCTTAGACTTCAAAACTGTGAGTGGAGTTTAAACAGCAGTTTTAAATGCCTAGTTTTTGTTTCTTTTTTTACTTTGTGTCTGTGTGTGTGTGTGTGCATGCAACTTTGCATGAAGTACACACATCTGCATTACTTATTATTATCAAGCAAGCTGTTGCAAATTCTCCTAAGATTAAATAACTATTGCTTTGGAAAACTTCACAAAGTCTTAGCTGCATTTGTAGCTGGACTAATAAATGTGTACTGAGGAGGAGGGGAATATTCTTTTCAGTGAATGCAATTAGTTTAGCTGGAAATTATTTCAAATCATCTTTTCCACTGGAAAATGTGTTTGAGCTGAAGAGCTGAGGGAGAATCTCCTGAGAGTTATCAGCAAATGTCAGGCTGGTCTGTGTGTCTTTGTCGCAGGCACATTTGATGTTTGCTTGTGTATGGAGAGGGATTAGGTAAAAACCTGCTGTTACCATTGTGTGGCACTGCGCTCACTGCATGAAAAATCTGTTGGTACCAGGTGTTAGAAAGCTGGCCAATTAATGATGATTGTGGGAAATTTGTTTAAGACAATATTGTCCACTATGGTGCAGATTTACAGAAATAACACTTACTAGTGCACATGAGGATCATTCCTGTAGCCGAAACATTAATGACTTGCTCTGTCTTGCATGGGAATAATGAAATGGATTTCTGTGGGAGAACTCTAGGGATTGATACCCAGATCAGAAGCCCAAAGCTGACAGGCAGGCACTTTTCAACTCCAGGTTTATGATATTTTCATTTCCTTATGGGAACTGTCCAGGATGGTCTAAAATTACTTCTGTCATCTTATGGCATTGTTTTATATAAAATCTTGAGTAAAAAGTGCTATGTGTTGCAACTTTTCTTGATTCATTTTGATGTTAGCAAAAGCTGAGATACCTGCTCAAAAAAAAAAAAAAAAAAAGCTGTTTTAAACTCTCTATATACCCGAAACACTCCAGCACCCTTCCCAATTTCCCATATATTTTCCTTAGTAGGCAGGCAACTTCATGTTTTGGTTTCTTCACAAGTGTGTTGCATCAGTTTATACGTTTATATTCTGTTGGATCCAGGTGAAATCCAAAGGTTATGTGAAGAGTGTTAATAAGTGGCATGTTATTGCTAACCATGTATGGCAGAAGCCTCATCCCTGGTGGATCCACCACCACTCATTCTCCATCTGGGCACCTCCAGATCATGCAGCAACACAAACAGCATCCAGATGAGGTGTGGGCATACAAGTGCATTTCTGCTGCATTAGTCAGAGCACATAACGTGGGACAATACCAACTCTGTACAACCAGCAGTGAGGCAATTCAGTCCATTGCCTGCTAAGAGGTAAATGTCAATATTTCTTTAACAAGTTAACTGCTGAAGTAAATCTATAGCATTTGCTACTTTTACATCGTTGGCTGCAGATTTTTGTGATACAGCACTGGGATCTCTACAGTCAGATTTACTGTATCATCAAGCCATGGCCTGGATGAATCTGAACTTATTGTAAATAATACAGTGATGATAAATTTTGCACACCTTTATCCCTTTTCTCTGTCTTTTGTTGGTGACTACACCAGGGACACCCTGGGTTTGCCCCGCAGGGCAAAGTACAGCGTTTTTCACAAAGCTGAATTTGGCACCAACAGAAAAATGCTCCCACAGAGAAAATCATGAAACTCAATATATTTCAGCCAGAGAGGCCTTCTTAATTGATGTAGAGGAAATACTAAATAGAAGATGTCTTAATCCAGACTGCTCCTCATAGATATAAAATGGATTAGTGCTTTGTGGTGAACAAATCACAGTATTTTTATTTCAATAATGTTAAAATCAATTTTCTTTCCATTTTCTAAAGTGGCAAATGAGGCTAAAAAAAAACTATGCATGTACATAAATGCTTTTCAGTGAGCTGTCCTTTAAAGGCTGATAAAGTCCTTAAACTAAAGGGCCTCTATAATCCTTATAATGTGAAATGTTTCCTCTTCGTGTGACATAGTCTGGTTCTTCTTGTTCCCTTAATTTGGCAGTATTTTCTCTATGAGATATTGCTACCTAGATAGAATGGGCCAGATTCTCAGCCAGGCAAGCATGAATAAAGAATAACTTCATTGAAGTCAATGACATGACCCTGGAGTTATTCCAGTGTGACCGGAATTGGAATGTGGTTCAATACATGCAGCTGCCATCCCTGCAGGCTGGGTAAGGACATAAACAAAGAGTTACTGCAGTTGTGCATGTTGCTAGCAGAAGGATGGTCCTGCCAGCTCTGAGTTCTGCTTTCACCTGCAGCTTCTTCCACAAGAAAAGTTTAAATGAGCATTCTTACTTGTATTTCACCAACTTCAGTTTTGTTTCTTCAACCTATGCAAGGTTTTTCAGAAAACTGCTAAATCCATCTACTTGGCTTCATACCTCATCAAACTCTTTGACATATATTTCAAGCAATAAAATGCATGCGTTGCTCTTATTTTTCTTTCCTTCTGCTCAGAAAGATTTGAGGTTTACCTTGATAATTTTTATGTTTGTGGTGTTCTTTACTGGTGAAATTGTTTTAGGAAGCTTGGCTTCTTGCTGTGAAAATGCTGCTCTTAGTGATACTCCTGGAAGCTGCTTCCCCATTCCTAGAGAAAGTTCTGGTTTCCGCCTCTGTTTTGTGATGATAACCACGCTGTTCCCATGGCCACCTACTCAGCAAAACAACTCCCAGGTCTTTGTCGCAGAGAGACTAATGGGATTATTTTGTGTTGTAGGTGGGGCTTCCTCACGACCATTTTGATTTCCCTGTTCTGCATACTAGGACAGTCCAGAGTTCCTGCTCAAAAGAGAGGACAGATTTTGTGTGGCTATCTGCAGGCTCTGTCCTGAAATTCATCTCAAAGGCATAAGCTGGCCATGTTTCAGATGGGACAGTCAGGTCTTACTGATACTGCTGGTCAGAAATCTCTAGCTTATACCTTTCTTGCTGCAGCTAAAGAACTGAATTCTGTGATATTTTTACCAATAGCAATTTATCTCTGCTAGTTGGAAATGCCAAAGCTACAAAAGCATCTTGAGGGGAGGGCTCTGTGTAGGGTTTGGGGTGAGGCTGGTTTCCTAGTTACTCTGAAGGGGAAACAAAAACGTGGTATGTTCAGATTTTAAGGAGTTCATCTCAAGTGCTACCTGGTGTGAGCCTTTCCAGGGACCCACAAGTTTCTAAACACTCAGTATCACCAGAAAATAAAACACCAAAAAAAGACAACAGGCAGGGGGGTGCCTGTTCTTCTTTGGTGTTTCACAAGTTCCTAGAGTGAAGTGTGCTCATATCTAACACTGAAGTGAGGATTAGATGAAGCTAAGGCTCAGATGAACTGTAGCTGAAATCGTTTCTTTTGTAATGCTTTTTATCATTACTCAGATATTTTTGTGCTTTGTGGGCACATTCTCAGCAACAGCACTCTCAATCAGAAAAAACTTACTAAATTCTGTATGGGCACAAGGGTTACCTTACCAAATATTCATATGATGCATGCAGCCTAACAACAAAAACATTAATAAAAATTCATAATATTTTATAAAAAATTCAAAGTTTTATAAAATCTCACCTTTTATAAGTATTTAGTATTGTGTAGCATTCTATTGCTGATAAGAGGTATGCATCACAGGCTACTATTTTGGAATAAATAGTTCCACTAGGAAACTAGAAAAATGTGCCTGATATTTTTATTTTTAAAATTAATATTCCGCTTCCACCTATGCATTTGTGAGTTGAGGATATTTGTTGTGCAGTTAATCAATAAGCATTATGAAAATGATCAAGCAGGTGAAAAGAAGTTTCAGAGAGTCCACAAATTCGAGGAAGTTTGTAGACCTAAAAGATAACACCTTGGTTGCAATGCTACTAATATCTCTGTTTTTTCAGGACTGAGAAGTATCACACTATGATCTCATAAAAGCTTTGTGAAATTGGGGCCTTTGAGTCACCTGAGAGAAGCTGTCCAGAAGCAGTGTGTGAAAGGAAGGGAGTTACAGGGCAAAGGAAAGCACTGAAAAAACAGACTGGTGCTAATACTGCACAAATGCTTCTTTAAGCTGAGAATGAGAAAGGACAAAAGCTGTCAAGGGGAAAGATGAGGGTATGAGTAAGAGTCATGTACCTCTGATGTTTTTTACCCTTTGTGCTATGTGTTTTATGCCTTAGGATGAATGAATAATACTCTGTTTTGAAGATAAATTAAGTTCCTTTAATTAATGCCTAACACATTGTTTTGAAGACAAATTAAATTACCTTAGTTAAATTGCTGGTTGTGGGTTCTCAGAAGAAAAAAGGTGTATCCATGTGTCAAAGGTAGATGCATAATTTGAGATCACACGTGTAAGAGGAATGTGTAAGACAGGAGGAAGGTGCACTGCTGAGCAACCCAGACTACAAGCTCTATCCAGAAAAATTTGAGAAATCAGAAATGCAGTTGATCCCAAAACCTTTACAACCACAACTGGATTTTTCAACATTTTTCAACAGCTTTTTTAGTGCCACTGCGCTATGTCCTGAAATTACAGCAGTGTGAATGGTATATCTAGACAATGTAAAAAAACCCTACCTTTTTCAGCAGCTTACGTATCATACAGAATCAGCAATTGGTAAGGTTTGTCTCTGTCCCTCTCTGAAGGCTGAGCCCTTTCCATGGTCTGTTATTGTAGTAACACAAATAGGTCAACTAAGTATATTTTAAACAGGGGGCCTTTAAAGACTGGTTTTGAGCAAACCAGTGGGACTGAGTCTAATATTTTAGAGTTTGGCCAAAGAAAAAAAATGTCTGAAAATAATTTTGGTCATTGTCTGCCAGTGTCTCAAGCTGAAACTTTAAAAATTCCAATCCATATCTTTATATCCTGATACATATATTTACACATTTATATCTTTACACTTGCTTGTGTGTCCTCACACCTATCTTTATTAACCTGCAAAATTTAGGTCCACCTAATAATAATTCATGGAAACAAGTGTGGATTAATCTTTTGTGCGAGGTAGGGTTGTAGTCTTGATGTAAGCAAAGAAAATGCATCTCAAAAGAAAATCCAGACAACAGAAATGGAAAGTAATTAAAGGCAACATAAACATTCATGATTTTTCAACAATTTCTGCAGTTTTTATGGGTGGCTAGAGCAGAGTCTAGTTTTGGGCTGAGCAGTGTTGCAAATCCACTAAACCTAATGGGAACAGAAGTAATGTATAATTAAGGTGCCCTCAAACAATTTGTAAACTCTTCAGAGAACCCCCTCCTGTGTAATTTCTGCCTTTGAAACATTCTGCACCACAGCATAGCAACAGCAACCTCAGGCAGCTCAGTCTGGGGAGGATAGATAAGGATGCTGTGTCCCCTGTTGTATTGAGAAGAAGGTCTGTGACCGTATTTGCTGGAATTTGGTAGGAGTTCAAGTTTAAAACATTGCAAAACTCCATGAGAACAGTGATGCCTATATAGTGTCGAGATATCAGTATCAGCACAGTCCGACATGCCTAAACACAAGCATCAATGTCAAGGATGCCTGTGCTGTTGTTATTTCATAATTTTAATTGCAGTAATACCTAGAGGTTAAGCTGTGCTGTGCCAGCTGCACATAGTCCGTGGCAGTACACCTACATGGTGTGTTTACACTCCACTTGTTCTGCTCTACTTACAAAAAAATACCTGTGACCTCAACTTCAAGGTGGATTAAGCAACCCTGCCTGGCTGCAAGGCAGAGATAGGATATAATCCTGCCCACTCTTCATGCTAAACCTGAGGCCTCTACATGATCAGGGCGTTTTCCAAAGGTCTTTCCACTATTTTTGCAGAGGGAAGATAAGATTTGCTCCCTCTGTTGGGAATCCCTACAGACTGGGACCTGTCCTGCCAGGTCCGCAGCCAGTGCCCTCACTCCCGAGAACATTGTACAGGCTGCAGAAGGCACGGCTGCTGCTCCCTCCCAGAACACCACTGATTTTAGTGAGAGTGATCCCAGGGGATGCTCCAGCACTCATTCATAGAATCACAGAATCATTGGAAGCATTCGTAAAAGGCAGCCTCTAAGGTCATTGAGCCCAACCATTAACCCAGCACTGACAAACCCACCACTAAACTATGCCCCTAAGTACCACATCTACACGTGAAGACATGAAGGAAAGAGAAGGGGAAACCTTCCTGAAGTGTCTCCTCAGGCATGGTGGAAAAACACTGCATTGTCTCTCAGGCACAGCTGCACTCAGTTACTCCATCACCCCTCCAAGGAATTCAGGCACCAAACTTTAACACCTTGAATTACGGTACTAGGATCAGGAGCTGTGATGCCTCGGGTGGGTATCCATGCTAAAACTCACACAGAATTTCCAAGTAAGTAAGTAAAACTAACATTCCTTCTCATGTTCTTGGCTCTTGCTATCTCCATCCCAACATGGATTAAACAAACACACAGATATTAGCAGAAGGAGATGCTAAAGGGTTGGATGTTTTACATGGATTATTTGCATGCGCAGCTTCCATATAGTCAGGAGCAGTAATATCAGATCTTGCTAGCTTAGCTGCCCAGTACTGAAACAAAGATGGGCATGCCTCTTCCAGGTCCTCAGTACAATTTTCTGCAGCAGTGAAGTTGACAGTCTGTAAGTGACATATCTGATATACCTACTCTTCACTGCTGCTCTTCATTAGGGTAAGAAGGCCTTGGGATTTATGCACTGCCCCGTTTTTACATTTTGAAGTTGACTTCCATTTACCTTTTCCCCCAAGCTTTAAATTGCCAAACCCTTCTCAGAAACATCTCCATGGAACTGAGATGCTGCTCCATACCCTTTGCAAGTGTAAATTAACTAATCTTGCAGAAGTAATTGACAGAAAAGTAATTTCCCTTTATCATGACAAACAGTATTGCAGAATGAGAGTAATGACTACAATTTAAGCAGCTATGAATTGTGCATTAGAGAGCTCCAGAACTGAATATTGCTCACAATGAAATTTAAATTGCATTTCTTCTGCATCTAGCTGTTTATAAATTACAGCCACAATAGTCGTTTTTGTCACCAATTTCTTATTGCCACTGGCAATAGAAATAGAAGATATAGCTAGCTGATAGACAACGCAATAAATAGAGGTTAAAAAACTCTTTATTAGACTCAAATTTCACTAGAAATAGGAATAAACCCAAACCTAGATCCAACCACAGCATGATGTGAAAGTGCCTCAAAAACTTATGCAAACATTTAGCAGCTAGCATCTCTTTCCATGGTTGGTAATTAAAAAAAAAAAAAAAAGAGAGAAAAAAAATCCCAAAACCAAACCAAAAAACAAACAAAATCCGAACAAAACAACCCCACAAAACCAAAACAACCAACCAAAAAACTACAAAAAAAAAAAGAAAACCAAGAAAAAACAAAAAAAGCACCCAAAAAACCCAAAACAAACAAACACACACCCCAAAACACCAAGGCTCTTTGAACTCTGTCATAAAAACTGAGATTTTGATACAAATTTCTGGCTTAGACCTAACTCTCAATCTATCTGGCAACCTTATTTAGATGCAGAAGAACATGTAGTTTAATATGCAGTGGAGTAGCCTCCAAAACCTGTTGGATACTGCACACTCAGGTACTTGCACAGGTGTGCTGTAAACTCTACAGCTTTCAGTGAGTTGTAACTCACGCCACGTTTGCATCCGTGGTGCAACAACCCTCTCTGACCGTGTGCGCTACCCAAATGGTGGCAGAGGAATGCAATAACATCTTTTCATTATATATGTTTGAAATATCTTTTATTGTTCTACAGTTGAGCCATCGCCCTCTAACTTCTCACAGTTTTTACAATGTTTTGACAGGAATGAGTCCTCAAGACAGGGTTTTTAAGAGGAAAAGAATGTGGAGGTAGGCTGTTGGGTTGGTAAAGCAGGCATAGGAGGTGACATTAGGAAATGCAAAGCCAAGTAGACATGGGCATTGTTGTATGATGTGAGTTGGCTCCACTAAATGGAAATGAGCATCCATTGCATCTTTATAAACCAGGTAAAAATAACCATAGGTAGAGATAAAGTACCTTTAGTGTGACTACAAGCTCTGCTGCATGCTCCTCTATGATAATAGGATAAGTTACTGATGTCAAGAGGTTTTCTTTTTTCAGCCTGTGAATTAGCTAGTGTAGCTGCTTATGCAAGATTTGAAAAAATACCCTGGTTTCCTAATCATCCATACAGAGAATGAGTAAAGGATCTAGAAGACCAGTAAAAAAAAAAAGACAGGCTGAAATAGCAACAGAGGCAAATAATATTTGCTGAATAATTTTGTGCATGAGGGACTCTTCTGTGGGTGTTTTTTTGCAAGCATCCCTAACACTGTTTTCTGTTCCTCTGACATTTTCTTAACGCTTTGTAACTTTATGGAGGCGCAGATATCACAACTGTCTAATGCCTGAGAAGAAGCAAAGGAAATAAACATCCCTAAGATGCAGATCCCTGTGCTGCCAAAAAAGCGTAAGAGCATGAGTAATGGAAGACCTAGTTTTATGTGACAGCTGGTGAGGATTTACCTTGAAAAAAGCAATACTCAGTATGAAAACTTACACCTTGAAATTGGTCGTAATTTAAAGACACTACAGTAGAGCAAATTGGAAAGCTTTTAAATAGTGGCTAAAATATTTTCTCTTTAACAGAGACCCGCATATTAGCTTCAGTTTGAGAATAAGTATTTTGAGTCAAGAATTTTTTGATAGAAATCTATAATTACCTTTGCAATATTGCTGGCATCCATCTACTTAGCAAAAACTCTGACTTTATTAGCTATTCAATCATCTGAAGTCCTCTGTTACCAAATGCTTAGGGAGAACAATGTCTGTCAGATTCTGCAGCTGTTGGGTTGTGTGTTTAATAACCTCCTATATTTCAGACCCTGTAGAAATTAGTCACTGAACCTCTTCTTCTTTTAATCAATCCCCAGGTTAAAGATATGGCCAAATTAAATCCCTTTTTGAAGCTAGTTTCATAGAGTTTTCATCCTCACCTAAGATTTAGAATACCTCAAAGTCTCTGTCAGCAACCTGTGTGCCTCAAAAATGTTTTAAAATCTGTGATTTTAAGTTCATGCCCTTGTGTGTGCATCGGCTGATGGGGACTATACTGCAGTCTCAGCAGGAGCAGGGATGAGGAGTTCCTGGTGTTGTGCTTCCAGAGCTGCAGTACCCACCCTTGATCTGATCAGCGATCCTATCTGATGATAAGACTGCAAATTGCCAAGCGCACAATCGAAATTAAGTCCAGGCCACACCCGCCACTGGGGATACAGCTCTGGTGTAAATGGAAGTGATTGACTCCCAGCACCTTTCCCCCTTCATCCATGAAGCTGCCTACTGGAGGCAGCCTCAAGCAATCTTTCTGTGGTTTGGGGGAACATTATTATCCATGATCTGGCCAGCTCCATGTCTTTTCTTCAGGAGACAGAGCAACAACAGGAAAGTCTCTTGAAGTTCAGCAGGGCTTAGGGAGCATGCAAAAATATTAGCGACCATATGCTTGATTCTCCTGGTGGAGCTACCACCATTAGTAAATCCCACATCTCTTCTTTTCTGCACACAAGGTGTCTGTGGCCAAGTTAGTTAAGGAGTCAAGCCTTTGCCAACTACGTACTTGTCCAACAGCTCTAGGGCTGTCGGTGTCAACAACTTGTAGAGTCGAGACAGCCAAGAAAAGCCTTCTCAGGAGCCCAAGCCCTCTAGTGCAGTGAAGAAGGAGGAACACTGGGATCCAGAACACGGAGGGCAACTCATGCAAGTCTTCCTTAATTTAAAATATCAATTTATACAGCTGAAGAATGAAATTACCTAGTATCTAGTTTGTTCCTCTGCCATTGCTGTTCTTTCATTTGCATTCCTTTGCCGTGAGTCCAGCCTGTATCATCTCCCCCATTGCTGATCCCAGATTAAGCTATCTGAAAGGCACGGAGCACGAGGGAAAACATTGCTTTTCACAGATTGCAAACTAAGATCATTTAGTGGGCTTCTCAAGCATTAGGACTCCAGGGACAAGAGACTTGGCTTACAGCTGGTCAGGGAAGGTTCTGCAGCTGCCTGGAGGTGGGAAAACAAAACAGTGTCTTTATTTTAATGTTGTTAATGAGAGATCAGGGTGGGTCTCTACAGCTGGAAAGACAAAGGGCAAATGGAAGTCAAGACCATTACACAGATTCAACAGCTGTCTCCTATCCTTCCTGGAGATGATGGTAATGGGAGCAAATAGTCCCTAGTCCTGCCCATAGGGAAGGCTTTCCACGGAATGAGGACTTTCCTTTGTGGTACAGGCACTGCACAGACAGACAGATGGCTTCACAGTCCCTCCTTGCTCCAAACCTGCTTGAGGGTTGGGGAGGTAATATAGCAACAAAAAACAATGGGTAGAAGTAGAAGTAGAAAGTAGAAAGAAATAGGAACAAAAGTCCACATTCACCTAACCACAGTCAGATAAGCATGACAACAGAAGTAGGTTTCAAGGACAGATTTTGAAGATGTTATTTTGAAGATTGTTACTATGTTAGCTATGTTAAAAGTTAAAATTTAACTATATTTAAAGTTTTTAACTATACCAAAATCACTGTTTAAAGTTTACTGGGTTAACTCTAAATATGAGAGGAAGGAAAGTAAGAGAGGCAGACATTAATCTAGAAGTTGAATCTGCTGCTATTAACTGGGCAAGGTGAGCAATAGTCAGTCTTGTAGCTGCAAGGCTTGATAGAAAAGATGAGCTCAAAGGGGAGGACATTACAGGGAGGACCACATATCCATGGGGAGGATAAGAAAGGATGACAATTTTGTCTTCTGAAACCAGGACACAAAGAGCTGTGTTTTGTAAGGATCTAAGTAAGGTAGCTCAGAGGGTATCTGAATATTGCAACAAGGATGGGGTGCTGGCCTAACATTGCCAGGATCTGACATTCATAGAGCAAGAAACAAGCATCAGCAGCCTAGAGAAGGGATCCTTGTGGTGATGCTTCAGGGGCTGTTGCGCTGTCCCAGGAGTAAAATGAAGGACAAGAACGTGCAAGCAGTGTTTTAGCAGCACCTCATCTAATGTTAAACATGTCAGTAGCCCATTTACATCATACTGAAGTACAGTACGAATTATTTTAGTTGCCTTTTTTAGGAAAACTGATGTGCCTTCTGCTTTCACGTAGTGTCCAGCTTTTCTGAATCTCATTCCTGCGCATTGTCAAAACTTCTGCTTTTTTGTCTGGCCTTCCAGTTTCTTGAAGATTTTTTCCCCTTTTCTTCCTGTGGATCCCTTTCTGTGCTGGGCTGTCTCGGTGCCTAACGCATGTGTTATCATACTGACTACAGCATATTCTCTGAACTTAAATTCCTCTTTAAAACACTTTACTTCTGGGTAGCTCTCCAGGGAAAACTGCCGCTTGTGCTGTTGTCTGTTTCATTTATCCCAAAGCACATCCTTGACCAGGTTCAAGCACATCTGTTTCACATCTCCATTATTTGATGTCACTTCTCAGCCCTTCCCACTTTTCTCCTTCCAGCTCCATTTTTTTAATTCCCTGTGTTCATCTGATTTACTCTGTCAGCTCTGCCAAGGATATTTGGCCTAATTCTCATCCTAAATATGGAAATTTACTCCACAAAGATGGAGTGAGAGGAGTTATTCAGGTGCTGCTGATACACCAGGACCTGAATCTGCAATTGGTTTTTTTCTTGCAATAGCATGTGTGATTTTGGCAATATCATTGAATACTGAACCTGCTGTCGTTCAGAGTACCCAATACCAAATGTAAATTTTTTTAAAAAATTAATTCTGAAAGAAAAAATCCTTCTTATTTTAATTGTCTCTCTGCAAATGATGTCATTTGCAAACAGGAGTCATCAGAGAAGCTTCTTCCACTGCAGCTGTAACTGGGAACAAGACGGTTTTCCCTGTCATGTAAGCTATTAAACAAATGTGACAGGCAGGGTAGCCTTCAGCAGCCTACATCAGGGAAGGCTTTAAGGACTACATTTCTTTTGAAACATTTAAAAATATTTTGAAAGTTCTCAGGAATAAGGAGGAGACTCACAATTGTTGCCTGAAAGTTATGAAGCTACAGGGAGGAATAGCATAAATCTTTCAGTTCATTAAGAATAAAATATTCTTCTGTAAATACAGCTTGACCCTCCCCTCATGCTTCTTTTTCACTTGATATTCAGCTCACCAAAACTACATTTTCTCAAAGCATCACGCTTCAGCTGAAAACACAGCATGGCTTCTCGCCAGATATGACGGTTTAAAGATATTTCTATGCTTATTTGACTTGCTCTGAACGGATAGAACTGCTGAGTTTTGTACCATCAGCTCCTCACATTCCTGCACTGAACTCTTTCCCGTTATGCTCTGGATATCCCAAGATCCTTGCCTCTACAGGCTAGGGGACACTGAAAAAATGTGTAACCCTAGAGTGTGATGACAGCTTTTGCAAAGCATGTTGTTGACTGGTGCCGATTTGAGCAATGGTTGGGTCTGTCTGGGAATTTAGCCATGTGCCAGAGGCTGCCTGGGAGTGCCTGCTGCGGAAGCAGTTCCCTGGCCAGTGATGCCTTGTGTATGTCTGAACTGACTCACAGGCGGAGGGAGTCTCCAAATCTGCTGAAATCTCCTGCATGAGATACCCACGCAGCTTTTCTCCATGGGACAGAGGGGAAAAAGAGAAGCGACACAAGTAAGGGTGCCTAGGCATCAGTAAAAGGACAAAGAAATGCTTTTGCTGAAGCATGGTTGCCAGCTTCAGCACAGCCTGAGGACTGCAGCACAAAAGCCAGGGATGGGAAGCAGCCACCAAACTGCATGTGCACATTTTCATGCAGGCTGCACCTGGGTGACTGCCATCGCCTTCGCTGTGATATGTGGCTCAATCCTTTTCCCAGCTACATCGCTGCTGTCAGGAGGTGACATCAATAAAGGAAATCAGCTGTGAACTGACACAGATAGATATTAACAGACACTGACAGATCTTAAAAAATATTTCAAAGCCATTCAGCATCTCATCTTTTCTGTGAGGATTCACTTCTTCTGGCCCTTCATGGTCTCCCTGACCTTGCCACATGTCTGTGAGCTGCTGACACTTCATCCATGAGTTATGACAGGAGTTACGGATCTGTGCAGTCCTGTTTTATGATGATGATTTATCATTTGTATTACAGTCATGCCTAGAGGCCTCAAGCAAGATCAGGGCCTCACCGTGCTAGTCACTGTATAAACATGTATTAGGAGACAGTCCTGCTCTGAAAAGATCACAAACAAAAGGTGAGAGGATGAACAGAAACACAGAGATGTGAAATGCAATACCCACTGCAACCTGAGGACAAGCACCAGGGCAAGACGCCCAGCTTTCCTGTCCCCTGGCTCCTGCCTGCCCACGTCCATCCGCAGCAAGCTCTGCCGTCCACTGTTCCTCCCCATGTCCTTCTCTCCAGGGACTGTGAAGGGACTGGCACGTTCCTGCTTCACTGTGCCTCCGCCCAGGAGACACATCTCTGCCTCCCCCAGCAGATGCAGCAGCGCTGGCTCCCATGCAGATCACTGCTGCTGCTGCACTTCTGAAATTATTAGCTTTCCATTGTTTTCATTAAATCACAAAATCATTAAGGAAAAGACCTTTAAGATCATTAATTCCATCCATTAACTCAGCTACTGTGTTCACCACTAAATCACATCCCCAACTGCTACATCCCCGTCAAAAAATCAAAGTTTTTTGAACACTTCCAGGGATGATGATTCCATCGCTTCCCTGGGCAGCCTATTCCAGTGCTTGACCACCTTTTCAGTGAAGATTTTTTCCTAATATCTAATTTAAACCTCTCGTGGTGCAACCTGAGGCCATTTCATCTCATCCTGTCACTTGTTACCTGGGAGAAGAGGGTGGTTTCTTCACCACTGAGTGGATAGTTCTCACTACCTGCAGAGTTGTTGGTTATCACCTCCAAACTGAGACCAGATGGCTTCATTCCTCTTCAGAGCAAAATAAAACAGGTAACTTACAATGATTGTTATCTTATATATGGATCTAGGATATCTTTGGGGCAAGACTGACAGCATACTAAACTGAAAGCACAGAGCCATACTGTGGGACAGCTGCATGCTACTTCCACTTACAAGGCTGAGATCTCACTTATGACTATGCCTAAACATTGCCTTGCTTTGCCTTTGCAGCACTTAGGGGATAACTGGAGAGTAATAATTTTCCTCCTTTTCTAATTGTTATTGTGCTTGGCAGTATGACCAGAACTGTTCTCAACATATAAAAATGCAGTTCTCAGGGCTTAACCCAAAAGCTGGGTGTGTGGACTAGCATCAGTCCTGTGTTTATATGAATTTTACATAGAATACTGCTTTGAAAATGTTGTAGAGGTAGCTCTCCTGAAGTGTAAAACTTAGAAGAGAAGAAAACTGAGATGCAGACTTGATCTGAAGATTTTCAAAGAGGAAAAAGCCAGACTGTGCTTACGAAGAAGCTTGGTTATGCCCTTCAGAAAAACAGGGAAATAAAAACACCAAGAGCTGCAGTACTGATAGCAGCACCAGTACAGCAGTCAAGAGTAGGCAGACACAACGAGATGATATAAGGGTGACAAATAGGTAGTAAATTGAGGGGTTCTAGTAGCCAGCGAGGGTTTACAGGAGATTCTGATGCTGGCTAGACTCAAGGCCTGTTAAAATCAACAGAAGATGCTGCTCCCAAAGAACCTGTAAAGTGTGAGTTGCATCTAAAGGCAATGGAAAGGTTATCACACCGGCAAGGCCACTGTCAAAGCCACATGGGGGGCAACCTGCCCTTCAGCAAGCTTTTGTAATGAGGAGCTCTTCAGAGAATGGCACAGCTTTTATCTTCAGGCAGATACTCAGCCTGTCATGCAACCTTTGAGCTACCTTTTGGAGCTGTCATGACAGAAAGTGCTTACTCCAGCCAGTATATTCGCCTTCAGCTTAATACGCTGCAACTGTGAGAGGTGGCAATAGGCAGACATTTTCTATCTATTCAATCTTCAGAGTATCTTGAGAGCACAGCAAAGAGCTGCATCACAAATACATCAAGAAGTGTTTTCAAGATGTAGGTATTCCTCTTTTCCTCTTGGAGTCAGGGAGGGTCCAGACTTACTAGTCCACCTGCATCTTTCCCAGGCATGTTCCACAATCTGCTCTGTGTCTGCCTGACTTCTTTCTTCACAACACAGTTCAGCCTATACTGATTATATCTGCATGATACAGTCACCATATAATGAATGCCACAAGGAGTGGAAACTTTCCCCACAAATAAGTTTAAAAGGAGATTTTTTACCACTAAATTATTTTCTGTGGATGCAAATAACATCACTGTAAGCAATCTCTGCATCAAGCTAATTCTCCTAGCAAAGCGGTTCACCAGCACCCAGTTCCTCATCACTAGTAAGAACTTTGCTGCTGTTTAGTTCATCTCCATGCTTCTTTTTTATTATGAATTATTTCTTTTTTTATTCTTTCTGTAAAATGGACACAGGGGTGGTGCTGGTCTTCTCTACAGTCCAACCACCACCCCATGCCTCAGTGCAGATGTCATGTTACGTACTGCTCTATGCACTGATGAATAAGCAGCCTCAGCCCAAAATGAATTGTCAAACTAGTCCATGCTCACCAAACAGCCATTTTTATGCCTTGTCTGTGTGAGACAGCTATTGACAATCCCAGCACTTTGGGCTGGTTTTCTTTTCCCTTTGTTGTCAGAGACATGAGGCTGATCTAAGTAGGACACACAATTTTATGTCACCAGGCTTTGCTACCTCCACTTCTCAGTGATAAAATCCAGTTCTGATGTGGCATATGGTCTGTAAAACAGCTTGTCATCATATTTGTTCAGGAAACCCAGAGGAGCTGAGCTGCCATTGGGACTCACCTTCAGTGTCTGAAACTCAGACAACCAGTCTGCCACAAGGCTTCCTCCTGAAAACACGCAGTAAATACAACACCAGCAGCACGAAGAGGTTGGGGAATCAAACCAGCATCAATTACTTTTGTGGAGACACACCTATAAACAGCTTGGCTGCACTTCTCTTAGGCTGTTGGCATTTACCAAGCAACCTCATGCTACAGTGTCAGCCAGCGATGTCTTGCAGACTGGATCACAAGTGCATTCACTGACTGCAGTGGTACTCCTTGTAGGAATAAATATTACACCTGTGAGGTGGAGATGTGTTATTAAAACCATAAAGATAACATCATCACTCCTAAGTGGACAAATTTAGTTCAGTGTCTATTACTGTTAAATGACAAAATTGCAGTTGTAACAATATGGAGATGTAAATGTAATTGTGTATAACACTGTGAAATCATTAAAATCCATATAAATTTTGCTCACTCAAATTAAACACAAGTGACTACTCCTTGACACCTGAAACATTAGCATAATATTCATGCCATATGGCTGGCATTTTCTGTTTCTTATATGTCACTCTTCATTCTTGTCAGCTGCTCACAAGAACTTGCCAGATAATATCTACGCTATTGCCAAAAACGTCTAACAGCTAGTGTAGTACTGGTTAAACACTCGGTAATGTTTCAGACTTTAGTGCTCCCATTTATGCACTAGAGAGCTGGTTCTTGGAGCAGATGTTTAGCTTTGTTTTTAAATTTTCAGTCTTCTTTTGTGTCAGTGGTGTGTTTTTATGCTCCATCATGCTGCTGCCTTCTGTGAAATAAGGGAGTTCAGCAGCATCCAGCCTTGAAACGCATCAATTGTCATGATAAGTGCATGTAAAAAGTGCGCTCTGCTCTCTCTTTCAGTGCCTGACATGGGCTCGGGGATGGGATTTGAGCTGTAAACTTACAGAGAGCAGCTCAGACCACCTATTAGCTGAGTTAGTGATAGCTTACATTTTCCCATATCCATGAGATCCTCCCTGTGGCGCAGAGATGTACATCTCATTGATGTCCTTGATGCCACCAGAGCCACTCTCTGATTCAGAAATCAGCACAGAGGGTCCTAATGCCCAAGTGAGACTCCCAAGGGATCTCACAATGTGGGCTTAAGGAGATCCCGAGGGAACTCACAATGTGGGCTTAAGGTGCCAGCACTGCATTGGCATGGTTTAGAGCTATGTCTGCCCCAGCTGGCAAGAGGGCAGCAGGGTCTGTACTGGCACTCAGGCTTGCACCTGAAGTGGTCCCTAAACCCACACTCAGCTTGTAGGATTTGAGGACACTGGTGGAGCACTGAGAACAGGACACACATTTTTGACCCTGTAAATACCCTTTAAAACAGTGCTAACGACTAAATTGGGAATTGTCTAACATCTTCTGCGTGGAAGTCAGTGTGAACTCTGGTCATGCTGAAATCTATGTAGTTGGATGGTTTACATATGAAGATTTATGATGAGCTAAGCACATGAATGCTTACGAATTAAATAAACATACAATTTCAGAACTAATCTGATTTTATGGATAATGTATGCAATTCCATGAGTTTAAAAGTCTGATTTACACCTTTGGAAAGGAGGACTCCTTGCTTTTTTCATTTTGCCCTTCTTTTCCTGGAGGCAAGGAGTTACCTTTCGCTCAGTAAAGTTCTCTTCCCACTGAAGACATTTCCCAGTTAAAACACTGAGTTGAATTTTGAGGCACTGTCATGGAAGGCATTTATTTAGAAGCTACTAGGCCATCCTTCAGTCCCCAGATGGCTTTGTAAAGACAAAAATAGAGAAAGAAGGGTGCTGGAGACAAATGGCCTCTGCCCCTCCAGAACTGGCCAGTCTGATCCCACTAGGCTGCTTTACCTCCTATAGACAACGATCAGTCTTTTACGCTGAGGCATTTTAATTTGGGCTATTTTTTGACATAGGACACCCTTTCTGAGCCATGACTTCCCTGTTCTGGCTACCATACAGGCGCACAACAAAAAAGTGACAGCTGAGTAAATACATTTCCCATCTAACTTAAGGCAAGAAACAAAGATAGAGACAGGCAAAGTGTGCAGATGAATATATGGGTACCTACTACAGGCACTGGTCTCAGTATGCTGTCACTGACATCAGGCTATATACTCATTTTTACCATGTGGGATCCATAAACATTGGATATTCTGACTGTGGCTCATGCTTCTCATTTTCCTCTCCCCTACACATTCAGATCTACTCAGATGGAAGAAGGGCTGGCAGAAGAGCCATGGGCTGCATATATCAAAAAGCAGATTTGCACAATTTTTATTCTTTGCAGACGTTTCTGCCCCTATACTGTATCCCTGGAAATTATCCATGTTGGATAATGGATGGAATTAAATTAGAAACAAGACAAGATGCAATTACTCACTGAGGATGACTTGGATAAATGCGTAAAATGGGGCCTGCAGCTGGGTCTGTAAGCATCTGGTTTGTGTGCACACAGAGGATTTTATCCTTAGCATTAGCTGTAATGGGATAAATACATTTTCAGTTTGTTGTAATACAGTCTTTTACCCACACTAAAAATCATTACTGAGCCATTCTCTATCACAAAACGACTGGTATCACTTATTCCACGTGTTATCCACGTGAAGTCCCTAAGTTGAAAAAAACTGTGATTAAAATGAAAATAAGCTTTATCTTTAAGGAGGAATAAAGATATTACCTTAGGCCAGAGAAATGCATCAGACTGCTCATAAGGCCTTTTCAGTACTGTGGGATCCAGGGCAGAAGGAAATGTCAGCCCACTCACTTCTTCATCCAGGATCATCTCTTTTCCTAAGGAAGTCCTTAAAGCCTTCCCTCTCACCAACCTTGGCAAATTTGTTCCTGAAATAGACAAGCAAATGGAACAACCTTAATTTGTTTAGATGCTTGGTGCATCCCCTTAAATGATTTCTTATTTTTTTAAGCATCTGGACACTGCTGAAAGTCAGACCATCCAATTCAGTTAAGACCATTGAAAAGGCATGATAGAGCTGAGAACAGAGGTGCTGTTGAGAGGATATTGCCCTGCTTTTCCTTTCAACCCGGCTTAGTTGTGAATGTGCTCATTGACATGACAAGGGTTTGAGTTCAGAGGTAAGGAGCAAGAGTGGGAAACTTCTGCTAACGGATGTTCATGCTGCATTTTTTTATTTTTGTCTGTAAAATCCATGGACCATTCCTTTGTAAACATTTCATGTTACACACAGTAATTGACATTAAAGATTTGGCACAGTGCTACACCCTTGAAACTGAAGATGCTGGTTATCAAACTACGATGTTCTTCTGCGAAAAGACAACTAAAAAGAATGACATAAGTAGATGTTCCTGGAGGCAAAACATGTAGTACAGTGCAGCTCATTAGTTAGTAATGTAGCACACAAATGTGATTGTAATCCATCATTTTTACCACCACCTCGAACAGGATTATAGCCACCTTGTAGGGTCATACAGCTACCTGGTCATACATGCTACCTAGGCAGTGAGTTCCTTTCAGCTCAGGTCATCGCAAATCTGTCATCAGTAGTGTTCCATTTATGTTCTTTAGTTTATGAATGTGAATTATTTGATGGAAATCATTTCAGTGCAAAGGCAACCAGGTGATGTTTGACTAAGTGCCAGCCAGCAGGTCAGGAATCGGTTTTGCATTTGTTGCTATTGACAGATTTAACTATTTAACTTTTTTAAATGACTCTTTTATGTCTCTGTATTGATAAAAGATACATTAGCACAAAGTTCCCAAACTCAACTCCCTTGCCCTGTATATCCTTCCTTCATGCACTTAAAGCATTTGATTTGTCCCATTCACTTCAGCAGCCTAATCAGGTACATAATCAGGAGTATGTAATATTTACGGGTAAGGGTTTAATTCCTTGCAAGACTACAAAAGAAAGGCAATGCTGAGCATGGTGGTTGTGGCACACAGTTTTAAAATGTTTCTTTTATGTTCTGCTCGGGGCATCAAAGCCCTGTGGCTAGATGCCCCCACTGCCAACACCTCACAGATTCCCTAAGAGGCTGCCTTATAGATCTGATATTAGATGACACTTGATGCCCAGTGTAGGAAAGCACCCATGTATGCATAAATTCAACATAGTTTGTAAAGTGAAGAACAGAGAAATAAAAATTATTTTTAAAATCTGCTTTTCTTTCTGTTTTTTTTCCTTTCTCCCTCTGTTATTTTACTACAGCACGTCAATGCCTTCTGCTGATGTGGAAGTAGCTGAGTAGAAATCAGTAGAAGTAGCTGAGTCCTTTGTGCACTGTAGAGGGGGCACTGTGCTCTACTTTAAGGAATCAACCTTCTTTTCACTGAGCGTATTTCTAAGAACTGATTTAGAGAGGCTGAAAAGCTGAAATAGTTGTCTGTATCAAGCATCATTTTTATAATGGATTTTATCTAAGCTTTTGTAGACTTTTTAACGCTTCTTTCTCAGAACTCCTCAAAAGACTGGTGTATTTCCCCAGCTTCATAACGTCAAAAGCAATGACTTAAAAAAAAAATCAGTCAAAGCAATGCAAATAACTCACTGTTAAATTAAGGGGGCTTTTGTCAATACTTCTCTAAAAAATATTTTGCTGAATTTTAGAGCAGGAAAACTACTGTTTTATATTTAAATCCCTTAACTAACTTCTAAGGATTTTACTTGGCTGACACTTCTTGGCCTTGCATTAATCTTGGGATTATTTCACAAGAGACCCAGGGAACACCCACTGATAACAATGTCAAATATTCAATGTATTTACTGAACGTTTCCACTTACTTGATCATTAAGGCATGCCTTGGGTATGAGGTCACCGATGTTGTGTAAGTGTAGAATTTATGGGGTGATTTGAACTATAGGGGAGTCCTGACATGTTTTTGGCAAATACCATGAGATAGCATGGACTGATGCCACTCAAAATTGTAGCTCTGGGATATGATCAGGTTCTAGCATGAATATTTTGCATTAGAATTCAAATCCTCTGGTTACAGAGAAGATGGGAAAAAGGTTATTTGAACAGACCATACATATACTGGAGGAACCTTTTACTAGAAAACTTTTTCTTGTCTGTTAAAACAGATTATTTAAACATTAATCTTTTAACAAACAAAAATGAAAACGCAGTTTTAGAAAATCAGAGGATAAAGCTTTACATCAATGTAGTGTGCAATCATGGTGCTTTTCTTTTTAATCCTTCATTTAAGGTGGAGAGAACAGAAAAGGACTAAGTTAAGAAGGTGGCAATGAGGCCAATTCAGCAGCAGTTTGGACTGTAGCCAAGTCTGGCCTTCCTAAACTGTACTTACCAGGTTTGCCACCAACTTGCTAGCAGCCTTGCAGAGTCTCTTCAAGGCCTGTTTAAAACTCAAAGAAAAAAAAAAAACCTTTAGTTGGATATTAGCACCTTTTAGGTATTGTGATGATGATTTGGGCTGCCTTAATTTGCCAATTCTCTGTATTCTTCTGAGAAAAGCCTAAGACTTGGAGTACTTGAATAAAACAAAACAGGAACAGGATCTGGACCTCTGCAGCTGTGGACTTTATCACACACCTGCTGCCTGACTTTTCTGACTCCGTTTTACCTCCAGTCCCTTGTTTTGCATGTTTGAATTGCAAGCTCCTTCAGACAAGGCCCATTTCTCACAACATGAGATTTATAGAGTCTGTCATCTGCGGTTGTGCTACAAGACAAACAACCAGCAAAGGCTGCCACTCGTGCAGGAGGTTTCAGCAGTTGTATTCCACTTTGTCTAAAACTTGTAAATAACGCCAATTCTGGTATTGTGCACATTTTAATTCTTTGTTTCATTATCTGAACTTTTTCCCTTAGCATTTTAAAAATCACATTGTTGTCTGATCACCAAGTACGAGAGACTACAAGTAAATGAACAGGATTTCAGTGTGGGTTCTAGAAGGAAATATTCTCCTGGTATTGACTTACACTGTCTTTCTTCATCCCACCTACAATACAAAGGAAGGAGGCAGAATAAAAACCACAGAAAGTAGAAGAAAAGGTAGAAGAAAGGAGAGATTCTAGGCATTTGGGTATATATTTGAAAGATAAAGACTAAGCAAGACTAGCTGATCCATGGACACATCTTTTTATAAAGGGGGCAAGATTGAAACACAAAATACTAGACTGGACACATATTTTACAGGGATCCTTAGCAGAAGTATTTTATAAGGATCCCCAGCAGAATATACATAGGAGGATTTGAGGAACAGTCCTGCTTTTGATACGTAACATTCACGGAACTCCCCAGTTTTGGAAATATGCTGTCTAGCCCTAGGAGTCCACCTTTTACAGGAAAGGCCTTTGAATAATCTTTCAGAAATTCCTGACCTGCTCCCTAGAAGGATTTCTGTATTGCTTTTTAAAAATACCTAGTTACATGGGATAAATGGGCAAATATTGTAATCTATTTTCCTACCATTATTTTTATTTAATGTTTTGTATTCCTACTGGGATAAGGACCATCCTATGACATAAGAAGGACAATCACACTTTCTGTGGAAAACAAAGCTTCTTCTGACAAATAGCACAAAAATTGCTTTGCTTTTTAGGCAGGCAGCATTCTCCAGGTATCTGAAAGACTTAGATATTAGAGAAATGGGTGTATTAGTGTAGTGAAGCTGACATTATCAGGTGTTGTATATGAGAAATGTCATTTATGAGTTGTCACACAGCTATTATTAAGAGACTATTCAGAAGAACATAATACATCATCCTGACTGTCACTGCACTCACTGCAATCACCGAACAACCAGGCATAGTCAAACAGAACATTTCTTTCACTTTCAGGGCAAATTACACTTATGGTTTATTTATGTGATGGAGTCGTTGCATTCAGGCACCCTCTGTAACTGTTTTATGATAGCTCTGATGGCACAGACCTGCAATTCGGTGCCTGTCCAGCGGGATGGATGGCAGTCCAGCCCCTCACAGCTGACCGAGGAGGAAACCCCCTGTGCTTCTGCAGTGTAGAGGTGTGGGACAAGGAGGCTGGGGGTAAAGAGGTGGATGGGCTGGCCCTCCAGCTCCAGTCCCACTGTCTTACCTGCCAGCAGTTTTGGAGGACAGGATCTGGTGACTTTAAGCAGACTCCTGACTGTAGTTCTGGGCAGAATGGCAATCCAGGAGCTTCCATAGCTGCTCTTACCTTGTTACCTCACCCCAGACCCTGGGGCAGGAACTCTGTCTTCCATCCCTGCAGCATCTTGTACACACTCAGGTGGCTCTCTCCAGCTACACAGCACTTGGAGCAAATTGCAGTTCCTCCATGGGCTTCCCCACAGCCACAGCTATTTACACCAGGTAATAAAATGCACACTGAAGAATCAAAGATAGTCCTAGATTTAGGATTTGAACAGACACTGTTGTCTACATCCCTACTAACATCTTTAAGTCACATACTGTATTCAGACTATTAAACCTTGATCCTCTAATCTCTCCATGCATTGAACTTCCATTGACTTTAACCTGCCCAGCCATATCCTTTAAAGTCAGTCTCCCACAATTATTGCACCACGTGAAGCCCCGCTGGACCTCTAAATCTTTCAAGAGGTATGTAATTTGGTGCATTCCCTAAGGAAAACTTGGAAGGGGTCCAGGGAACAAGGTTAATTTAGGAGATGGGTGAATATGTCTTCTAAAGAAATGGCTCCAAGACCTTAACATGTTGGGCCGTGAAAAGGGAGCAGGTGAGATAGGATTTAATTACAGTGTACAAGTACCTAAGGGGGTGAACACAGAACTAGGTCTGAATCCCTAGCAAAAGGGTAAAATATGAGGTCATGGGCTGAAATTGAAGTGTATAGCTCTGCAGAAGGTTGCTCCGTATATGAAATAATCTGGCAAACAAACTAGTGGAAACCAGTAGTACATGCAAGAACCATTTATTACCACTGCAGTGTGACCTGGTGGCCCTGCTGATGGTTCGTGTCAGTCATAAGTGGTTTTTTTCTGTGTTGTTTGGTGTTTCAATCTACTGTGCTATTTTGGGGTGCTTCTTCAAAGCTGAGCTTCTGGGGATTAACAATAGAGGCAATATTTAAAGGTTAACAGTAAGAAATACATAATTACGTTTTCTTTAAATGTTTTGAAGGTTTATGTACACAGTAAGATGGTCTGGCAAAATGGCATGATTCCCTCCGTGGTCTGAGGCTGCACAACAACACAGTAAATATTCTGTAATTCTAATTTACTTCTGGCAGGTAAAAAGAAAGGTTTCTGTGACATCAAAAATAATGTGGTACTGGCGTAAGTGGACATTCCACCTCATTCACCCTATTCATGTTTATGTAGTAGAGGAAAAATAAAAGATCTCATCTAGAGGCTGAGTACAGCATGTGAAACGTGAACTTAAGCCCCCTTTAAAAACAAACAAATAAACAAACAAGCTGTCTCTCCATTAATTTGCAATGTTTTGGGTTTAAGTTTTTGAATCAGTTTGTGCAGGAGATGGCCTGATTTCATCTGGTGCATCCAACTGTGAAAAATACCAGGACTTGTGGACACAACAGGGATATTGGTCTGCCACTTTGCCAGCTGAATAGCTTCATTTTCACCCATTTATAGTCACTTAATCATTTACTAATGAAAAAACTACTCAGAGAAAAAGTTAATGCGAAAATTTAAGTTGGATTTATGGGGCATCAATAAGCAAGTTATTTTAGGCAGTCTACATTGGTATTGCAAATTTTCTAAGCAATTTTCAGAGTTTATTTATTTACTCCACCAGAAGTGTGAGAAAATAATGAGTAAGGCAGCAGCTTTTTCTGTCAATATTGCTGTGTACGCTCTGCGCTATTTTTTTTTAATGGCAAACATCCCATTAACAAGTTTGATAGACTAATCCCAAGACTATAACATCTGTAGATTAATTGGGGATGGAGCATGCCTAGAAATACTACATCCCTCAAAGGACCCTGTTGAAGTATTGAGACTGCTTGCAATGGCTTGTCAGAGGATTATGCTGGTCCCCTCTATCAATGGAGATGCTCCAAGCTAAACCAAATGCTCCCAGGAGATCAATTTCAGACTCTCATGGTGGAAAGTGTGGTTTTGGGCTGGACAGTCCTGGTGAGATTGAGCTGGGCAGCAAAGATAACCTGTCTGTAGTGGTCATCCTGTGCTCCTTCTGCTAATCCTGGGGAGAGACAGACTCTTCTAACATGTAGCCCATTTTGAAGAAAACAGTGAAAACTAATCACACAGGCTGTGCCTAATAGACCTTGTTTCCAAGCTTGGATTATGGAGTAAATCGGGTTACTGGTCAGGCTTCTCAAGTCCTTTCACAGGTTGTGGTTACAACTGCATGAAAGATTTATCCCAATCACCATAATTGTCACCACCCAAACTCAACAGTTTTGTCTTCTCTGGTGCTTTCCTTGACACTTCTATCCCAAGACAGCTTAAGTAAAACTGAGATTGTCTTCTACTAGCTTCTGGTTTTTTCATCAAGTATCTGTGACAGAAATAATAATCTTTGAAATTATGTTATTAATCCTTCTTTATCAATTTTGACATATTATGTGAATTTTTCTGGAGCAGAGACTATTGTCTCCAGGGTTTGGACTGCTGCATAGCAGATCATAGATTACATCTCGCAAGACATTTTAGCATTTTTAAGTATAATTCAGTTCTGCTCAGGACAGGAACAACTTTGCTAATTTCTTCAAAACAGGAATTCCTGAAAGAATTCATATTAAGAAATACTTTCTTGTAAAATTATTTTCTGTTCTTTCAGAAAACGCATTTTACGAATGCTGGCAAAATGCTTTCCTAAATTAATTAAAAAATAAAAGAGGAAGTAGATTATTTGACCTATTACAACAGTTTGGTTTGGTTTGGTTTGGATTGGTTTGGTTTGGTTGGGAATCATTCTTCTCACATTTCAATGAAAAGAATTTTTTTAAAAATAAACAGCATTTGAGGAGCTTTAATTTTCCTTCCATCCTATCTCCTCACATCTTTTCTCAGCTCAGTTTTTCAGCTATGCTAAAAATCCTGATACTTTTTATTTATTTTGCAGCTCAGATTGATTAATTCTCTGAGTGCACTAGTCAATAAAATGAATAATGCAGGAATGACATTTTTTACAAAAAGTTCAGAGTATTGCTGTGGATTGCTTTATTAGGTGATATAAAATCTAGTTATATTAATCAACTTTAACAAAACACAACCAGGCAGCAGAGCCATAAAAATGACAATCAAAGACTGGGTTAGTCTCAGCAGAAGACACACCTCAGCAATCTGCTTTGCTCTGATTCAGTCAGTTGTTTGGAGCGAACCACCAACTGCACTTAATCCTTTGTTGTTGTTATTATTGGTCTTTGGTGTGTAATCATCTGAAGAAGTCTCTTTAATAACAGCATTAACTAAGAGCTGAGCAGCTAATGGAGAAGAATCCTATCCCTGACCAAGAGATTTCTCATGGAAGAAATTCTAGATTCAGTTATTATAACAAACAGTTCTCTTTGCCCATATAACTTATTTCAGTGAGGAAATTGCTTTGTGTTAAGCTAGCAAAAGAAGTCTGTTGAGGACTTCTTTTACCAAAACAAGCTGCATCTCTCTGGAGAGCAGTTTTCCAGATTTTTTTTAAAGCGTATAGACATGGTGACAGACTGAGAATTACTTCACACAATGCTCTGAGGGTAAAATTCAGTCTTGTTTCTAGTAACACACTACTTAAGATGAACTGTAAAATGTACAGGCTTTTGTCTTTAAATTTGATGTAAAGCTTAATTCCAGAATTATAAGGTTCAAAATGTTCTAAAAATGATATATACATCCCCCTTCTTTTATTTCCTACACGGTCTTTCTCCATAACTGTGATATTTATTTTGTTGAGTACTTTATGGAATCTTGGAAAAGAGGCACAAACATGGAAAATGGCCTCGAGTAGCTAGAATTATCTTCATTTGAATGAATGGGGCTTAATGAATTTCTGGCCAAGAATAAAAGATTGTTAATCTTCAAAACAGACTCAAAAAACACTTAGAAGAAAGAACAATATTAAATACGCAACAGAATACTGAGGGCTTGGATTGCCCTATCAACACTTTAAAAATACTTACTTTAGGTGGCTGAAGTAGTTTGGATGAGTAAAACAATCCAAATCTCACCTAAGTCAAGTCTGTATAAAGAAAGCATAAGGCCAGCAACTAGCCAAGTGGTCTTCCCACAAAATCACTGAAAATATTTTCACCTGTATTTTTAAATTATGCTTTGCTTCTTGATTCCATCTGAATTTAGAATGGACAAAGCCCCCCAAATATTCTCATGTCTTTTTATTACTGAGGCACAATTTCAGTAATGCTTTTAGCCTTTTTTAAAAATGCTTTTCAATGCTTTTTAAAAATGATCCCTAATGTGACTGTAAAATTAACATTCTGTGATGTATCAGTATTTCTGCAGCCTTCAATCAGCCTCATGAGTCTCTAAAGGCTCAGTGGCCAATATCTGTGTTTGTATATGCTCATCATGATCCATATTCTGTATGGTTGTTTGTGCCTTCCATAGCTTTTGTGCCATGCCATGTTCAGAGTTAAGGCTGTGGATTCCTTGAGCAGGGATTCATTTCTGTGAATTTGCTGCACTTCACACTGTAAAGAACAGACACTTTATATGGTACTCTGGCTCTACCACAATATAAACAACATTTTTTTTATATTGGCACAGCTCCTCTGAGTCAAAGGAGGAGTCACGGAAAGAGGCAGGGAAGAAGCAGAGATTTCAGCACTTTAAAATCCAGTTGTGTGAAGAATGTTGTTCTGTAAGATGTTATCCAGAGAAAGCAAGAACAATATTTTAAGAATTCTAGTAATATTTTATAATCCACATCAACCTACTCTTAAACACATTCTGGATCTTTTAATGTATTGACATAACAGCCAAAAAAAAAAAAAATCCCGCCTTAGGCCGCATTTTCTAAGCCACAGATCCAACTGCAGATATGATGCTTTTAGTAAATTGACAGAGGGAGCTGCAAGAGTGGTTCAGATGATTCATATTATTCCTCTGGGCAGAGTCTCGGCTTAGAGATCTCTGAGTCAGCTTTGGTGTTCCCTCACTGGGAGACAGAGCATTGTTAAAAAACACCATTTGGGGGTTAAAGCAACTCTTTTGTTATAACAGCCCTCTGGCACAGACAAATGTTTAGCTCCCTTTAATAGGGAAGCTCCCTACGCATTCCAACTAAATCCAACATGCTGATCCTGAGTCACCTTTGCATCAGATCTTAATTTCTGAATTTTTGCTTTAAGTGCTTTAAGCACCAATTAACTCAGTTTCTATATGCCCTTGCTTTTGACCCCAGGTGTTTGTCATAAATAGGACAAATAAGCACACAGGGAACATGAAATGGTTTCTCTGCAACACTAGTGGTCAGCTTATCTCTGCTGTCTGCAGATCAGAAACACTTCTGTCTGTCAGATTTCTAAGCTCCTCTGTACTTCTGTGGAAGTGGATTTGTCACATATCTTTTGGGAGAGGGAAAAAAATTAAATGCATTTAATTCAGCCCCTGTTCCTGGTTAAATGTGTTTTGAAGTGTGTTCTAAGTTTCACACTAAGCTGTTACACTGTAAGAGGCACTCAGCATTGCTGAATTCTAACAACAGGCATAAAAATACATAACTACTTATCTTCAGTTGTGTGCTTGTGTTTGTCATAAGCTCCTCAAATATGCACTAATGGAGTACACCCCTATATGGAAGATGCTGCACAAAATAAAGCTATGACGTTTTTCTTGATGCAAGTGGAAAAGAATTGAAAAATCTTAAAATCAGTGTAATTTTATTTCTTTAATTACTTGATTAAGTGCCTAGCAGAGTAAACAGAAATCATGCCACACAAATATTAATTGGACATAACATGATATTTGACAAAGAGCATTTAGACTAGTTGCCATGGCCATCGGAGTAAACATACTTAAGGGAACCTTCTTAGTTCTCTTTTTAATACTAGTTACCCCTTAATACACAGCTTTTGCAGTATGGTGGGCATTTCTACAGTAGCATTTAAACTGTCTATGAAGTATTGCCTTCACATGCAGTATTTGACTGACACTACTACATAAAAAGTTTCCCAAAACAAATCCTGGAAGTTAGTAGTCCCAGTGTTTTATCTTACTTGCATAGGTTGAGGTTCATAACTGAAAGAGTTCTTTTGGACACCCAGAATACCGACACTGTCTTCAGCCTGAACACTGGTTGGTGCAAATGAGTGGTGGACTTTGCTGTTTTCCCATATATCTACATTGTATAGGGAAATAGAGTATGGTGAGGGGGCTTTGTAGCAGTAAACACATAGTAGGTAAACTCTCTGGTACTCTACACCTTCCCCTGAGAAGAGGAAACTCAGTAGTATCTCAGGTAGAAGCTCATAAAGCCTTCTACTTGCCTGTACCCTCACTGGTATGGTGTTTGTTTAGGGCACTTTCAAATATCTTTGGAATTGTTTATGTAAGGTAACAAGTCTTTACTTAACTGAAGGTTATCTATGACAAGAATTTACTAAAAATTTGATGTTGCTAGGTAGGTACTGCATTCAAATTAAAGGGAAACTTAGCCTTTTGCAAAATTACACAAGTAGAGGTAAACAACTCACACAGAAGTAACACCAATTACTTCTCTCAGCATGCAGTCAAAGATCAATTAACATGTCTTGTTTCACCATTGCCCTTCCTGTATTTCTGCCTCCTTGGTCACCTGTCTCACTTGCAGGGTGCAGCAGGAAACCACAGGCTACAGAACGGTAGGGTCAGGTAATTAAAAACTATACAGTAATATATATTTTCCAAGGGAACAAAGTGAAGGTGTGACAGCAGCTCTCAATTTAATACTTGTCAATCTCTCACTGCAATGGAACCTCCTAGGAATCTAAAATCACAACAGCCATCCTGATGATTTAAAGGGATGACAGGAGTGCATTATAACCAACACATGGGGAATACATCGCAGCTTGTTTAATAAGCAGACTCCTTGCGTGAGTATTTACATATGTGCCAATATTCCATTAGAGTATGAGATATTATGTTTGCAGAACATAAAAATAATATGCCAAGATGCCGTAGAAAAAGGTTAATAAGTATGTTAAGTTGTGAATATAAGAAATTTAGGAGAGGTGTTACAATTTGCTGTATGTTTGTACACAATCTGACCCTGACCAAGGTAGTTAATTTTCATCTGATTGTGCAATTGCAATTTTAATAATGCGAGTCTTCATTTGTCTATTTGTTTGTTATCGTGCAGACTAATTGAGCTCAGAGCATGGGTTTTCCAGGGCTTGAGGATTTATTTTTTTGGGAAGTGGTACAGCTAATTTCCCCCTTACTCCATGTCCTTTGCTTTGTTTCTTCATGGGGCTCTATTTATCCCCCGGGGAGGACTGAGAGTAACTCCACTTTTCACTGCTTTTGGGCATCATCTTGCAAAGCAGGGCTTGACTAAAGCAACGCAGCCTTATGGCTAATAATACATGGTCCTTTGTGGCTGCAGGCACTGCCATGTGTTCATGTACCTTGTGGTGCTGAAAGATTAACAAGACCGATTCCGCGTTCCCCCCTCCCTGCAAAAAAGCATTCATTTAGTGCAGTATAAAGAAAGAGAGAGGTGGCAGCAAGAAAGCTGTCAGCAGTGAGTGCCCTGGTGCTAGTGGCCAGAGGCGGTGACATTGCTGCTTTTTTGTCATGGGCACTCTTCCTGCTACAAGTGGTTTGCAATTTATGCCTGGATGAGGTGTGCAGGGAAGTCTGTATTGCATACAGGTGCTTCTCCCTGTCATCAGTTTGGCTTGAGGAGCCAAAGGTGCGTTAGTTACAGTCTCTTACCGTTTTTAAGCTTCTCTTCAGAACAGTGTAGACTAAAACACATATTGAAAAATAACCTGAGAGAGCTTGAAGGTTTGAAATCAGAATGTTTATTGCTATTCAAATGTTCCCTTTGGAGAGGTACACTTCAGAAGTGGCTGATATTTTACAAAAGGAAAGGCCTGCAGCTTTTTAAAGATAAAGCCTTCTTAAGATATTTAGTGACAAACACATCAAAAACTTTGGCCTTAAACTATATGGAACATTAGGGTAGGAAGAAACTGAGTGTGTAAACTTAGAGCATTTGTTCTACCATTTATTTGAGCAGAGAGCTAATGAAGCTGTCAAATATTTACTTATTTTTATATTTTTAACTGAGTAATACCAATGTGGTGATTTTTGCTCGCTGTTAAAATAAGTTTCCACATCTAGCATTACAAATATACACCAACACTTTAGCCCAGTATGATTTACAGTGACTAAGTTTCATACCCATGAAAAACTGATCTTTAACTCACACTAAGATGGTACAGGCATCCCCAGCCACAACAGGGTATCTATAGAAGTACGTGCAATATGCACAGATACACACGCTGGCCTTTTTAATAAAAGCTTGAAATGGAATTTTCACCACTTCTAAAACTCAGTCAAAGCAAAAACAAGTGTTTTTTTCCTGTCTCAAGGGGAAAAAAAGTGACTAACTTTGCTCTTTTCTGGTATCTGAATTAATGACTTACCTGCAGCACTCTGAAGGAAGGAAAGTCTCTCTTACATTAACACAACACACTTTGTACTTGTAAAAGATAGGGTGGAAAGCACCATATATGTCAGAGGTTAATTTATTTGAATAGAGTTGCAGAGGCCCTTGCCTAGCTACAGGAAGTTGTTGACCACCATTTGATTTAATGCTTGTATATGATGTAGAACCTGGGCACAACCATTCTGCTTGTATAAAGGGCTCTGTAACAGAATTTGCATCAATACTGTGTTTCCATGGAAATCAGATTATTGAATTTCATGTTGTATGTGAGTTTCATCCTGCCAGGCAACAGACATCTCATTTGATTAAAATTTCTACTTATCTTTTGTTTTTATTTTTAAAGGTTAGAAAGAAGTGGCTTATGTAGGAAAGGAAAATTAGAAAAAGCAATAAATTTCCTGCACTCTTATTTCATATACCTGTTAGTCTGAATATGAAGTGAGAGTTTTAGATATTTTTTTCTACTCAAAATTACTTACTTGGAAAAAGAAAAATCCCATTCATTCTCTACTTGTGGACTACCTGTCAGGTATAGTAGACTCTTTAAAATTTCTAGTAGTATCTGCTAGAGGATTGCACAGTTTTTCATGGTGGGGTGGTTGCTTGCTCCTTCATTCCACAAAGTCATGTGGAAATGCCCAAAGCTGTTTCATTCTCCATAGAGGAAAGATGCCATGGGTGGAAAAAATCTGAGGAAGTCCCACAAAATTTATTTATAGCATAAGAACTCAACTTTATGGAGACTCCAGAGAATAGCTTCAAAACTGACCTCTGAACTTGGCATACAGTTACTGCATGTATCACATAAAGATATGAGTTAACTTCTTGGATACCCCCCCAAAAATTATATCACAGCAGTGTGCCCCAGCTCCACCACTTTATTACTTGTGAGACCTAAGCTAGTAAGCTAGAGCTAGTTTAGGTATTTTTAAAAATTTTAAAACATATTTGTTAAAAACCACTTGAAATGTTTTTTTTTTTAGTTTATCCAAAAAGGAGACCTGTTATTTGATAAAAAGTGACCCCTTCTACGGGGAAAAGATCATCTGATACCATAAATCTCTTAAATTTAGCAAGCACAGCAAAGAATCATACTAAGCAGAAACCTGAAATTTAAGAACCAAAACTGGAAAACAGATTAGTATAATTAATTACTGGAAATACTCAAATAAGGTGAAGAAATAACCTAAAAGCAGAAAGGCAAACAGGGAATTTACTCAAAATAGCTGTTTGGGTCTCAAATATGCACCTTGGCATAAGAAACACTTGCTTTTTTTCCTAAATAAAACTTCGAACACCTCTAAAGCATCTGTCATTTAAGTATAGCTGTGTGTTTTGACTTTGCCTGGTATATCTGGGGAAAAAAAACGAACCACAACTCACCCCCAAAAGAAGAATTTGAAAGAACTGTGAGTTTACATCAAATTAGGTGAATACTTAATAATCTAATAAAAAAACACATGAGGAAGCAAAAGATAGAAAGACTGAAAATTCTAAAGTAGTTGTCTGAGCACTTTATGTTCAAACACTTCTTTCTTCTGAGAGCTCTGAAAAATTAAGAAGATTAATCAAAAGGGGTAAATATCCCCCAACATGTGATTTTTCCTTTTTAGAATAAACAAAAATGCATGGGTCATCCATCAAAATGCATGGATCATCCATCAAAAGTGTGTTGGTTTTGATAGAAAAGGTTCATACCAAAAAATATTTCTTGACCAAAACTGAGCAGGATTCATCTTGGCCTTATTGCACGTACAGATAGGGATCACAGGAGATTCCTCCAAAATAACTTTTGTTTCCTCTGCATTAACTTATCTTCGTTGCAACTGACACTGTCTTTCCTTGCTGCTGTTTATATCTCATGAACCCAGGAGGAGCTGCCTTCCAGCGTGGCCTTTGTAGTAATTGGCATTTATTGCAGTGTTACCATTTTTTAGCATTTATTACAGACATTGATTAGAGACGGTGATAAAGACATCGCTGAAGACCGAAGCCTATCTTGGACTGAAGAAAAAAAAAAAAAAGAACATGCAAAGTAGCATTTTAAATGGTTGCATCTATTTATTGCTGATATTTTCACACAAATGATTTAGTGGTATTAGATTCAGAAGGTGTAGCAGAGGCTTTAATTTGCTGCAGTTATGGTCTAATAGGCATAAAGGTACCAGAGGATTATGAAATACTGAACTCAGAGGTATTCTGACAAACCTTTATACTCATAATAACAGGAGCTGGTGTGAGCTTATACAATTTAAAACTAATTGCCCAGCCAATGTGCTTATTACCATATTGATGCAGTTCATAAATCAAAGCCCTGCCTATTCAAGCTGTTTACCAGTCTTGCATTAAGCAGCGTATTTCAAGTGAGAAATGTAGTGTGTTGCCAAAACACTGCAGAAACTTTATAAGACTGATAGGACTACAAACCTGGGGAGCTGAAGTGCTACAGACTGGCACTAAAGAGCTTGTTCTTCTTTGTTTTCTGAGTATGTTCTGATCTAGCCTTGAAAGTTTCCATAATAATGTACTGCAGCACAGAAAGAAGTCCTGAAGCAGCAGGGAGCTACTGGCAATTTTGATCAATTTGACTTCCTGCAGCAGGTTCTTTGCTTAACCAGGAGACTCTCACTTTTTTTTGGAAGCAATGCACTACTTATGCCAGCAGAACTGAGGTGCATACATTAAGAATGCAAGCTTTTTATATAGGCAGTGGAGACATCAAGGACCTTAACCAAGATTCTTAAATTAGTTATCAAAATTAGGTGCCTGAAGTAAAATTCTTTGAAAAGCCTACTAAGGAAACTGAAGGTACAATTAATTTGCCTAAACAAGTACCCGCCTGCAGGTGCCTAGCACTCCCTCCTGAGATACCCTGCTGTCCTATGGAATCCACGCAGTAGGTATGTCAAAGGAGTTGGAGGAGATTCGCACCCCTCTGAGCTGGCAGCTGAAAGCCAGGTGGGATAGGCTAGGCTGTCTCAAAGGGCACTAGAAGCCTGTGTTTAGGAACTGAATTTTCCCCTATTTTTTCCTTCAGGTATTCAGCCAGCTGGCTTAGATACCAGAAACAATCCAATCTTGTAAGCAGGATTAATGAACTTGTTCAGAGTTCAGAAGCTCCCAAGGTCCAGCTGCTTCCCACTCCACAAACTGGCTGGCTTCGGGCCAGCTGAGATGGTCTTATCCCAAACAACAGTGTGCTGGGAGTTATTTTTCTCTATACTTTGCTTAGAAAACAGCAAGAGAGATGTATTTTTGTGTGGTTTCTTCTGAGATGAGCGTAGTAGATCCTGATAGCTGCTGTGGCATCTCCCTGTGCCAGGCTTTTGCCCCTGTGGTAGTCAGGTGGCAAGGACAGAGAGTGCTGAGGCAAGTGACAAGGCACCAAAATTACTTTAAAGATTAGGACCAGGACTTGAAATTTAACTAGTTGGTGAAAAGGAAGCTTGAAGCAAAAGCAAGGCACTTAAAGAGTTACTGAATGGTGTTGAAGCTGTTGGGGGAATAGACTATGGGAAAATCAAGAGCTTTGGGGGGTGTGGTGGCTTACTTAAGATTATTAGTTTATCCCTGTTTAAGAGAACCCAGTTCAGGGCAAAAAGGGTGCTTATTTCTAATGAAATGCAACTCTATAAATAGCATCAGCAAGAAGAGTTCAGCCTATTACAAGTGCTGATCTTCAGACATGATGCCTGTTGAAGACTCTGCCTCTTATGTTCTTTATGTAAATTCAATCATGACAATTAGTAACTAAAACATTTTTTATGAATGGAAGATAAGATGTGATTAAGACATGGCTTTAGTGATAAAGAAACTGTAATTCCAGCTTACATCTCTTATACTGGCTGTGTGGTCAGAGTAGATGTAAGTGTCCAATTCCTTATATGCAGATGGTGGATAATAATGATTATAAATGAAATTAATACAAACTGATACTTTCTCATGAAGGAACCCAAGGCAGTGATATGTTTTTCTTCTTCAGAGTGGGAAATATATTTAAAGAACTTAATTTCTTTCATTTTAAGGAATTATGAGCCATACATAAACAGACCATACCAGCCCCTCACCTAGTGCCAACATAACTGCTTCTGTCCAGGGTCTTTGGCCGCTGGCTGGTGTTACAGATTCAGCAGAGATTTCTCAGAGGCATGTGTGCAATTTTGGAAGACTCTTGCAGGCTGCTGTGAAGGAGAATCTTGTAGGAGAATTTATACAATTTTTGGTAGAGAAGACTAAACAGAAAAAAAACAAAACCAAGCTGCTTGGTATTTACCTAACTTGTAAAGTGACAAGTGATTGTCTTACATCATTTCTCTTTCACGAGCTTAAAAATAAAAATATGAGAATGAAATTGTTATGCCATCCAGTTAACATAGATATTCTCTAATATGAAAGAGAATTGATCCTTCCAGGCTCTTTCTACTTATGCAAAAATGAAGATGAATTTCCAACCAGCCCACAAAGCGTCCTATGAACATACATAATGGAATTCACTTTACAGGCTGAAGAAACTAGTAGTATTTAAACTGGAGGGAGGAGCAGCTCATACCTGTATGTCTTTGTTTGCAGAAAGGCTGTTTCCTGACTTTGGTTTGGACTGGCAGCCTAGATAAAGATCTGGGATCTTACCAATATCAAGATCCTGAACCTAAAATGACTTTTTTTTTTTCCCTGTGTGGTTTATCCAGTGTTATTTTAAAAATATTTATTAGGTGTCAGTTCATTTTGGGGCCTGTGTTTATGAACAGTGTGTATGACTGGCTGCTCCTCTTAAATCACTCAAAACTGTCTTTGAATGCATGTAGTCAAACAACCTCTGGCCAATATCTCATCAGGAGCTTGATGATACATTTCATACATGTAAGACAAAATAGAGGCAGAACAGGGAATACAAAAGCAACGCATTGACTGCAATGCTAGAAGATGTCTATTGGCAGAAGGAAAGATCTTATTCTACGAAAACACTTCATTCATGTTCTCAGGGACATGCTGAAGGACATATGCCCTCAGTTCCCCATTCATACCTGATTCCTTTTCAATACCTTCTTTTGAGAGGATGTAATCACATGTGCAAGAAGCATGAGACTTTTCCAAGTGTGAAGAATCATGTCTAGTCCCTAACTGTACTGCTGCTCACACATTCCTGCCATTTGGTTTTGCTCAGAATTGCAACCGTGCTATTCATGGGCTGCACAGAGAATAAAGAATTGCAAAGTCAAGGCCCGCTTCCATAAACTAACTAAAACTAAATGTTGCCCACAGATCTAGGGTCTTAGAAAGGGCAATAGTTGTATTATAGAGGGTATTTTCTCACCTTATTTGCAATTAAACTACTGTTTCCATATGATAGTGAGGCGACAATGACAGTCTTATTGAAAATGCTGATTTAGATGGAAATACAATTGAGTCAGCATACTGGCAGGATGTTTGGATTAAATTCAGCCTCAGGCTCATCTTATAGCATGAAATTTGTCAGTGATTCCTCTAGGAGCAGTCTGTCCTCCTATATACTGCAAGTAGGTCCAGCTGTAAACAAATTACTGACGTTGCTGCATTCATTAAGAGGGTGTTTGGAAAACAGCACATCTGTGACCAACAGTTGCACCTAAGACAAACTCGTATGTAAGCACAATTAAATTAACAAAGTGTCTCTTTATCATTGTGCTTTATTGCATTTGAAAAGATATTTTACTTGCCTTGGCAACGTATAATGAGCTTCTGCCACAGTGGAGGTGGGGACAGTGATGGTAGAGCTAAAGGACAGGCCTAGTAGTGCAGCTGTCCTAGGATAATAAACATATCTAAGTTGAGACAACCCTCACTAAACTGTCATATAAAGTAATTCCTGAAAAATGGTTGCCTCAAGATGTGGCTTCATTTGCTGGTTGACTCATTCATAAATGTGCCAAGTTCTTTACTGAATAAAATACTTCTTAACTTCAGTGAAGGCAATCAGGTGCACAAGGTGTAAGAGAAATCAGCATCCAAGAGCCGCCTCCTTCACTGACTGAAATGAGTCAGGAGGGACATAGATCTGGCAGCATCTGTGCCAAGTATCTGTGCCTGGGTATCTCAAGGTGAAAAATGTAATCTACAGCTATGAGCATGAGCACATGAATACATCCATTACATGAGCAGAAGGGCATTGCAGCTTTTCCATTTTTGCTGTTTGCTCTAATCAAATGCACTATAGAAAAACATTTCCAAAATTAAACTATAAGTCAAAGATTTCTCATCCTGTATTTCTAGTGACAATACATCTTTTTCCTTTCCAGGCTAGATTTGCAAATAGCAGATTTATAATCACACTTGGAAACTCACGTGCCCAGTAACTTGCACTGTAGCTACACTTTGCAGAGTATGCAAAAGTCTGTCTGCAAGCTATGATTCTATTAATATATATAAAAGAGAAGACTTGTAAAGCTCTGGCAGCAAATGTAGGTCTTGAAGAAACATAGGCAAACAATAATTAGAATTTGCAAGTAACATGGAATGCTAATTTTGGTACTCCTTTACACTGGCTTTGTATCAAAAGGCATTTCGCAGCCTACCTTTTCAAAACCTGACAGCATCCAAACTCGAGCAGTGGGAACCTGACTCCAGGTGCTCCAGGTGATAAAGCAAAGCGCATCGTTAAGGTCTGGCATGATGTGAGGAATGAGGTCATGCTGTATTTTTAGAAGTGCCTGGTGTTCCTGTGAAGCATGCTCTTACTCTCTCTTTTATTTTTTTTCTTCCCTCTCCTTTTTTTTTTTTTTTCTGCCTTTTTTTGTGAATAATTTGGCCAATGCTTGCAGAAGGCTGTTTTTGCTCCAGGGATTCTCACACATACTTCTCTTGACAGAGTTCTTCTGCAGCAAGTAAGCTGAAATACCTTTTGTTAAGAATCTGCTCACTTCTTTTTCCGTTCTGCCCCAGCACTTGGAGGATCTTTTGGCTACTCACTGAGTTCCTGTAGTTACGCTTATGGAAAGTAACTGACCTGAAAAATAAAGGGTTACCTTGCAAAACAGGTAAAACTATCATCAGGGAAAAAATCCTAATCTCCCAATTTGCTCTTAGTTTATGTGTTTCACATTCTGTTGGCTTGTTTGCTTAGATTTTCAGGGGAAGGTTATTTAAGTCAATGGGAAATACTAAGCAAAGTCATTGTGAAAGGGAAACAAATGGATTAGGGGTTAAGGGGTAAAAACTCTTTATTTTAGATGAGTGGTGTACTGTTCCAGCCAAGATCAGGACTTGATTTGCTGGCTTACTATGTCAGTTGAAGTTTAAATTGAATTTAAACTAACAAAATTCCACACATTCACATGCTCTGTAATGCCAAAATACATAATGGGTATTGAAAAGCACTAACTTAAGCCATATTTGAAAAGTTAGTTTAGGTGACTTGCTGTTAGAGTAATACTGTGAAAGAAATGTTAATAATTTGTCCCAGAAAAAAAATTATCCTTGTATTGACTGAAGAAAATAGAAATGAGTCTATGATTATTAGAGTGTCTGTAAAATCCTCCTGTTTAATGATTAAGTTGAATATGTGCTTTTTGTGTGATCTTTATGCAAAACTTCATCAGTTTTAATACAAATCTTGGTTGTCCTGGCAAAAGGGAATCAGGCCAATAGAGCATGATACACAAAAGTTTATCTGGGAATCTGCACATACGCAATCGCTCGTGCCAAACCAAATGAGAACTTACCTTCCACAACATTTCACTAGTTATATCATAAATCTGTATTAATTTATTGCTGATTTGTAAGGAGCTTTCCCTAATAAATAAAATTTTGGTTGTAAGTTTTAAACTCATGTACATAGATAGTTAAGTTGCTACACACAGATATGCAATTCACATTTTAGCTTAAAAAAAAAAATCTTGTGTTGCTTTTTTTTTTTTCCCCCTCTTACTAATGCTATTTGTAGTCAGTTCTGGTTGGACAGTTAGCTTATGTAGCCCTGCATTTTCCTTTTTAGTTGAAAAACCCACATATACATACATGTGCAAGATACTTTAATTATTCCACATCTTTACCTACACTAGCGTTTACCAGTAGAGCTAATGCTACAGTATATATATAGAATTATGTAGGCTTATGAAAGTAACTTCCCTATTTATAAAGCCTCAAAGGTCTTTTCCAGAAAGATTATTAGTTTTCAGAACATTCAGTATTGTGGTGAGAATTATATTATTTTTCAGCACTGTCTTACAGGCCTTTTATGACATGTACAGATTTACCTCTGAATTTTCAGACCTCTCTGAGTTACATATTTTGGAGATTGGACCAGATGACCCACTGTGGTCCTTTCCAACCTGACTCACTTCATGATTCTGTGAATTTCTGTAACTGCTTCTGGAGCAATTTTTTGCTATATCTTGGGTTTGTTACAGCAAAGATGTTTCTATTAAAACAGAAGAGTATTCCCACAGATGCCATCACAGCAGAGCCTGCTTGGCAGCATTATCGCAGCTAAAGAGGGTCCAGGGAACAGGCCAAGGCTGGAAAAGAAGAGCAACAGTAGGAAGGGGTGAAGACCAGGAAAGAGTCTCTGGGGGAGACCTGGGGACCTGAGCATTGCTATTAATGCTGGAAGTACCAACAGGTGAGGGGCAGGATGGCCACCAGCAGCAACGACTGGTGAACACAACCCATTCTCTCACCTGATGTGGGCAGCCAGGCGAAAGCTCTTTTGCTGCCGTTTGGGGAGCCTGCTGGGATTGGCAAATCTCTTTCAGCTATGGCTGGCTTTGTGTGCTGGGAGTGTGGGTGCTAGCTGTATGCCTTCTTGCAGGGTACTGGGTGTCAGGGACTCAAAAGCAAAGTTGATGGCTCATAGTGAAGCACCTGGAATGGCAGGAGGCTTTTTCACTGTGCCCACAATGTACAAAGTATTATGTGAAATGTTAGTTATTCAAATCATTCCATCTATATGTGGGAATGTGTATTCTTTTACAAAGACACTGTGTTTCATTAGTTCTCCTAGTAACTGACGGAGAACCTGGGGTGTTCAGTCCTTCTGAATGTGAAGTCACTTCTATGTAGATGGCTCAGTTGAATCATCTGAGGAAAAAAAGGGCTTCAGAAGTAGGTTTCCCTTTTACACATAGACAACATCATCTATTATTACTGTGTGCCTAAGATATCGGCTGAGATTCTTCTCGTCTTTATTTGTCCCTCTAAAGGCCAGAGGACTGCTGTAAGCTTTTTGTCTAGACATCCTCCATAGTTTTGGATAAGGCAGTTAGGCCAAAAGGGAGATTCATCCCACGTCCAAATAGGTAACCAAGATAAGTGGGAGCATTTCTCTTTTAGATGCATTTTTCCCCTTCCATTGACTCCAGCTGGAGGTTAGACAGCTTACAATAACATCTGACTCTTAAATAGCTAGCAAGAGCTGAGAGGATGTCTACATAAACAGGAGGTCTACATACCTGCATGCTCACACCTATTACAGCTGTAGTTCAAATGACAAACGTAATACAATAAATCCAACAGTATTCTTTCTATTACCAAATGTATGTCTGTAACACATACATTACTCTATACTAACCAGCACTAAAATGTGCCTAGCTCGGTTTATGGCACATGCAGTGACAGGCACGTCACATGCCAGCATCTTACTCTGCTTGCTTTCCACTTTGACAGTCAGAGTGCTGCCTTCTGACACATCTTCCTCATCACTGACAGGTTTGCCACATACATCAAAGGCTTAAGCTTCTCTTTTTATTTTGAAAAGCTTCTGCTCTGCTTTGCTGTCTCACAGATGGAGTACTGAAACAATCATTAAAATAAATACTATCAATATTCAACCTGTCACAAGAAGTAAATTACATGTATGGGGGAATGTAGGCAATTCAGTGATGTAAGCTCAGTTCTTCAGCTCCTCCCTTCTTCCAGTGCGTTGGAGGTGCACAGCCTGGATGTGAGCATGGATATTAAGACTGATTTAAAGCAGACATGTCCAACTCCGACGTAGCACTGAAGCTCTCTGTTATTTTTAGCCTCCTCTTTTTGCTTTTCAGATCTATTGGAAATAGACAGGGGCTGCACTGCATTGACAATTCATTGAAGTCGAGAGATGAAAAATCCCACCTATACAGAAATGGTTTTTTTCTGTCAGTTGTTTTTTCCTATGACATTTCCCTATGTTCTGTTCCTTGCTCTTTGCTATGACATTTTTGTAGCTTTACCAGAAGAGTGTAAAATTTTCAGTGATTTAACAGACAATGAAAAGACAGTGAACAGAGGCATGTTTAAGTAACAAGAATATACCTAACATCACTTTGAATGATCCTGAACCATTGCGTCAATAATCAACGTAAAGTCAATATTTAAAAAACATTTCTGCATTTTACATTTCTTTCCTAGTCTCTAAGGTAAACAAGTCAAGGTTCTCAGGTTTTCAGTTCACTTAATCTGCATACATCAAATATTTTTGCAGAAATATTTGTAAATCTGAAGTAAATTTGATATGGGAATTTCATGTTTCAGGATTACTTTTGCTGATGCAGTCCACTGCAAGTATGTTTCCATCAATTTTTTTTTTTCCCCCAGGAGCTGAGAGGATTCAGATGTTTTGTATGAGAAACCAGGCATTAATAACGATTGTGTGATCATGGTTTTGGAAAACTAAGAAGGCATTTCCTGTCTACATATGGAGAGTTCTGTTTTTTAAGAAAAGCAAGAATTAACTAATTTTGATCTCTGATGGATGAAACCCACTGGAATGGAAACTAACATCTATGAAGAAGAACAGGACTCATCTTATCTTAAATCTGCCAAGTGCCTGGAGACTCCAAAGGAAGCTAAGTATGAAGAATACCAAAGAAAGATAGAAAATCAGGCAAGTCCGTATGAATTTCATAATGTTTTACTGGAACCTGGGCTGAGTTTGCTGTCTGTGTCATCCTTAGTAGGTCACAATGAGACATCCTTGCAACTTGGTACAGCTACAGGGCATGTCAGTGCCACCAACCAATCTGACACAAAGCACATTTGTGAAGAATTATCCTGTTCTGCAAGGCACATGCTAAAGGAAGATCCTTTAAACCTTCCCTTGCACACAGCAAATAATTCAGACAAGAAACCAGAAAGGAGTCATGAGATCAGAGTCATAAAGCATAAACCAAGTGCTATCACATTTTCTGATTTCCAATTTTTATCACGTGAAGCTAACACTAAGCTCCATATTTGCGAGGCAGGAGAAGCAGATGATTTTTCATCTGAAGAGGAAGAAGCAGATGGTAGAGGTGATGATGATACGTTTAGAGAACTGCCACCGTATGAGACATTTTTCAATGGTCTTCACAGAAGGAATATTTCTCAAAGAAAGCAAGGTAAACATGAACTTACTAAATATCAACACATCTGTCATTTAGAAGACTGTGATGGTCATTCTGAAAAGGCATTGAAGGATTATAACAAGGAAGAAAAGCACATGGAGCTGGAGGTAATACAAGCTACTCTTTTGTTTTAAGTTTGTCTTAATTAAGTGGTGTCATTTAAGGTTGGTTACAGGAGGAAAAGGAGTTGTGCAAATTGTTATAGAGTGCTAATTAACGTGACTTACAGAACTAAGAACATAAGCCTACAGTAAAAGTATACTAGATTTTCACATTAGACAAATCTTACCTCAGATTGACCACACATCTATTAGCCTGAACTTCAAACTTTGGTTTTTAAAATTGGAACATTGGCTCAGTTTCCTTCATTCCTACAAGATCATATATCATGCCATGTACAGTATACATTCCCTGAGCTGAAGGACTGTTCCAAAGGGATAGAGCTCAGGTTTATCCTGAGAGCAGAGTATACTTCTTCATGCTGAAAAATGGGCTTCTTTACTTTGGTGGTACTGTAGCACTGTTGCACTGCACCACCTAACTCACAGCACTCTTTCCATTAAGTAGCTGTTTTCTGTACTATCATTTCATTAAAACGATGTGAGGACAAGTGAAAACCTGGTATTTAATAAAATAAACAGGGGGTATTTTGTATCTGTTCTGTTAAATGTCATGATGCTCTACAGACCGGTGTCCAAAATGAAAACAAGATTTAAGACAAAATTAAAAACCCTGTGTAATAAGAATCATCCAACTATATACAACATTTCCAGGAAAAAAAAAATAAATAGTTGAGTATATTAACTATGTTTCTTGGAACTGGAGTAACAGAAGCTTCCCAACTGAGTTCTCACTACTCTGGAAAATAAGCATGGCTTTTCCCCTGCTCCCAGCTGGTGACAAACCAAATGACTGGAGCTAAACGTGTTTATCATTGGAGAAGTTCAGATTTAGTAGAAAAATATGAAGAGACTCCAAAGAGTGGGCAAAACAAACCCTTAGAATTCCAATGTTCCTGACCTTGCAGCACAAATTAATCTTAAACTGCAGGTCAGACATACTTTTCCTTCCTCTCTCTTCTCCTTCCTCCAGCTTTTAAAAATTGTTTTCCATGTAAATCTGCTCTATGCCTTGAAAATAAGGCTGTAGTCCTAGTCTTTTACCCAGTGTGGTTTGTTCTTCTCTGTCTGCAGTCCTCCTTTTAGTTCTAGCGCTTATAACACAGAGTTGCTTCATTAGTTTCTGATTAAATGGAAGAAAGTAGAATTTGGACTATAATGTCTGCATTTACATCAAAACTATGGTGCACAATACTTAATTAATTCTCTCCTTTAGTACTAATCTATCTCCAATTTGGGGTGACTAATTCTGCCCTTAAGTGAGCGGGAGTTCTGTGCTGTATTTCATACATATCCCAACTTAAATGCTGAAATCCACCAGCTTACAAAGAAAAAAGGCAATTTTTTTAAAATTTTTCTCAGCAGATGTTAGAAGACCAAGGCCCAAAGGTGGTTCCAAAACAGTGCACCTTTTGATGCAATACTGACATTCTCGAGACACATGGTTTATTAACTAATTGCATTGTTATTCTATTCTAAGCCAAGCCTTGCTTCCTCATTTACTCAGAAACATTCACATTAATATAAATAATGTATTTCGAAATGGATGCACAACATCCCTTGGATTCTCTTTACTGAAGGTCATTTCCATAGATAAAAGGGAGAGGCCAGGAGGTGTTGTCATCTAGTTTACTTTATTTCTATGCCATAAAATAAACTCAAGGATGCAGCTTGTAGTGTAAAATAATGGATTATAAATTGCCAGACAAGCATGTGAAATTTCCTAGTAAATCTTGGCAAATGTGTCAAAACATTTCAAAAACTGTACAGATGCAATGATGCAGTCCTGGTTTTGATATTTTTTTTTCTATGTAAATAATTATATATCATTCTAGGAAAGCCTCCAAAAATTTAAAAAAAAAATGCCCCCCCCAAAAAAAAATTATCTCATCTCTCAAATTTTAGCAGCAGTCATGCTATTCAGACTTCCATGACTCTGGTTGAAGCAAATTTACATCATTGTCAAGTTATTTACTTCTAATATTTAGAAATGGAGCTGGTGAAGAATGTCTTTCTAGTGGAAAAAAATTAAATAAATAAAGACAGCACAGGGTAAAAATGTTGACAGAAGCAACTGCTACTGCTAAACCTTAGACTTAAAAATCCTATAATAAACAGATTTGCCGTACAGTTACAGGCTATCACAGATAGCACCCTGACCCAGATGCTGGCTAAATCTTTGCTACCAGAGTTCAAAGTGAAATAATGATTAACATCTACCCTGAAGGGGCATTCCTAGCCAAATGTACTTGTTACTGAGCACAAACCTTCTATTTTAGGTCTAGAAAAGAGAAAAGGCTCTCCCCTTCTCAAAGCTAGAAGCACTGGCCTTTGCAGGCAGTCACCACAAGCAGAACCAGTGTCTTCTCATATAGTTGTTACAGGCATTTAGGCCTCAGTTGTTGAACTACTTGCTTCATTCTAGCTAATAAGCAAAGACACTGAACAGTAAACAAGTAGAGGGAAGATGGAAAAAATACAATTTGTGTATGCTGCCAACTCTGGAACAGGCAGAGGAAACTCTGATGAAAACAATTCATATAATAGCGCCCATTAAAAAAAAATCCTCTTTCTTTTTTTCGTTTCCAAAGGCATATAGCTTCTGCCTCTTCTGAGTCATATAAGACAAATGATACTTCTGTTCAATTTATGAATTGAGCGTGGTCCCTGAGTTTTCACCCTTAGAACAGTTCCACATATATTTCCTGTGCTTTCTCATAAAATCTAAGTTTGGCAACCTGTTTCTCCTTCTCAGAAGTCTGTAATCAGTGGTACATTTAATTCTCAAACACAGTTCTGCCCTAATAGGGTAATGGTTGGACTAGATGTTCTTAAAGGTCTTTTCCAACCTAAATGATTCTATTATTGATTGTTCCATTCTGTCCAGAGGTTTTTTTCTGCAGCTCAGAAGTGGCACCTAGAGCCATTTTCCCTTGCTTGTTTAACATCAAGTCTTCCTATTAAACTACATACTGTCTTTGTATATGTAGCCAGCTCTGTGTGAAGGGGCAATAAATTATTCAGAATAGCTTCTGAAACATAACATTTTTCTAGACTAATTCTTCAAACCGTACTGAGCAGGACCCAGTTGATAACTACAGTTAACCAGCAACTACTGTGCAACTTTCCCTATCCTTGCATAGTCTCAAAACAGTATGTCTTACTTGCAGGAGTAGCATTCCAGGCATGTGAAAAATTGAAGATATTTGACAGATATTAGGCAATAAGAAGTATTATGAAATCATACCCTTGACAGCGGGAATTCTCATGGATCTTCCATCACCTCAGGGGCTGTATACAAATCCTGCTAATATTGTCAGCTGCTGCAAAGAGGCAAGCATAGTCTTAGCAACACAGCAGCAAACTGAAACTCCTCTCTGAGGCAGTTTCAAATAGTCTCTCTGGACAGCCCATATTAGCTACTGGAACAGCCAAAAAGGTTTTTGTTGCTGTTGACATAATTTAAGGCATCTAAGTGAGTTGTCACAGCTTCCTCTACTCTATGAGAGAAAGAAAGGGTAAGTCAGGAAGCCCAGGTGCTGGAAAGGAAGCACTTAGAGCTAACCATTAGGACACAGCTAAGTGCTCCAGCAGCCCCTCTGCAGCCTCCCTGTGTCTGCACACATAGTTACATCATGCCTCTTTCAACACATTTAGGAAGATCTAAACTAACCCTGCTTGTTTGTTAAAAGCCCAGTAATGATGGTCTAATATTTGCATTGAATGTTATGTTGTTCAGCTAGGTCAAACACAGAGTGAGATGCCACTCCCTAGGGGAGACAAGATGACCGAAACAGATAATTTAGGTAATTAAGGCAGTATTCACAATGAGTATCTTTGTCAGGATTTTGTCTTCAGACTGTAAAATCAAAGACTTTTGCAGAAGGCTGCACAGGCGTGAGAGTGGCCGGTACAATGTCAGAGACGGTCTCTGTGTGCAGCACTGGTTAGTGTTGGTGGATTAGCTGTGCCATCACCTTTCACCACGAGTAAATCTGAAAGTAAAACTGTAGTGTTCTAAAGGAGATTTGTGAAAGCTCCGTTACTTTTGACACTTAGAGCTAAGGCAGCTGAACCCTGGAAATTGTTTCAGAAAATTGTCCTTTGTTGGCAGAAAGATGATCAGTTTCTCTTTCCTTGATTATTCACTTACTTTCCTTAATTTCCTTGCTCCATCTTTGTACTAAAGTTAGGTAAATTTTATCCTCATTACACACTCATTGCCATGTGAAAAGTTTGATAATCATTGTACCAACTTAAACCACAAGAGCTCAGATTTAGTGTGGAATAATTTGCTGAAATGTGATATGGAAGTTTCCACAGCATCTGTCCCTCAGTTCATCTACTTCTGGCCTACGTTTTCATTCTTCTTCTCACAAACACCAGAAGTTCACCAAAAGAGCAACACAAGACAAATAAAATCATAGAATCATAGAATGGTTTGAGTTGGAAGGGATCTTACAGATCATCTAGTTCCAACTCACTTGCCATAAGCAGGGATGTCACCCACTAGATCAGATTGCTCAAAGCTCCATCCAACCCGGCCTTGAAGACTTCCAGGGATGAAGCATCCACAGCTCCTTTGGGCAAACTGTTCCAGTGCCCCACCACATTCCGAGTAAGGAACGTCTTCCGAACATCTAATCTAAATCCATCCTCTTCTAATTTAAAATGGTTCCCGCTTGTCCTATCACTACCTGCCCATGTAAAAAATCAGGGTACAGAGGGGTAGAACCACCTCCCTCAACTTGCTGGCCACGCTTCTTTTGATGCATCCCAGGCTGCTGTTGGCTTTCTGGGCTGTGAGCACACACTGTTGGCTCATGTCCAGCCATTCATCCACTAGAACCCCCAAGTGCTTCTCCACAGGCCTGCTCTCAATGCGTTCCTCTCCCAGCCTGGACTTACGTCTGGGATTGCCCCAACCCAGGTGCAGCACCTTGCACTTGGACTTGTTGAACTTCATGAGGTTCTTGTGGGTCCACTTGCCAAGTTTGTCCAGGTCCCCCTGGGTGGCATCCCATACTTCTGGTGTGTCAACTGCACTGCTCAGCTTCACACCATTTGAAAACTTGCTGAGGGTGCACTTGATCTCACTGTCAATATGATTGCTAAAGATATTAAACAACACTGGTCCCAAGACAGAGCCCTCTGGGACACCACTCATCACCGGCCTCCACCTGGACACAGAGCCATTGGCCACAACTCTCTGTCTGTGTCCATCCAGTCAATTCCTTATCCACCCAATAGTCCACCCTTCAAATCCGTGTCTCTTCAATTTGAAGATAAGGATGTTATATGGGACTATGTCAAAGGCTCTACAGAAGTCTAGGTAGATGATATCAGTCAGTCTCCCCTTTTCAACAGTTGCAGCCACACCATCATACAGTCAACAGGTTGGTCAGGCACAATTTGCCCTTAGTGAAGCTGTATTGGCTGTCTTGGATCACCTCCTTGTGTTGCATTTGCCTTAACATGAGGCTCTTCATGAGGAGCTGCTTCATGAAGTTCCCAGGCACAATGGTGAGGCTCACTGGCCTGTAGTTCCCCCTGTGTTCCTTTCTTATCTTTTTAAAAATAGCGCAAATGTTTCCCTTTTTCTAGTGACCAGGGACTTTGTCTGACTGCCATGATTTTTCAAATTTGATGGAAAGTGGCTTGGCAACAACATCAGCCAGCTTTCTCACAACCCTGGGATGCATGTCATCAAGTCCCATAAACTTCTGGCTATTCAGCTTCATCAAGTGGTCCTGAACACCCTCTTCCTTTAAAGTGGGTGAGACTTTGCTCCCCCAGGCCCCACTTGGAGGTTCAGGGACTTGACAGACATTCAGGGACTTGAGATCCTATACTGGTAAAAGCCACAGTTCTTTAGAGCCATAAATACAGCCTCAGTCTTGGAACAGAAATCTATAGCTGGCAGTTGTGAAATGCTGAGCTCTCTGGGTTTTTTAGCTCCTCATCCTCTCTGGAGCTCATGTGCCTGACTACTCATTTTATCCTCCATCCTCTCGAGATCAAGGTTGAATTACACTTTTGAGAATAGACAACTGAGCAATGACTGTTCCCTTTGCAGTTGCATGTCAGATGTCATCTTCACTGTAGCATCCAGAATGAAAGTCTCAGCTAGACTGTAAGGTCTTTAATCCAAGGATGATCCTTTCATCCTACACATATGCATGGGGTTTGACCTAGTTTTTCACACTGTGTGTTCCCCTAAAAAAAGTGACCTTATTTCTGGCTGCATCCTGAATGCGAGGCGCTTTGTAATGTAAGTAATAAAATAATACAACACTACAGAAATGGTGAGTTGCTGCATTCTTATGTCATTGTCTTGAATTGGTACTTTAATCTCATATGGACAAAGCTCTCAATATGTACTCAAAAACACTGTGACTATCAAAAAGCTGACAGGTAATGTACTGAAAATTCACAACACAGGATCAAAAACTCTAAAACTTTTGTAGATAAGAGAGGTGGGTACATTCTGGTACCAAATGTGGGAAAACCCTTGTGCAGACTGTAATTTGAGTTTCTTTTTCCTTCCTTCAGAACTATTTAAAATAAAAGCCACCCTAGAAATGTCATTGTCTGATTATTTACCAAAATAAAAAGGTTCTTGCTAGAATGCATTTAGTAAAAAATGAGCTTAGGCTTGCCTAAGATTAGATATTAATTATATTAAATTTGACATAGAGTGAACGTAAATATTGTAACATGTACTAGAAAAAAAACGCAGCAAGAAATCAGACTGTTATCTTTAAAGTACCTTAAGAATGTCTAGCATGAAAACTGGAGGAACTCCAGGAAGTGCATCGTGGTGATATGTGTACCCAGTGTTTGCTGCCTAGTTGGGCTTGCCTAGCTAAGAATTCAGACTAAGGGGAAACTAAGATTCTGAAATATAAAAAAGTCAGTGAAATAACGATAATTCTTTAATTTCACAGTTGATTAATATGTAAGGCCTCTCCTTCCTTCTCAAATCATCCGCCCAGAGTGACATATTCTCATTCTTTAATCATGTACATGATAAGGAGGCTTGGCACTGTGCATGGCTGTTATACTTGGTGAGCTAAAATACACGGTCCCAAAGTACATCCTTGTGTCTGATTTTTACTGTTGTATTTGGCCTAGCGTAAACATTTGACTTTTTAAATTAATGTTTTAATTGATTTTTTTCTTTTCATCAGCAGTAAAATATTGATGGGTATTTCTAGCAATAAAGGGGTTTTAAAGATGGCCCAAAATATTGAAATGGCAAGCAGCCATGAAGCCACAGCTATCGTTGTAAGGGATGAAAACAAGTTACATAATAAGCAGAAAAAATTCCAAATATTCTGTAATTCTAGCAGCTCATAGTAAGGTTCTGTGTATCTGGTGGTTTCCTTCAAGCTCTCCTGAGTATGGTAGGTCCTATATTAAGTCAAGACCTAGCCACCAGTCCTGAGGTACAGCTAATCCTGGAAGAAAGCCCTCAAACTTTTTTTCCATCAGCTATCAAGAGGTCAGTGACCTTTGAAAACTCAGTTGCATGAATTTCACAGAATCACAGAATATGCCAAGTTGGAAGGGACCCACAAGGATCATGGAGTCCAACTCCTGACCCTACACAGGACCAGCCCCAAGAGTCACACCATGTCCCTGAGAGCATTGTCCAAACATTTCTTGAACTCTGTCAGGCTTGGTGCCGTGACCATTTCCCTGGAAAGCCTGTTCCAGTGCCCAGCCACCCTCTGGGTGAAGAACCTTTTTCTAATATCCAACCTAAACCTCCCCTGAAACAACTTGGGGCCACTCCCTCGGGTTCTGTCGCTGGTCAACACAGAGAAGAAGTAGGTCAGTGTCTACCCCTCCTCTCCCTCTGACAGTTTACATGCTTCTGTGGCTAAAGAGCTACTTATAATTATGCAAAGATCCTGTCTTACTGCAAGTGCAGTAGGGACAAGTCCTCAGATACATGTCACTATTAATTTTAGCACAGGAAGCAGACTACCTGTAATGTGGCATCTCTCTTTTCTTCTTATGTCATTACCCCATGAAGTACAAAATCATTGCTCCAGCTTCTGGGTCATGCTGGAAATCTGTCTAAGACATACCACTGAGAATCTAGTACATTAAAAACTGCTCAGATAATCTACTGCTAATTGTCTGCCACTCTTGCTAACAGAGCCATCCTCTGGGCTTTTTCTTGGAAAGATATTTAAGTCCCATAACAGGCAAATTCACCCTCTTACATTTTGTTTCTTTGGGTTTTCTTTTAGTATATATACACTTTTGTTCTGTTTACTATTTTTTTCTTTGGAGAGCTACCTGTCTTCTGGTTCCTAACGTCTTCTACTTTCTTGGTGTTAGTGGCAAAGGGAAGCATGGTTTGATGCTAGCTGTTTTCTACCATCTACTGTAAAAGCATACTCATGCTCAAACAATTTAAGGTCTTGCACACAAGGCTGTTTCACGCAATTATCACCAGAACTGTGACTATCCCAATTGCATCCAATCTGCTCCCCACCAGCCTAATGATTCAGGTGTGCCTTCTGGTGGAAAGTCCTGCAGCTTTGCCCTATCCGTGTGTCCAGGTACTGCTGACAGCCGTTGTTCTTTGTACAACATGGAGGTCCCAAGGAATGGGGCATCAGTTCATCTTACAGTCCTGAAACATGGAAACATCACTCCTCTCAATAATATAATAAAACAGTTACTACTCAAATGTACATCTCTATGCTGAAACCGAATATAAGCTGTAAAGGTAGAAAGGCATCTCAGCATCCAGTTTTCCGGCAGCTGGTCTCACCAAGGTTGTTGGCAGATGTGCATTTTGACAATAGTCCACAAGCTCAGCCAGAGGACATAGGAAACTGGGATTCCTTTCTTGCATTAATTAGTAGGTTTTTCCCACTGAGAAGCCCTTTTCCAATGTTTCCATTCTAATTTTTTCCTGGAACATTAGAATACATCAATGAGCTATTAGCTATGGAGAACAGAAACACTGTGAAGATATTGTAGCGCTTTCCACTAAAGGATCACTGAATATTTTTAGGAAGGTCATGATGCTTAGCTACAAAAAAAAAAAGAAAAAAAAAAAAAAAAAAAAAAAAAAAAAGGAAGATAAATGAATTGTTTGTCTGCATTGCAGAGAAGCATAAAAGCAGTTCTTCATATAGGAGCATGAGGTATGGAGGTAATTCTGTGAATATATTTGTTTTGGCTCTCCATGACAGCTGAGAAGTAATACATGCCAATTTTACAACTCCTCTGTGGAGTATAGTTATTTTATTCTATTTCAGGAAGTGTACCCTTTTTTTGCTTCAAAATAGCTTGAGACAGTACTACATGTATTGAAATGAGTTTGAATCTGCTTTAGGCTATGCAGGAATGTGTGTGTGAGAGAGAGAATAAGTGAGCGAGTGAGAGAGAGGGGGAGAAAATCTGAGCTGGTCCCTAACAAATCTCTGCTGTCTTCTGTTGTCAGAGAAGGATGCATGCAGGTGACTAAGTATCTCATGATGACTTTTGCCAATGATTTTAAACATGATATCATGCAGAAAAATCAAGGTCAATGCTTCTTTACAGACATTTTGTGATGTCTGAATGACAATAACTTATAAAATGTGGTTATGGTTGTGGATATCCTAACATCTCTTATTTCTGGATTTCAGTTAGGCTTGTATTTTAGCAGTGTTATAGATGCAGAAGTTAGAGACCAAACTGATTAAGGGTTTGCTCTGGACAGCAGTAATCCAAGAGTCACTGTAGGAGTGGAGTTGCTCATGACTAGCTGAAAAAACATCCATTCCTTTGTTCAGTCAGTGCAGCACTGACCTGCTGGAGGTCACAGATTAAGTCAGTATATGAGAATACAAATTTATGCTCTCTCACAACCTCAGCAATTTTTGAAGGTAAAAAATTAGAAGGATGGGTAAACCTGAGGCATCTCTATGTGTGTGCGTCTATGCATGTTTGTGTATATTTATTGGGGGAGGCAAAGAGGGGGTGATTATGGTACATGATGTGTATGTCATAGAGAAGGCTTCCAGCTCCAGTCTCTCCAGAGTGAGTTGAATCACATATAGCCCAACACCCAGTTAGTGTACAAAAATAAATGGATTTAAGCATATGATTAACATTGAGCATGCTTAGTCTAAGTAATTTCAAACCATACATGTGTGTCTGCTGCACTACAGCTAATGTTCTTAGTTACATGTGCATAAGGGGTTCTCAACTCCTAACGCAGCATAAGTTCACCCAGCTTTTCTCACCATGTGCGTAATCTTGGCAGGTGAGGCAAGCAGCTGGGAACACAGAGCTTTGAAGTTATTTAGGCGTTTATATGGCAGTTATCTGAATTGCACCTGGGCATTTGCTGACGGTGAACCCCATTGCAAAGGAAATGTTCTAAATGTCTGCTTTTCTGTGAAAATATTAACTTCGCAACTGTCACATAAATGCATTCCCCTTTATTTACATGGGTTTAAGAGTTCATTTTGAAAGTAAACAGAAGTCAATATATGTCACAAATGTTTGGTCTCCTATGGGCTACACCAGAATTTGCAATGGAGTCTGACATGTCTTGTGTGAGTTTCCTGTGGAGGTAGTGAGGTAGATGGCATCATCTTACCTGGTGCTGGTGATACTGAAAGGCATTACGTTCGTGCTTAGAAAGGGAGAACTATGAAACCTCCCAAAGGGAAAGCATGTCATTTGCATGGGAAAAGGTTTTTCTTTAAATCTGGCATAAAAGCACTGATAAACAGAGATAAAATGACACCAGCAGTAAAAAAAAAATAAATCACAGATTGATGCAAGTTTCCCTTACTGAAATGTTCTATACAGACTAAAATCTATAAAGTAATTACAAGATACAAACTAATCAGCATGTCTGCTTCCCCTAAGGGCATTAGCCTTTGCTGAGACACTAGAAGAGGCAGACATGCTACCTAACATTTCCCTCAGGTGTTCTCAAGGAAGAATGCTCCTTTTGTGCACAATTTCTGTTTTTCAGTAACTCTTTTGAATGAGATAATTTATTCTTCACTTATCCTTGCTTCACCTTTTACTGAAAATTGACTACAAAACAAACCTGTTTTGTTTTTTCTCAAAAAGCCTAAAACATTGAGCAAGATTTTAACTGATTGCTAATACATCAGTTTACCTGAAAAAGTGCATTTTTGGTCGAGGTTATATTACAGTGATTAGTTTTATTGACTGTGAAGAAGAATACCTGATATCCACTTAGAGCCTAGCCATCATGAAACATTTCTGTGGACACTCCATAGTGAAAACAAACAAGCTGTTGGCTAAAGGCAGTGCAAAGTTCAGTCTCAACTAAGTACTGCTCTGGGCCAAGCTAAAATAACACCACAGTTCTAGCCAGAGCTCACAAGGTTTGGTTTTCATGTTCTGTGATGGATTACTGCTAACTGCTGTTTGCTTTAGAAGTCACTCATTTCCCAGAGCAGGGCAGCAGAGTCCCTAGCTCTCACGCCTCTCTTTGTTGTTGTGTGATCTCTTGTACCTTTCCCACTTCATTCTGTTTTTAAAATAGATAGAGTACTTCTTCCTACTCAGGAAGGTAAAAATGATTGCAATGCGTGACTCATTTTATTGTTCCAGGATTGTAAATCACAGGGGCTACTCTCACCTCTTACTTTTGTCCATCTCCATTTGGCATTGCTCTTCTTTCTTGTCTTTCTTCCTCCTACCTCTGCCCCATCATATTTCCACCTGACTCCCACACCTATGTTGTGACAACTACGTTATCTCCAGTTTTTATTCATGTCTTTGTTTATACAAAAGCATGGCTGGTTACCTTAGCACAGAGCTGAGCACTAACTGATATTTACGCAGTTCTGAGCATGTTGATGTTAGTCCTGCTGCAGAGTCCAGAGTTCAGAATGACTAAGTACTTCTGGGACTTGCTAAAGGTAAAAGCATCATGAAGAGGACATTTTTTGATTTTATCAGAACCAAATTTGCTGAGATGTGGCAGAACTGTACCCTGTAAGGAAGTGATCCCAGAGGATGGGTGTTGGGAATTGGGCGGGATGAACTTAACATTCAGGACGCCATGCAGACTGAATGTGGGTATGTGTTCCTCATACTGTTTTCTTGGCTAAACACTCAAGTTTGCCTTTACCTGCTTTACTCCTGGCTATGCAAGGACATAATACCAAACTGTCATGTTGGATTCTAATTAGATTAAAAAATATTGACTGCTATTAAAGCGTATTTAAAAGCACAAAAGTGGGAAGTGCTATGGAGAGTTTGTGTAAGTTGATTTTTTACATGAATAAAAGGTGCGGAAAAAGTTCTCAATAATTGCAAGATCCAGCTTACCACTTCTCCTGATTCCAGTATTATTGGTCTTGTCCTTCCGTGGGCTTTGTGCATCACTTGCAAACTGCTGCAACATTTTTTTACCATAAAGTGAATGGTGGTATCTGAGCATACCTGCATATGTAGTATGGCATAGTCAGCAACAGAGCCTCTTGTCAACACAGAGGCTTTTTGCTATTCATTAAATAATAGGAAAATTTTCATGTTCAGATTTCAACTAGTTGTACTGGGCCCAAATTTAGGAGGCCAGACAGTACAATCTTCAAGACCACAGAACAGCAAACACCGTCATGTTATCCCATAGGAGAAATCGTAGGAAAAGCAACAGTAATGTAGAATGGATGACATCAAAAAACTAAGATTACAGAGTATCAAACAAAATGCTTGCATCAGAGCAACATGTCAGAGGAAATGGAGCTGTAATGGAGCTTGTGATGAAAGCAACAAATTAAACAGCAGAAACTGTTTTGGGATAAAATTAATGTTCTGCTGCTTTTGTTTCCCATTTGTCAAGATGAGTGCCAGTGCTGGTGCAAGATGAGTGGGCATGGCCAGCTGAACCACAGGGATCAATGGCATCTTCCAATCTGATGGCAAAATGAGCAACTGCATTGGTTTAATATTGTAAAAAATACCGTAGAGGCACACCCTAATGCTCACCACAATTGGCTGCTCCTCATGTGTTGGAACCAAATCCTCCTCAATAAAAATTTGGTTATAACCCCTAGGGCTGTAATTGCTTGACATTTTGAAATCATATTAGCAGCTGCTAGAAGTAAAAATCTCCCTGGTTTGGTAATATAATAAATTCTTTTAGTTAACTATAATAAATTACAGTTACTGAAATGCATGTTCCTCTACCATTAGTCTTTTAGCTCATTTTCTTTTAATTTCACTTTGAACATTGTTAAAATGGTTTTGGTTGTTATATACTTTATTATTGCCCTGCTCCACTTATTGTAAACCATTTTCTTCAATATGTCATTGAACAGCTTTCACTGTAAAATAGTTTCCAGGCATTTTTCTACTTGATCAAAGCTTTCAAAACTGCAGCCACAAGAAATGTCACATTACTTTCTGGATTTTATCAATAGTACATAGGCAAAATAGATACAGATTTGTAGCAAACAGAAGAAAGCAACTGAATACATCCTTTTTTCTATGTCAGTGCTGTTTGAACCAGCACTTGGTGTAAAATTAAATTAAAAAAAGTATTTGCAGATAATCACAGATTCAACTAGGTCGGAAAAGACCCGAGATCATCGAGTCCAACCTGTGACCTAACACCACCTTGTCTACTAGACTATGCCACTAAGTGCTACATCCAGTCTCTTCTGAAATATCTCTAGGGACAGTGATTCCACCACCCTGGACAGTCCATTTCAATGTCCAGTCATCCTTTCTGAGAAGAACTTCTTCCTAATGTCCTAAACATCCCCTGGGGCAGTTTAAGACTGTGTCCTCCTGTCCTATTGTTGGTTGCCTGGGAGAAGAGATCGATCCCCACCTGGCTACATCCTCCTTTCAGGTAGTTGTAGAGGTTAATTTGATTAGTTGTAGGTTAATTGTAGGTAGTTGTATGTTAATTTTATTTCTGTGGTGGGCAGCAGCGGTGGCAGAAACCCCGGCAGCACTGCCGGCTCCTCCACAGGGGCTGCGCTGCCCTCAGGGTGCTTCCTGCCACCACTCCTGCTGCTCCTGGCGCTGCTCAGCGGTGCTGTGTCCGCGGCTGACACTGTGCTGCGTGGCGAGGTGACCCGTGGGCCCCTCCGGCTGACGGGACAGTGAGGCTCTGCTGCGGCTCTGTGGGCTGTTAATGCTGTCGGGAATGTTCCGCAGGCTCAAGCTGGGGCTCATGCTGTTCCGTCCCATGTAGCTGCACAACATCTACGACTGTGGGATGAAGGAAGGAGAGCAGTTATGCCCGTAGGATTGCTTGCATCTGCATGAAAGGGTATTAACTGCTGTGCTTGCTGCTCTTGAGGAATATGCTGATCAACACCACCCTCACTATCCTCCTCCTCCACCTCATCGTGTCTGTCATTGGCGCCGTGGTGGCTTCAACCACTGGGATTCTGCTTCCTGGGGAGATCGTTCCCCATGCATTGTGCTGCCAGCATTGCCTGGCTATGGGTGCAAACACCATCATGGTGACAAAGTTCTTCATGCTGCTGATATTACCTCTGTCCTACCCCATCAGCAAACTCCTGGACTGCCTCTTGGGCCAGGAGAAAGTCATCTGGTACAACCAGGAGAAGCTGTTGGTGACGCTGAAGGTGACGGAGCCTTACAACGACCTGGTGAAGGAGGAGCTCAACATGATCTATGGAGCTGTGCACCAAGATGATGGAGGACATGATGATCCCACTGCCCAACTGCTCCATGCTCATGGACATCCAGGACCTGGCTTTTGTGGACTCTGACAACTGCACCACCTCCTCAAACCATTTAAAATAAAGTAAAATGCATTTTAAAAAGAAGTAATTTAGCAAAATATAAGACTAAACTAGGGAAAATAATTTCCAAGTGTTCATTAAGTGTTCTGTAACAGCTGTCCACAATGATTAAATATGCTTTTATATCTGCAGGTAATATTTACAGTATCTCACCTTTTTAGAATACAACTCAGAATATTAAATCTAGTGGTTTCAAAAGAAATGTCTCTGTTCTCTGAATCCTTCTCAATGCTTGAAGCCTCCCTGTAGGTACTGAAAGTCTGCAATGAAGTTTCCCCAGAGCCTTCTCTTCTCCAACTTTCTCAGTCTCTCTTCATGGAAGTGTTGTTTCAGCCCTTTAATCATCTTTGTGGCACTCCTCTGGGCTTGTTCCAACATGTCCACATCTTTTCTGTGCTGGGGACACCAGAGCCCGATTCAGCACTCCCAGTGTGGTCTCATGAGAGTGGAGTAGAGGGGCAGAATCACATCCCTTGACCTGCTGGTCACACTTCTTGTTAATGAGCAAGTGGACTTGCTCAACTGCAGACTAGAAAGCTGCTTACTCTTCTTTCTTTGACCTCATCAGTCATGAACAGTTTGCAGCACAGTAGCTCAAGTTCAATGGAAGAAACTGAGAATTACCCCTTCCTCCTACTTTTTAACACTGTCAGGAGACCAACATGTTGTGTTGCAGCAGGTATGAGACAATCCCATCCAACAAAGATCTGTCTTCCATGCTACCAGAGACCTCTCTAATAACACTCAACATGGTCTCTAATAAACACCTCTGCAATCGTTGCATTTTAAAGGAAAATTATAAGGCCCGTTGTCAGCCTTTGAAGATACATCATAAGCATCAAAATCCAGCAGCAGTTTCAAGCCTGTACCAAAGATCAGTGCCAAGTCTCTGAGAGAAATCTAATTTCTGACACAGCAGTCTCAGCAGTATTTTCTATGGAATAACTTCAATATTCCCATTTTTCTTAGCTGACTAACACTCTCTAGGGAACTTAGAAGTGTCATCCAGACTGAAGATCTCATTGCTGGGGCCAGGCAACTTCAAGTTAAGGCTGACATTGCTGAGTGTCATAATATTACTTCCCTTTTTGGGCTGTAGAATTTTATTTTGAAGTGGTAACTAGGATTTTCTTTCCTTCTGTCAACATCTTTCTGAAAGGATCTAATAAACCTGCTAAGCAGATGATTGAGTTTTGCATGTGGATTGCTGGTTTCTTCCTTTAGAACTGTCTATATGTCACTCTAATTAAAATCCTAGCACTTTATTAAATTGCTAGCATGAAGAACCAGCAGGATTTTCAATCTTCGTACTTTGCAGGACCTTCCCCAGCTTAGAGTGCTTTCCTTCAGTATCAGTGAACAAGTAAGAAGTCATACAGATTTATCCTTTTCCCTCTGATAGTGTTGTGTTTCAGAGTGGTATTGCTGCTTGCTCACCGCAGAACATAAGCTTACAGAATCCAAAGCCGTTTTTATTAACAGCAGATGTAAAGTAGTCCTGTCCAAATGCCAGGGTTTATTTGATAGCAGTGATATTTTTTATACCATATCTATGTTGAATAAATTCTCTGGCTTTTTTATTAAACGTCTAGAAGAGTTATTTGCATGCTGGACATATACACTTATTACCTTTTTTATTTTATTTGGAGGGTGTGATTTCCTGAGAGTGAATGATTAGTTTGATAGGTACTCTGAAATATCAGTGGAAGATATGGGCATATTTGAAATTAGAGCATAAAAGAGCTAATAACTAATAGGGGTTGATGAGGAAGAGGGAAGTAAAAGATTTGCGTGCAAAATTATTTTTTAAATTTTCTTTGAAATGGTGTATGATATTAATGGATTGGCTGGCATTCCAGAATCCCTGTGCTGTTGCAAATTAAAATGGTTTTGAAGTTTTTCAAGTCAGCCATTTCATAATCATCTTCTGTGTCACAAAAAAAGCTTTTATGTGACAATAAGCTTTCTGGGATGTTATTAAATCATTTAATCCAGTTGTTTGATGAGTTCCATGCCCTGATCACTTATAACCATGAAAGATTAGGTATACATCAGAGAAACAGTTTTTTGTTGAGTGTGTTTATTTTGTTTACTGAGTTTGTAATGCTGGTATTTTGCTTCTACTTTCAGTTCCACTTAATCCAAGGAGTTCATTTGAGTAATTTCTTTCCACACAGAATGCCTTTCAGGAAAATCATAGAATTATAGAATAATTTAGGTTGGAAAAGACCTCAGTGATCATCAAATCCAACCATTAATCTAACACTGTGAAGTCCACCATGAAACCATGTCTCTCAGTGCCACATCTGCATCTATATATCTTTTCAACACTCCAGACACAGTGACTCCACCTCTTCCCTGGGTAGTCTGTTCCAGTGCTTGGCAACCCTTTCTTGTTAATGTGTAGAACTTGAGGCCATTTCATGTTCTTTATAAATGCAACAGATTCACTTTCCTCCTCACAAGAGATCCACAGCTTTTCTTCCCCACGTTGCTCTTTGCCCAAATACACTTTTTCACATGCATGGCTCTGTAAATGAAGGTGGCTTTAATGGGATTGCTCATACTCTTAAGGGCATCCCTGGATTTAGATATCTGCTGAACAGAAACATTATTTTCATTTAGCTCTATGGGATTTAGATTCAGGTAGTTATTTCTAACAAATTCTCTGGGCATCTTGTTCATCTCTACAGGACCCATAAATTTAACACTGTGTATTGGAAGTCTGTCTTTATACGGCAGTATAAGTGTGGCTTGAGAACCAAAGGCCAAGTGGCACAAGGTGTCCCCTTGTCCCCATTGCCAAGGGCATGCTTTATGACAGCTGGCTTACTCCAAGCAGAACTCTTTAGAGCAGTTTGTAAACAAGCCAGAGCTGCTGAGTCAAGTGGGCAAACCTGGGTACAGTGCTTTGACCATGCCAATTGGGCCTCATGTTTTATTTATCAGTGTAGGGGAGCCTTTTGAGATTCACTTAGTTTTCCCTTGAGCAACACTGAGGGTGGACTTGCCTCATTCATAGAACTGGCTCCTCCTGCTCTGATCATAAAGCAGAGGGTAGTACTGCAAAGACAAGCTTTTGGAGACCTTTGCTTACATAGATAAATGTAGGATTGCCCTGCTGAAACCTGGGACTGCTAAGCAGGGAGGCATGGACACAGCCTCTAACACATTTCTGGTTTCTGTGTGCTGTTTTACATATTTCAGCAAATAAAACATGGGTATATCAGCAGAGTGTGTTTATCTTTGGCTTCTGTTTGGCACTTCTACTTGAAAAATTGTTACAGCTGGAGTTGTAAGCAAATGACTTCTTTATTATTCATAGCAGCAGGTGCTGCAGCAGTCTTTTGGCTAGCATTGTACTCTCTTGGTCCATGGTTTCTATATATTTGATTAGATGGTGCCATGCTGTTCAGATGGGTTGCTAGTGCTCCAGTAAATGTATTTTGTTACACAATCAGCTATATAGTGCATTATCATTTCCATAAATCACTTTTAGTTGGCAGTTTTCTGTTGCCACTTGGGATTGTTCCAGCAATAATTTGCATCCTTTTTGTATGGCATCCTAAAAATATCTTGGAAGTTAACATAGCCTGTGTATGATTTTAATAGCTGGCAGCACTAGAACACAGGAACCAGCTATCCATGAAGGACTGACATTTATTTTTGATTCATGTGTCATTTATGTATTCCTCAAGAAGCACTTATCCAAAGATTCAGTGCAGCAGTTCAGGCACCCACCTTCACCAGGCTTATGCCAGAGCTGGGATGCTAAAAATCACATGCCTGTCCCCAGCAGGGTGATTAAGAACAACACAGCTCTCTGAAGAGTGGAAGGAAAATATGATGTGCCACACTCAGAAAGGCATCCCAAAAACCTGGCACACTGATGTGGGACCTGTCTGTCCCTTTTCAATTGATACAGTCTGTGACTGAATTTTCCACTTCTCTATGGAAATTAGATGCTTTGCCACTAATGAAACCTGATTTGGACTCAGCCACTCATTATCTCCCCATCTAGAAGTGACCATTTCACTTGGTCCCTGTTGTCTAAAGAGCTGCTGCTCAGGCAGACCTTTAAATGGAGCAAGAGGCTATTTTTGAATGAAATTGCCTCACAGAAGGTTAAAAAAAGGTAGTATAGCTGTACTTTTCCAATTATTAAGAGAGAGGATTAATCAATTCAGTTCAGCTTAGTGGAATTTTCCAATATCTCAGTAAAATTCTTCACTAAATAAAAGCTAAATAAAAAACATGTTTTCATAGACAGATTCCTATCAGGGCTGCAGAAGCAATATTGACTGAAGAGATAACAGAGAACTTGTGCATCTGATGGAAAGGTGCAGATGGTTGTCCATATGGAGACAAGCAGATAACAAGAATAGGGAGTGTGTCACTGCAAGGCACAGGAGTGCTGTTTCTTCAGCTGGCTGCAGCCTGGGCATTTCATACCTGTGAGTTCACTCGTATCCGGAGAAATCAGTTCAACCTTCTGTCTCATTAAAAAAAAATAAATAGGTGCATTTTCAGCCATTATGCTAGTTTCATTTACAGGCTGCATTGCCAAGAGAGTTGATGGATCTATGAAAGGAAAATGGGTGAAATGCATTTAATCACTGTCAAGAACCTCCTCATTTAGCCACTGAAAGCGATTAAAGAGAAAAGTAATGGACCAAGAGGTGCATCCAAGTGTGGTGGTAATGGTACCCCTTTCATTTAGAATGGCAGACCCAAAGACAGGAGGTGAAAAATATTAAAAAACAACACAGGAGGTCAATTTGGCCACGACCCTCAGACAGGAATCCTCCCCTGGTCACAGATGAGCAGGAAACATGACTCTAGCACTCTGAGCGGTTCTAACCACAGTGGAGCTGCCCACACATCTTGCCAGCAGCCTGTCTACTGCCTGAGCTCCACCAGCATTGCAACACAGTTTCAGGCCTGTTCCAGTGTGCTGCACCTCATGTATCCTTGCAGCAAATACTCTTCTTGTGTCAGAGACCGCTCCTAGGCTCACTCACTGCAAGACAGGCAAACCTGGTTTGAGGATGTGTGCAAGGCTGTCCTTAGCCAGCAAAACTGGCTATTCCACATGATTTTTATTGATGAGCTCTGGATTTTATGCCTTATGTAAGGTGGTGATGATTAATAATTACATATATTGCCATCCTGAAATGTGAGACTTATTTGAAGGAAAAAATGTACAATTATTAAAGAAAAATCACTTTCTTGCAGATGCTGTTTCAGAAGCCAGGCAAGGAAAAAGCAGGTAAGCCTGCATTACTTCTTGAAATGTTCTTGGTGTCTCATATAATCATGCATGTATTGATGGAGGACCCACAGGAGTCTCTGCTCTCATATAGGTATTTAGTGCAGTTGCAATGATCACTTCCATCCTGCTATTCATGGCCTAGCGGTGTAGGATTTAGGTGGTTCTTAGGAAAGCTGATCATCACCTTTTGACTTACACCTTGCAAGGTGAGTTCTGAAATAACAGGGATAAACCCAAGCATTTGTTGTTGGTGTCAGAGTGGGACTAAAGGTCTTGTCATGGCACTGGGGAGTGTGAGGTGAGTTGAGGTGAAGTGCCCTTCAGAGGTTTTTCTGGTTCAGTGATCACACAGCAACTAAATCTGTTGAAGAGGAAGGTTTTTTTAAAAATGTAAAAACCCCCTGGGCCTTGTCTCCAGTGGCAGAGTCAATATCTGGAGCTCGCTAGCTCACTAGCTGGTTAATGCATTTGTCAACATTAACAACATTAGTGAGTTTTACCATTATGGAGAAATTATTTAGTTTCAGAGAGGCACCAAGATCGGAGCAGTAAGTAGAGCTAAAGACTCAGATACCCTGAACTGCATGTACGTTAACATGCCAGGAGCTACAGAAAGGTTTGGATAGACAGATATACACGCACACGGATCCTGATTCAGCAAGATACTTAACACACAATTAAACCTGCATTTGACAAAACCAATTAATTGCAATAGGCATAAGAAACTGCTTGGATGATTTGCTTAATTGAGAGTAAACATCCTTATTAAATTGTAATGAAGCACAATTAAGAAATATAGAGAAAAGAAACTGCTTCACAGAATATGAGTTACTGGAATTTAATAACAACCTCACAGTTTTGGAGAAAGAAATGTCCCCGAAGTCTAAGCGAATCCTCATTCCCACAAAAGCCTTTGCCAGCTAGAAATATTTCAGTCAGAAACCGACTGACCTCTGGAGTCACCCTTTTCTGACTGCTGCTTCTGTTTTGTTAGTCAATATGTATGCAGTGTGTGTCAATTAAAAAGAAAGCAATTGCACTTCAGTGTTGTAATTATCCCTCTGTCCCTAGATGACTCTGCATCTTTATTTTGGCCTGAAGGACTAGATTAAGCCAGTTTGCTCACTCAGTGATTTCTTCTTGCATCTGTCTCTGATCTAAACTGCATCCTCAGTTCATTCCAAGGGCCACCCTTAACTTGCTCAGAATCTGATGAACGCAGCCTTTTGCAGCCAATGTCACTGATTTAGCGGCTCTGCTGGCAAACATGGTGGATTAGTAAAATGCCAGAAACCCTGGCCTAGAAAACTCAGATCTGCATATAATACCACCCTCATGTATTTAAAATGAAGTCAACAAAACATGAAGGCTGTTGAGTATAGTGTAAATATAAGTATTTTCATTCAAGCTCTGTGCACTTTAACTTTTGATGCTTTATGAGTTGGATTTGGATTTATTCCATTTTGGTATTTGCCAATGAAACACATGCCTGTGCTTTTCCACAGCTAAACAAATTTCAGAAGTTCTGAGATTGATTGAGCAATTGTTTTAATTGTGTTCATTGCTTGGATCAAAACCTCTCTGTGTCACCAAAGGCTTGCTTTATAAAGAAAAGGAAAACATATCAATGGCACATACATTTTAATTAAAACTAATTATTTTAGCAGTGCTCCAATTTTATAGTATGATTCATTTTTTAAATGCTTTACTTTTATGACAATATTAATTTTGTCACTAAAAGAGATAAAGTTTTAGCACCCATCTTAACAGTAGAACATGATGGCTAAAAATCTGATGACTGCAGGCATGAAAGAAGAATGATGGGTCATTTTCTGACACAGTTTGGTCATTGAGGTGGAACTTTAATCATAGAAATCTAGCATATGATAGAGCTGGTAGTAAATTGATCATTAAAATGCTTCTAACAGAAAATGCCCATTTCTTCAAACAGAACCATTTTACAGGAAAAGCTAACATCCACTAATTTCTGTTTCAGATCATTTATGTAAAATAGGCACACGTCTCAACATGAGATGATTTAACAGTTTTCAAAGCGAGAAGTTTAGATTTTATTAGACTTTGAAACTTTCAGCTTTGAAATTTGTTACATTGAAATATTAAAGGGAAAAAAGAGAACAAGAAAACATGATTTAAATTACAAAAATGGCCAAATCTATATCTTGAACTGAGGGAGAAGGATTCTGTCCAAATTTGCAGTTGCTAAACATTTCAGATATTTTCTTTGCTTTCTGCATAAGAAATTTTTTTTTTTTTTTTTTCTGTTTTGGAGTTTCTTGCATGAGAAGAAAACTGTACCTGCCTGTATCAGCCACACACAGAACACAGCACTCACTGTTCTACTCGAGTTCATTTTCTGTACCATTTTCCCCTTACATCCTCACTTCTTAGTCTTTCTCATTCCCTTTTGTCATTTCTTCATCTGACCTCTGTCTTGGGAAAAGCTTTGTCAAACTAGAGCTCTCAGGGGTCAAAAGAGTTATTTCCTGGAGTACTGGTGGGTCAAGGTGGGACAGTACCCTGCCCTCCCCACCAAACAACACCTCTAACCCCATCCTAGAAGGAGCTGGGGATGCACAGGGCAGCTCAGAGCTGCTGCGGCTGGGCTGGGTGCTTTTGCAGCTCTTTCCCCAGGGCTGGGCTGTCCCCAGCCTCTAGTTGTTCTCCATGTAAACCATTTTTGGTTGTGAGAGGGAAAAAAACCTCCACCCTTTGGACTGCTGCTCTTTCTCTTGCTTGCTTTTTTTTCTTTTTTTCAAATACATGCAATACTTTGGGTCTTCCCATACCTGGATTTGCAGTGGATGCCTCACAATATGTTAAGCAGGATACCTGAAATGTGTCTAAGAAAAGCCGCAGCTGTACAGACCACCCTGCTGCGCCAGGGAATCTCATCTGAAGTATTGCCAGCAGTGTCACTGCGTTCTAGCCAGGCCTTGTACTGTTATTTCCAGATGTAATAACACTGTTACTTATGTCAGTGTGTGCACTGGAATTAATGTTCTGACCATTAGAAAAAAAAATTAAATAATGGTAAGATGCGACTTTTGAGGCATGAATTGATTCTGCTTTCTATTTCCTCTAATAGTGACAGGATGCAGTATGGCTCCCAAGGGACTGGGGGAGACACCATTCTAGGAACAGAGGTCAGACACAGCTCCAGAATGAGGACTGAGAATAGGAATGGGCCAAGGATGGGATGGGATGTCAGTCTGCAGTTTGGGTCACATGGCTGGGCAGTGCTGTGGCAGAGAACAGCTCTGCCACAGCATCATGGGACTGATACGGGCAGCCCTGGGTTAGACTGGAGTTCCACAAAGACTCGGAAATTTATTTATCTTCACACTACTAGATAAATGCAAAGTTATTATGACTTACACGTACGTTGCAAGTGTGGTGTCCCCCACACCCTTTAAGATGTAGTTAGCAAAGTGCAAGGGACAGTTACAAGAGAGGATGAGCAGTTTAGAGTGGAAAAGCTGGTTTTCCCATAGACAGGTTTACCTTTGGCCAGTTGTTTGTTGTTTGTTGACTTTCTGTAGAAACAGTAGACAAGAAGGCAATTCACACTGGTACTGCTTGTATGTGATGGCATTAATAAGCAAGTGTTACGGATATGTAAAAAATATCTTACTCTGTGGCTTTACCAAGACCTCTGAAAACATCAGCTTCATCCACTGAACCCTACTTTCTTGAGAAGGAATATGGCTATCCTGGTGTTAACTGTGGTTTCAATCATTCAACCATGTTCCTGCTATCATTAATAGATGATGTCATTAATAGGACTTCCCCATTCCCATTGCCGTGCAATAAACCACCCTGTTCAAAGCATCATCATCAATGCTTCTCATACTGCCAGGTACATAACAGCAAATGCACTCTGTACCACCTATCTCTGTTCTGCAGTTGTTACACAGGATGTCCTAATTGTCTGCTGTGGCACCCCAGAGAACACCTTGCTTAGCTGCTCCTCTTGCCATCAGATTGCTGCTGGGTTTCTAGGTCACCTGTGGCAATCTGTATTAAAAGCTGGCTGACTGATGCTTTGCATCCTTACTATCTTCTAGTATATTTCTGAGTAAAAAGCATTGTACTCAGATTGAGCATTCTAGCTGCCTAATATATTTTAAAGTTATCACCACATAGCTCAAGATGACTAACACAGAGCATACTTCATCACTGGTAGGGAAAATGAGCCTTTACTTTGCTGACAAAAATGTGAAGTCAGATTAAAAGCTGACACATCCTCTATTTTAGTGGTATGTATAAAACACTATATATAGCAGCATGCTCATGTATTTGCTGATGCATGGTAATGTAGTCTGTGGCAGAACAGCAATGGGCTGGCAAGGAAGATGGTGCACTGCAGTAATATGATAAAATCCTCATGTGACCTTGGCCATTTCAGAAGTACTCTGTGGATAATTGTGTATCCTTGAGTGATATATTACAAAATTAAAATAGAGGCAGTTGTGGTCCCAGGGCTTTAATGAGCAGCCTGATCCTGCAATTTTTGCCCAGGCATAATGCTAATTGACTTTGAGGAGAGGTCTCCATAGTGTAAGAAACCAGAACTATGCTATATAGCAGCTGGATATGAACAACTGCCAACAAAGGGCCTGATTTTGGGAAATGGGAGGGAGCTGCAATTCCATCTGGCTCTTGTTACAAACTATAGGTACTTGATTCATCACAAAATCAAACCTGTGTACAGTAGTTCCCACTGATTACATATTTTTATGTTTTACTTAGTCATAAAAGGTTTTATGCTCCTGTTTTTATTTTACCTCTGCTGCAGTCCCTGGGCAGGAGTTACAGGCCAATCACACTCTGAACAGGAAAACAGATGTGGCTCACAGAACCATAGCCTGTTCTGGGATTTTTCTCTTGCTCACAGGGGAATGCAGAAGGTGATCTCCTTCAGCTTTTCACTTGCCATGGATGCCTGGCTGGTGGAATGCCAGGTGGAGCTGAGGCTGTGATTGTGAGCCCCCTCTAGTCATTCTCTTCAGGAGAGACCAGCAGCTGGATTAGACATTCTGCAGTGCCTCCCAAGACCTAGACAGTACTCATGTCTCATGCTGTCATTACTCCAGCTGTAGCAGTTTACCCAAGATGAGAACGTGACCTTAAGTAAGTGAGGAGAATAAAACATCCTTATCCAACGATCCCATGCATTTACTAGAAAGTAGAGTGGGGTCATTTTGACATGTTTTCAGCATGAAGTGGAGATGCATACTTTGGACTGAAAAATGAACAGCATGTTTTTCTCAGCAGTGGTACAGTGAAAGTAAACTAGCGAGTAAACCCAGCTGTTTGGTGGCCTTGGCCTGTTAACTAGTTATGCTATGTATTGCTCAGATTAGAAGTAGGTAGACTTGGTGCAATCAGTGCACCAGAGGGTCCTTTCATTTGGCTCCTGTTATAACTTCTCTGCAGTGCCAGTTTGGCTCACAAAATTAGGCAGTGAGATTGCCTCTTCCTTTCATAACCAGAAATGATAGAACAAAGCCCTTTATTCTGCTCAACCCTTATTGATACATTGCAGCAATTGAGGGCAAACTGTGATTCTCAGCTCTCAAACACAAGAGGAAAATGAGAACCCTTGCTATATATATATATATCTCAGGACATTGCTGTTTTGAAAACAAACAAACAGGTATATTAGAAACATATATGTTTACTGTTTTAGTATGTAAATTATAGACAAAAGCTTGATCTATTAAGGAATACTCTGAATTTTATTTAAGAAACTTCTGAAGCAATAAAGCAGCAATATATAAGGATACTCTGTACACATGTGATGCAATATCATTCTAAATATCTTCCTCCATTTCTCTTCTCCGTGATTCTTTCTGTGGCTTTGATTTTAGTCAACATTTTAATAAGAAAGAAAAATACTGAAAATACTAGAGCTGTTAAATGTTAAAAATAATATCTAGTCAATAATTGTACAAAATGTAGGTGGTTTCAGAATGAAGATATTCTAAACATTTTTCCTAACTCATTCTGGTTACAGCTTGGATTCCTTAGGAGAGCTGAGCACTAAACAGCTGGTAGATGAGCTTGGGTTTGTAACTACTCTTGAGATGTGACAGGTACCTTGCTGTAAATGGCAATCTAATGCAAATTGATAAATTGCTCTGAAGTTTTGTCTCGGTTGGAATGATATTGGTTTCCAGCACCTAAGTTCAGACATGGAGCCATAGGATTCTCAAGTAATTTTCTTCTATGACTGAACAAATGCCTGCAAAGGTTGTGAACAGATAGCCATATTCAGCTCCCTTGCATTCTGTGCAACCAACTTGCTTTAAACTGGGGGTTTCCGAGAGTCATGGCAGAGGGCACATTTTGCCATTTAACACTTATTCCAAAAGTAACAAATCCCTGGAAAAATGTCACTGAATATTAATAATTAAAAAATCTGTTATACCTGTTTTCTGTTTCAGTAAGATCTTTCCATCAGACCTCTCTGATAGCCACAACGTAAGCTATGTCCTTGTATTTTATTTCCTGGGCAAGATATAACTTCAAAAATTTGAGGGTTAGACATTTTAAAATATGCAAGCAGCAAGATAGATCTTTAGCATATTATAGTGCTAACTAAGCACTACAGCTCTGAGACACACACACACGAAGAATAAGCTATATAGTAGGAACCTTTTGTTTTCACAGAAAGCATTCCTAGTGGGTAACAGTTCCACCAGTTTTAGCATTTCCCATTAGAAAACGTTACCCTCATAGTAATCCTTTAGGTTCAGTTTTTGCTATTTAACTTCTTAGTGTCAGTTCCTAAGGATTAGCTTTTAAGGTTTTGTGCTGCATCAGAGTGACACTCACCTCCTCCCCAAAAAGCTCAGGACATAAGATGGATTTTGTGCTGTTTCTTTGTTTGCAAATCAGGCAGGCAAACAGAGAAACACTGCAATGTATTTTTGATGCAAGATATTTGGGACAATAAAGCTATCGAACAAAGCGGTCAGCTTCTGACCTTTTGCAACATAGGACATTTTGTGGGGCTGTAGTCAGACCATGTCACTGTTCTATGCTCTTGAACAACCTGCCACGGTGCAACCTCTGCTCAGAGCAGAAGACCGCAACGCGAAAAAGCACAGTTGTCTTGTGTGGCTGCAACTGGCGATGAGCAGAGGTACCCGTTTCAACTTCCATGAGCACCGGAGAGATGAAGCCCTGAACTGTCACTCATGTTAGAATTGAATGCAGGATCTCTGGGCATGAGTCTCAACAACTTGCAGTTGAGTAATGACCACATTAATTTGAAGGAAGTAATCACTGAATAAGCCTCTCCCTAATTATAATGGGACCACTAGAGGAGGACAAAGAGCTGTGTAGTGTTGATGTTAGTTACAGGGGCACCTTCCTAAGAAACGGGAGAGTTGCTTTAGTAGGCTTTTCAGCTGAAAACCATCCAGTCCCTGCCCTTCCTGTTCTCTGTATTAGATTCCATCCAAGCCAGCAAGTTGCTAATACAGAAATGCGCATAGAGACACTGGTATTTATTGAGTGCTCAGCACAAGGCAAAAACAAATTAGTAAATTCTACCATTCTGTCAAGCCACAGCTGAAGTGCAGCAACAGGAGGAGATCAGAGAAGCGTATGAACACAAAAGACATACCAAAGCCGGCCCATATATAATTCCATTGCATATAATGGCATCTGTCAGTTGCGATCTTGGCTCTGTGTCTTTATGAAGGCAGAGCAATAAGAAAGGCAATGTCAAGAAAACAGATGGCCAAAAGGTTGCTTTATATGTGGGTGTTATTAAGTGGATCTGAAGCTGCTATTCCAGCCTTGATGAAATGTGGGCTTTTGACATGGCGTTTGAGAAAGTAATGGCTGTAGGCTTTCAATAGATATTTGTTTATACTAGGTACATACTTACCCTGGAGTATTTCTTGATTGCCAAAGACTCTGTTATATGAGGCTACTATGCCTTAATTCTGAGAAGTAAACTGATTCTAGCACAGAATCTTGCATTTTTATCCTGTAAAATATTAAGGATTTTTCCTTTGTAGAATGTAATCCTGTGCCAGCTGCAATCACCACCAACTTGGGAGGATTATGATTAGTCTCTTAAGGCTGCATTTATAGCTATATCGAAAATTATTTATATCTGAAAAGAAAAAAAAATACCCCCCAAAGTATTTCAGAATCAGACAACTCCTCTAAGCAGCTGAGGAAATGGGAAGCTCAGGAACACTATATTTCATAAAATGTATATAGTTATTTCAGGAAACTCTTAAAACTGCTGCTTAGTTGGATTGCTAATTAAGTCATTTATTATATTTAAATTATTTGAACTGAGGTAGTGACAATTGGCCTCAGGCCTAGAGTAGTGTCCTTGTGAGCACTGTTCAGGCAGAACAAGAGTTCTTCCTTCAGAAACCTTACAGCCTTACATTATCATCAATATTTTTCTTACAAAAAGGTGACTTAAAATCCTGCCAGGCACTCTTTGTCCATGCCAAGCTTGGTGCCAGGAGGAGCTTCCATTGGCACTGCTTCCATTAGCACTGGAGAGCATCTGTACCCGCTCATGCATGCCCAAACTCTCACCTGAGCTGTCAGCATTGTCTCAGCCAGCAGCAGGTCAAGGCTTTTCAGCACAGAAAAATCAGAGAATGAGTGGCTGTGGCCTGGGATGTTGGTGGTCCACTTCTGTCAAGGATCTGGGGTGCAAAGTAGGATGGAGAGACTTGAAACATTGTTTCTTCTGTGCCTGCTTCCCAAAGAAGTGAAGAGGGAATACAGACAGGAATAATTATAACATCGCCCAACTGCCTGGTCTTCTTTACAGCCTTTCCCAGCAGTAGCTGCCTTACTGCCCATGCCAGGCCTCCACTGAGAGAAGCCACAAATTTTGACTTCCAGGGTCTCTTAGTAGGCAAAGCAGGCAGAAGACCATAGGTACTCTGGCATCACTAGCAGACTGATGATACTGGCTTCTGTTTGTTTTATAAACATATAGAACATGAAGTTAGCCCGGATTTTCACACTCTTTCTTTTCTTGTCTGCTCACCAACACATGGCCGTAATCTTTAATTTACAGCTCTCTGGACTCTCATGTGGCAACAAAATTGTAAGATGAGTTTCCAAAGTTGAACTAAACTTCTGCTATATGTTTTCACCTATTTGAAAGACAGAGAAAACTGCTGCAGTACACCCAATGACTGGATGATGTATTGGAGAACTCAATATACTCAGTAATGTGTTTTAAATTACACCTTTTCATCTGTTGCTTTTGTTTCTTCTATGGCCCCATAACCCTGGAATTTTTTTAAGCATAACAGCAACCTTATAGGAATGATATCCAGAATATTAAGCTATACCTAGGTGAGTGTATACAAAAATATGTGAAAGTGCCTCTAATTTGCTGGGATATACATAGGGTACATATGGTGCATTGGTGTAAGTGCAGTATACTGTGCTTTCTTAGGTCTTGATAAACCCTGTGTCTTATGAGCAGTCAGGAGGAAATAAATTTAATCTTCAAGTGTTCATTTGAACTGGCTACACTTTATTCTGAAACAACACAATTTGGATGGAAACAGCACAGCCCTTTCCAGTGGTTTTGTTCCCTTGGGTTTGATCCTTCTTTTACCAAAGTCTGGCATACTGTCCTTGACAAGTCAGTAGAGGCCACGTGGAGCAATGAAGTACTGGAGTTGTGTTGTGTAGGGCTGCAGGGCTGTCGAGCACACGTCACTGTCCTTCGGAAACCAGAGAGCCACCTCTGTTCATGGTGCTAGGCTTATTTCATCAGTATCCTTTCAGATGTCACAGTAAAGCTGCTCCTGGTTTTTGGCAGGAAACACTCCCCCACACCCACTCTAAACTCTTCTCTTTGCCTCCTCTCCTGTGAGCACAAACTCTGCCAAGAAAGCACGTTTATTTGGGCCAGGAACAGAGGCAGCTGATACTCAGCTAGTTATTTTGATTGCCTGCCTGGTAGGGGTTGGGGGAACAGATAATGTCAAGATTTCCTTTGCATTCCAGATCTGTTTTCCTCCTACAGTTAGCAGGCAGCGAGTGTGACTTTTCCCACTCAGCTTTTCCCACAGTCAGTAAGACTTATCTGACAACGGAGTTAGTGTCAACTGTCCAAAACTAACGAGGAGATATCTTCCTTTCACCACTCCTGTGCTGTTATTGCTTATCAATGTCACTCTCCAGCTTAAATGACTGCTTAATTTACAGACATACTGAGACAAATTCACTTCTGTTGCAGCTCCAGTGAGTTCAGTGAAGTTACAGTGAGTTTGGCCATAGGTGTCTGAAAAGCACAAGTGGTAGGAATGTGATGCTAACAGAAACAAGAACAATGCGACAGTCAAAACAAAAAGGAAAGCCCTGCGCTTTGGCAGGATGCCCATCTCAGATTTTGGAGTGTGATCCAACAAGGTGTTCATGTTTACAGCTGGTGCTGCAAGAGGAAAGTTGTTATTCAACAGCAAAACAATTCCTATGTCTCCACATCAAAATGCAGTCCATGTTAAAAAAGAACAAAGGAAGAAACAAGTTACAGGATTTCAGAACATGAATTCTACTGGGAGTCCGGAGAACTTTGCTTTTAGATCTGTTAGAGACTTTGAAAGGAATAGAGTGAAAATGAAGCACACTCACCATGAGATTTTCAAATAAGCCTACAATGGTTGAATACTGAAATACTGTTAGAATTTCACTGAGACAGGAAACATGAGATGGGATTGATGCCTTCAGATTTACTTCCAGTCTAAGATGGCTTTCTAAGAACCTCTTCTGTCACTGGGTGTAGAGGGGTATTTTCAAAGTATAACATTTTTTTTCAGCTAAATCAAATCCTCCACCATAGGCCTACTGCAGCACCTCTTCTAGGCAGCTAGTTTGGTATGGAATGAGACAACCTCTAAAGGACATCTGTTCTCATCCCACCTTCCCATCTCCCTCAGTTCTCTTTTAATAGTAGGTGCCTAAAATTCAAGGAATGGAAATTGTACATCTGTTTTTGAAATTTTATTAGTATTCCTGATTCACAGATGAAATTAAAATGAATGAAGTGCAAAACCAAGCATTTTAAAGTTAAGTTTAACGCAGCTAATTCTGTTAACCTGGACTAGCAGTGCAAACAGAGACCAGTCTATCCAAAGCACTTTGTTCATTGCTCTGCACACTTCTCTACACCTCTCACATATCCCACCTACTGGTTTTGTCTCTGATAGTCTTCTGAACTCCCCTATAAGGTAATGGCCAGTCTTCGCGAACGAAGATCCGGGGAAGGTCTTTACACCTTCAAGCCTGCGCATTGGATTTTTTAGGT
>JAWMRA010000001.1:48606935-48619742 GCA_035584735.1 Pseudotriccus pelzelni | reverse complement strand
TCCATCCAGTCAATTCCTTATCCACCCAATAGTCCACCCTTCAAATCCGTGTCTCTTCAATTTGAAGATAAGGATGTCATATGGGTCCGTGTCAAAGGTTCTACAGAAGTCTAGGTAGATGACATCAGTCAGTCTTCTCTTTTCAGTTGCTGCAATCACAAATAGAGGAGATAAATCCCTGAAAATTTATTCAAAAGCCACAGTCTTTAAAGTCAGTAATGATTTCTTAAAATATGTGTATTCTTCTGAGTGGCTTGTAAACATTTTAATTGAGTAATCATACCCAGTGAGAAAGTGTTAAAGTCTTTGACAATGAATTTGAATTGGCAGTGTGCCCAGGTGGCCAAGAAGGCCAATTGCATCTTGGCCTATATAGAATAGTGTGGCCAGCAGGACCAGTACAGTGATTGTCCCCCTGTACTTGGCACTGGTGGGGCCGCACCTCAAGCACTGTGTTCAGTTTTGGGCCCCTCACTGCAAGAAGCACATTGAGGTGCTGGAGCATATCCAGAGAAGGGCAATGGAGCTGGTGAAGGGTCTGAAGCACAAGACTTACGAGGAATTGCTGAGGGAGCTGGGGTTGTTTAGCCTGGAGAAAAGGAAACCAGGTGAGAACTTATTGGTCTCTACAATTGCCTGAAAGGAGGTTGTAGTGATGTGTGCATTGGTCTCTTCTCCCATGTCTCAAGCGAAAGGAAAGAGAAAATCACCCTAAGTTGTGCCAGGGGAGGTTGAGATTAGATATTAGAAAAAAATAATTCACTGAAAGACTGAGAATAAGAATTGGAATAAGATGCCCAGGGAAGTGGTGGAGTGACCATCTCTGCAGGTGTTCAAGCGGCATCTGGATATGGCACTTGGGGATATGGTTTAGGGATGATTGTGGTGGTGCTGAGTTGATGGTTGGACTCAATGACTTTGAAGGTGTCTTCCAACCTTTATGATGCTGTGATTCTGCAAATTTGCTTTATTCAGATTAGATTGAGTTCATTCAATTTAAATGACCCAAACAGAGCAATAGTGAAGGCTACATCCATGATCAGGAACCAGACCTGCCAAAGTCAGCTTCTTACCCTTATACTCAGATGGCTTAAACCATGCTAATTCCTTATGCCTCTTGTATTCCTGGCTAGTGCCTTGCTTAGCCACTCTGAAGCACTTTTCTGAGAGGTACTTTTCTGTTTTCATTAAGGAGGCATTGGAACTTAGGTGGAATTTAAGCTATCTGAAAATTGCCCTGCAGTAGTTTTCTTCTCTAATTCAGTTGTACAAGAACAAAAACTACTAAGGAACATATCAGAGTGAAGCACAAATTCCTACTCCCATTCCTCCCATAGTTTGGAAGCTTGTACTTCACTTTACCCTATGAAAATGAGACTCCAAAACTAGAGGAGGAGAATGGAGGCAAACTTAGGATGACTTCTTCATGAGGTATAATATGGTTACTATTACCTCCTTTTAGTCATCTTCTGCAGACATGGGAAGTCTACCCAGGTAGGAAAGCTGAGTGCTAAATAACAATACCCAAAGAAAACAGGGTAGAAAGTTAAGGGGAGGAAATGGAAAATTACTTGTCTAAGAAAGGAATGATGCACTGTGCTTTATACATTCTAATTTCCTTTGTGTGTCTGTGAGATTTGCACTTTCTGTGTTTCAATTGCACATTATCTAGAGCTGATAGATAGGGACAGTGAGACAAAGTTTGCAAAGTTTTTAGTGTTGTTTTCTGCTTGCTTGGAAAAGGAGTTGGAGAACTGCTGATTACTTTAGCAATGAGTCAGATAAATGCTGGCTTAGGGATTTTAATTATTAAGTAAAAAGAATTTTTTATTAATGTCACAAATTTGAGGGACTAATGGCAAATATAGAATTTTGTATTGAGCATATTTTTCTCTGATCTCAGTATTCTTAATAATGTAACCATTTCCCATTACAATATGACATGTGTTGTGTCCTACTTGTGGTGAATGGAGGGATCAGTTCAAATTTGCTTCTTACGTCAGTGGAAATTAGCCACATAGCTGTTTTTACTGATAAGTTACTGAAACTTTGGAAAACAACAGTAAAGTCATAACAAGAACAGTAATTTAAGTATATGCTTAAAGATCATATTGAAAGGAATTGGTATATTGAAATCATGTAGGAAAACATGTAGATTCTATAAAACTCATTGTCCTTTATCTCTTCAGCATGCTTGCATATGCAATAAACATGCATGACTAATTGTTCATTAATACAGAATTAAAAAAGAAAAACATATGTCTTTTAAATCACAAGATTGACTTCAGCAGGGATCAATGGCTACTAGACTGGAGAAAACATGCACTCTGGTTTTGTAAAATGTATCCCGTAACCTATATTCAGAAGTCCCTTTCAGCTTCAGCTCTGTCAAAATCCTCCTGAAGAAAAGTTGTAATATTAGGGGACATAATATGTCCTTTATCAAAAGCAAAGCTGATAAACAAATATACATGTGATAGGGTAACTAGCACTCAAAAAAATTCAGAGAGCTTTAAAGCAGTTGATCCTTTATGCAGTTTGAAATAATTTGTGGTACAGAATACCATCCCTCTCCAAAAATGTATAGTATTGGATATATATTACCTATATGGTATATATTACCTATACATTGAGATTCTGAGAAAATTAAGATTCCAGGGCAAACAAAAAAAAGAAACTGAATAATTGGTCAAAAAGACCAACCTTGACTTTCAAACTCCTTCAGAAAATTCACAAAGTACAATTCCGCTTGGTGCTGAATTAGGTAATATGAAAAAAAAAAAGGAAAAAAAAAGTGATATTATTGAGTTACATTGCACAGTCTGAAACACTTGAGCTGTTCAGGTTAATGTGTAGAACTTTATAGCTGTCATATTAAGAAGATACTGCTCTGCCACTGAATTTTGTTGCACAGCTTCACCATGGCCCCAAACACACACATTAAGAGATCCCACAAAGAGCATTTTGGGAACTCCTGCTTTATCTTGTTCATAAGCATTACTGCGTGGTTTATATTTATCTGTAAAGCTTTAGAAGACTAAATAGCTAACACAACAAACATATTATACTAGAAGTGGAGTGTATTCATTACATGTAACTTGGGTTATTTTTTTCCAAATATTGACTCCTTTATTTGTTCTGTGTGTGGATATTTTAGAATTATAAGGCCACCTCAGGAAAGAGCAATGTTATTATTGCTCTTGCCAGAAAACATTAAAAAATTACGTGTTTATGGTTGCATTGAGCCCATAAAAGAGCCATATCAAGATTCTACTTGACAAATATCTGAAAATACCTGGAACCTGTGCAATGTAAGACCATTCAAGTGTTTCGTGTATCTCTACAGAAGTAGAAGAAAAGTCAACAGAAAATAAGCCTTATCTAAGTCAAGGCTGTAATGAACTACATTCCTCTGTCAGAGCATGGGAATAAGCACCTGTAAGAATTATAGGCTGGGTCTTAGGTGCAGGGAACCAGAAGAAACATGCAGAAATCTTTTAATCTGCTTATCAGTGAAATGAAGATATTCTTTCAGGATGCAGATGGAGATACTGGATAAACCATGGGATAGGCAGTAAACAGAACTTCTTGTGAGAACAGAAACTTGCACAAAAGATGAAGAGACCAGCTTGGGTTGCATTTTCAAGCTTCTTTGGCTGACAAGTGAGGATTTCATATGCTTTTCAAGTGAGCCAATAGAACTGCAGTATAGCAAAGCAAAAAAAAAAGAAAAAAAAAGAAACAAACAAACACAAAAAACCCCCCAGAATCAGAATTTTACTGAATTAACAACCTTGCATTGTATACTTTGTAATATGTCGATGTTCTTGAGCAGGAATAAGAAAAATGAGTTACAGATTTCTTCACACACAGAGGTCTCACTGAAAGTTTGTGGCATTCTTATAAGGCATTTAGGTGCTTTTGAAACTTCTTCCTAGGTAACATATACTCAGCTAACAAAAATCAGACTCCAGTGATATGCCTAGGATCCCTCTGTTCTTTGTGTAAAATTCCAGTTTAAAAAGTTAGCTTGATATTGTAACAGACATATTTCCTTGGTAGTACCATGAGACCCCAGACTGTCATGTGATTTGACACACCTAGGGATCTATGATCCTTTTAGTAGTGCCACATCACCAGCTATCCTATAACCAGCAATCTGTGCAAACACTGTGTTCCGTCAATGAAACCAATTTAGAGAAATGTAAAAAAATTTTAAAATTACATGAACTTCGTAGAAAGTTTAGGATTATGCATCTGAGATTTCATTTAATGACATTCTTGTGTGGTTATTTTCTGTAGGAGAGAATGTCATCACCCTCAAGATTTTTCTTAACAATTGCTCCAAGTATGAAGTATTTTAAATCGTAATAAAAATAGAAATAGAGTGTTCTTCCCTATCCAAGTTTTTGTTCAAAGTAAAGCTCTTGCAAAACTCCTCCCCAGTTTTGAATTATCTCAGAGCTATGACTTTTACAGTGCAGCAAAGGGAAACCTCTTCTGAATTAGCTTGGAGTTCTGCTAAAATAAATCAGATGGGACATTGAGGCCAATGTCTGCATTTGAAACATTTTTCTTCCAGAAAATAACTTCAGTAAAATCTCACCAGACTTTTGGATTATATTACTGGACTCTCCTTATCTGTGCTTTCTATGGATTCTGAAATTCTTTGGCATTTAGACTATCACTCCAGTGCTTCAAAAATTTGATCTAAAATAGGTAATGTTTTAGTGTCAAAGATTTAACAGCTCATTTATAAAATACATGCAGAGAAACTTTGTCTGGCCTTAATCTAATCTTTGTGATGAAGTAGTTAGTAATATGGTATATAAACTACTGTGAGTTTTGCAGTTACTATTTATTGTTCCTATTCAAGCAGTATAACGGTGACATTTCAGTAGTTACATAATGATAATTTCTCACTGTAGTAAAAGACTTCACAGTTAGTCTGGGGACTGATTTACTTAAATTAAAATGTCAAAAAGTCTGCTAAACCTGCCAAGAAACAACAGAACATAACACTGCAGCTTGTATGTGTTTCATTCTGTATGATGCACATCACATATCAAGACCGAGAGAAAAGTACACGGAGCCAATAAATAGAAGAAAGAATATACAGACTGCCTTTTACTAACATGCCTGACCAAAATCAGTGCCTGTGCTGAGACAAAGTGGAGCCCCAAGTATTTGTGTAAATAAGGATCTAGATTCTCAAGAGTTTACTTCCAGCTGTGCTTTCATCTGATGTACTGTAGAGTTTACTAAGGTATTACAAATAACTCTAGATATAGATATATGGGAAAAGATCATGTTTGGGAGATTGAAAGATTACTAAACTAAAAAAGATTACCCCAGGAAGATAAAAATATTCCAAAGACCCTAGGGTTTTTTTTAAATAAAAGTTGCAATAATAGCATGTATCTCTTATGCAAGAGGGTTATCAAGATAGCCCTCTGTTTTATGTTTTGTGTAGTATAGATCACATAATATCTTGATTTGTCAAGCCTGGTAGGAACTTAACAGTTTCAGCCTTATCTAGTGGGACATATAACGCCACTGAAGTTAAAATAGAAATAAATCAAAGGGGAAAAAAAAAAAAAAAAAAAAGCTAAAAGAGAGCAACAGAATTAAAAAGCCTTAGTGGGAAACTCCCCGTATTCCAAGCAAGCGGAGACAAAATCAGTTCTTTCTGAAGTGAAGGCAAAAGTGCATTACACAAGTTCAGAAAATGCTTTTGAAACCAAACTTTTCAGACATGACAAAGCCTGCATTTTGCATGTGAATGATAGGTAGATAACTCTAAATTTGCCACTTCAATGTTCTCATAGAGAACTTCCAGCAAAAGAATTTACCATGAATACAAACAAAAAAATAAAAGCCAAAGCTAAAATAGTAGGAATTGCTATAAGTTAGAATGTATACAGTCACAGTTTTTATCTCAGATCACCTCTTGTTTGCAATATTCCACTTTATTATAAACTTAAGAAGATTAATTTAAGTTGCATTAAATTGAATGAAGATAGCTAAAAAAAAGACTAGACCTTCTTGATGGGTGTTTTTCTTATTTGGAAATTGTGTTCAAATGGTTGCAAATGCTAAGGAGTGGTCACACAAACAGCTTGGGACACACAGCATGTAATTCCAACATAAATTAAAATAAATGTGTAAGAGCAGCAAGTATGAGGTCAAAACCCACAAAATTCAGCAGAAAAACTTTGTTTATGCATCCAATTTAAAATTGGCAGTAATATATAAAAAAATAACCTTCTAGATACAGCATAGCAAATAAAAGCATTCCATTTTACAAAGGAGGTAATTTTTTTAAAATTTGGAGTTACAGTTCAGAACCCCCAAAGATCCAAAATTCTCCATGACAGGGAATGATTCCTTAGCCTGGGTGTAATATGTTAGGAGCCTCCAGCAGCTTGCTAGGTGGGCTACTAAGGAACTCGTATAGCCTAACTGGCAGGTAAAGGTATTTTCCCCAGAGGAAGGTTGTCAAAATTAAGCTGTCGTTGAAAAGTAATTCAAGTTTGACGAATTGACAAATATCAATTAAATTAAATCAGTTATCACTTAGATTCCAAATGAAATTGCCATCACTTTGCCATTTTAAATTTTAAATTTAAACATATCTTGGCTGGGTTGAAATTAGGTTGGTGTCTTTTGCCTACCCAAGTTTTTTCCAGCAGGGCTAAACCGTATATTGATCAGTTTAAGCACATTGTCCCTCTAAGCGTTCTGCAGCCCATTTCCCCTGGTTGTTGTTTTGGTTTGTTTGTTTTTTTAAGGGTGGCAATATCACAACAGGACTATAGAGAAGTGAGCAGGATCAGAGAGCAATTGGGAGAGTTTCTCACTTTTTAAGTTTCTTAAGACAAACTATTACAATACAAACTATGATCCTTCCAATATTTATCCTGGAATGTCTGGATATAGCCCAAGTACGTACAAAGCTTTCTTTGTAAGGATATCTAGAGATGCCTCTTAAACCTGCAAATCTTGCAATTCTAAATTATAATGCATTTTACTAGGAAGAGTTTGTTTATCATTGCTAATTTTAAGTCTCTTGCCCTTTAAAACACACTTGTTTGAGGTACATAACCGGATGAACTAGCTGAAATCCTAGTCCCCTTGAATTAGGCTAGGAATTGTTTGTTTTCAGTTATTTGCCACAGCTATGTCAATAGATCTTTTTATTTGGATTATTGTGGTTGATGGGGTTTTTCTAAAGTATGTCATATCACACGTAACTGAAATATTTGTGAATAGAATTATCACTGCTGATAATCATCTCACAGCAGGTTTTTTTCCCTCTTTTATATAAATGCTCTTAGGAGTCCCAAACAATAATGTTTTCCTGTTCTTTTTAACAACCATTACTTTTATAAATAAAACTTACCAAATACCTTAACAAGGACAAACAGAATTATTGAATACTTTCAGTTATGGTACTTCACAAAAAGCTGGGTAAGTGCAAATAACACTAAAGAACTCCAAAATATAATGTACATTAGAACTTGGAGTCAATAATGGTTAGGCTAAGTCTCTGCTTGATAAGTGAAACCCTGAGACTGTCTGATGTTTTCACCTTCACCTGCCTCAGAACATCTTTAGTGCATTTGTGTTTTGAAGTACTGTACGTTATAAAAGTAGCTGCTACAGATCCCTTGGCCCGTCTCACTCCAGCAGAAGATATCTGAAGCAAGGGACAGGGAACACTCCTGAACTTCAAGGTTCTGGTAACAGTAGTTGTTGCTATTTAGTGACCATCATACTCTTATAGAAAGACAGATTTTTTTGAGCCCTAGGCCTCATTTTCCAACCTCTGTGTTATACTTTCATGGTTTACAAGCTCTGGGAACACAGAAGCAATTCTTTTCCTTCAAGAACGATGCCTAAGGCTGCTTTATCAAAGCAGTTTTTCTTCAAAAATTGAGATCAAACTGATTTGTTTCACAGAATGTACTTTAGGTTTTTTAACTAAGCTATCTCCTTCCCATGCCAAAATCTCTAATCACTATTCTGTTTATGATTTAAAAAGCCACAGAAGAGTCTTCAGAAAGTAAGATGTCCAGGAGGAACAAAATATTATGTAGTCAATATTATGCAGCAACAATACATTTACTTCACAGTTCCTTGTTTTAATTTATTCTAGCAAGACAGGGCTTCAGCTATTTACAAATACCATGAATAGTTGTAAGTACCATGAATAGTTAAGTTTCTGAAAGTTGTTTTGATCACTCACATGGCATTTATATCTGTTTCTGACATCTGAAAGATGAAATGTAGTTCAAATTCTGAAAACTTTAGGTAGATAACTAGCAATAATAATCAAATATATAAGACTACATACTACATAAATTAATAAGGACTTAACGGACTCTATGAATGCAGACAGATGATTGTTCTTGTGCATTAATTGATGATCCTAAATACACCATTTAAATTCTATACAATTCCTTCAGCTTCTTAATTTCTATATTTGCCATGGCTATTCTTGGCACTTAGAAGTAAAAGAAAGAACATAAACTACAGCAGATTATTACAGTAGCACACCCGATACTGTGGCTTTTAGCTTAGCCAGGTAGCAGGAATGTGTATTTCAGTTTATGAAACAAAAGGTAGTGGAAAAAAACCCCCAGGAACACAGAGAGGTGACTTGCAAGAAGTGCCATTGACAGAGCCTGAGTCCTGTTCAAAATTTTATTTAGAAGACTCTTTGCTTCTCCAGGTTGAAAGCTTTTGCCAGTTTTATCAGGGAAGGAGGAGTGAAATCTTACCTCTATAATTTAGGCAATTAATTATCATCTAGAATTTAGATATTTAGATATCTATGGTTCATGATCATCCATGGGGCTTGGTGAAGTAGGCTTGCAGCGCTTACAGTTTTCTTCCAGGGAAACTGGAGATGTAGGAGGAAGACAAGAAGGAGTGGGAGTGGAGATTGTGCAGAGTAGGTCTTAACACAAAGTTAAGACATCAGCAGAATATTATCTGGATCTGGGAGTTAGGGAACGCATCCAGTTTCCACATTATAAAGAAAGAAGTCTGTCAAATGAAGCACATAAATTTCTTATACAGTCAGAGGAAAAGACATAGATGTCTTTGAAGAGCTCTAGAGGGAGATCCCATCTGATTAAGTGCAGGCATTTAAGAGATTTAGACAATGAAAAGAAAAATGTGCCTCTTCACTCATCTTTCTCACTTCCAAAAAATTATACAAGGAGATTTATTTGTTGCTATGATCAGTGTCCTTATGTCATTTTGACAAGCTTTTTATAATTGAAATGCTGCAACTCATAAGCCCTTTCAAAACAGAAGAGACAATACATTAAAACTGAACAATGTACAGGTACTATAAATAATACCTGGAGACCAAGCATAACGCTATTTCTGATTTCAACTGCATACTCAGACTTACTCCCACCTCCCTTTAACTTTGGCCGACTCAAAACTTAAAAGATATAATTTATTGTTTGTGTTACGCTGTACCTTTAGTTATAAAGATCTTTTGTTTACTTCCTCATTCCCAATGATTTCTTTTTCCCTAGAGAATATTTTCAATAATGCATTTACCTGATGAAAATCTGCAACATAAAATTATTGTTTTCTTTTTTATGACTATTTTTAACCCACTACACTTCCCGCTGCCTGACATTCAGAAAGGGACTAACTACATCCCTGTCTTGATCCTTGTCCTCTAGACACAGGTGTCCAATGGAGTTCACTGCACTCATCGAGCCTCTGCAAGGAGCAACTTGGCAGGGCTGACACCTGTTAAAGAAGCTTTTAAAAGAAACCCTTTCCTGCTTATGAAAAAATAAAACAGCATGCGGCGTGGGTGACACAAATCCTATAAAATCATTGAATAAGGTGTGGACAACCCACTACCTCCCTCATAATGTATTTTTCTTCAGTTACCCTTCATGATGGAAAAAAAATGTCATTTTTAAAATCAAGTGTCTCAGGGTAGGAAGTGAAAATGTATTGTCCTACTGCTTCTACAAAATTCACCTAATCACCCCATGACGATTACCTCAAAAAAGTAAAGAATTGTTCTAAAATGTTTTTCAGATTTAAGAAAGAATTTCTGAAGAATTAATGCCTCCTGCCTCACCCCCTTCACCACCTCCTGCTCCCCATGCCACACCTTTCACTGCTTTACACCATAGTCCAGTCCTCTCCTGTTCTTGCATTATCTCCAGCTCCCACTTCCCACTATTTTCTCCACATCTGCCCAAGTCTCCTTCCCCCAGAATGTCCCCAACCCCCTTCCATGATTCTGGCAATGGACAACAGGTGCTTTACCTATAGGTAAAGTTCACTCCCTGAACAATTAGCACACGTATGCTCAGCAGCAGCTGCTCAGAAACAATATGGGATGTTATCTCATCCTTACCTTATAGTGGGGCACCGTTTGAGTCTCTTTTGTCTATACAGCCACAAATTTTCATTAAACTTTGACCTCTTTGATTTCTTGCCGTCTTTCAAACTGGCATGATGGTATCTAACTTTCAAAAGTCAGTGGAGACATGTCACAGCGGCTGAGCAACACAAAGCCAGAACGGTATGACTTTGACCTCTTAAAACACCAAGGAAAAAAAAAGAGAAAATATAAAATAAGCACTTTGAATATAACTACTTTACCTGTAAGTAATACTGAAACATAATGGAAGAGATTTGGAGAAAAATGCATATTTAGCATGTTAATTAAAACTATAAATGCCCATAATGAAAAGTTAGGAAGGGTCTATTACAAAAAGTAAATGAAATCAGAAAAATACATCATCCTGAAGAAAAAATTAGGAAACTCATTTTTAAAAGGTATTTTAAAATATTTTGATTGATGTGGAGCGATATGTTTCAGTTTTATTTATTAAGGAAGAATAGCAATTGGAGTATTATTTATTCGCATTTGTATTGAATTAAACAACAAAAGACCACAAACAAAATTGTTTCCCCACCACCAGGAGTGCTGTAATATGATTCAAAGTAATTCTTCAAAGCTTTGATTCTCTATACTACCAGTTACTCCTGACTGTCATGATGTCAAGATAGGAGGCTGATCCTCCACATCTGGATCTGATGCATTGCCAGGCTTCACTCTCGGTAATTAAAGGAACTGCAATTACAGCCTGACTTTGGCTCCTAGCATCCAGGATTTCTATTCTTCCTCCCTACCCATGTTCTTCCCTTTCATTCCTCCATAGTGAACTTTGAAGGAAAACCTTCTGTATCACCAGAAAGATAAAAGATGAGACTCAAATCTCATGCTCAAATCTGCCTATTCAGGCTCATTTTAATATGTCAAACCAAGTAAGCAAATCTTTGATGTTTTCAGAAATGCTTAATTTTATACATTCCTCTCTTGAGCTGTGATGAAGTCTAGGAGTTTGAAAAATTTTCTCTCTTGTCTGGAGTCTCCTTTTGAGTTCAAATATCAAAGCTGAGCTCAGTCTGTCTCACTGCTAACAAAAGTCATCAACTGACCAAAGACAAACTGTGGTACAATCAGGTGGTTCAAACACAAATGATTCCAGAGTTGTAAGCTTCTGACAGACAGTGCTGCCCAACGTTGAGAATCGGGATAAGCTTTACATTGATAACTGTCTGACATTATCCATGCAGTTCTCATTATTAAAAAACTACTGAAATCAAGGCAATCTAACAATATCTCAGATTTGACATAATTTTATTCCTGAAGTCAAACAGAATCAGTCTTGACTGAGTACGACTTACTGACATCTGTCAGCTACGACAGAGGGGCGAATTGACTGTGTAGAAAATTACAGATTTCATTTTCAGAAACGTGTGTAGCTACTTAGAGGTGCAGTTAGCCAATTTGAAGTACAATACTTGTGCGGCAGTAGCTGTAGCCTTGAATGTAAAAGCAGGAACTTCCCGCCACCGTGTGCAATTGCAGAAATATTTCTGAAAATATCTCCAGCAAGGGAGACTCCACAACCTCTCTGGGCTCTGTTCCAGTGCATGGTCACCAGCACAGTAAAGAAGTTCATCCTTGTGTCCGCGTGGAACTTCCTGTGCATCAGTTTCTGCCGTGTCCTCTTGTCCTATTACTCGGCACCACTGAGGAGAGCCTGGCTGTGTCTTCTGGACGCCCTCCCTTTAGATATTTGTAGGCATTGATAAGGTCCCCTCTCAGTCGCCTCTTTGCAAGGCGGAACAAGCCCAGCTCTCTCAGCCTTTCCTTACAGGAGAGATGCTCCTTGATCAACTTTGCAGCCCTCCTGGGCCTTCTGCAGGACCGCCATGTCTCTCTCGTACTGAGGAGCCCAGAGCTGGAAAATCGGACTGTGTTTCGATTACTTTTAAGCCTTGTCTACCTCCGCCTAGCTGTGCAGCCAAGGCATCAGCAGCGGGCTCCGCACGCCCGGCCAAGACGTGGGGCAGGTCTGGCATATGGGGAAACAGGCAGGGCGCTATGGAAGAGTCACTTTACGGAGAGGCAAAGACAGCCCCGGCTGGGACAGTTCTCGTACCACGGGAGAGGCTCCCGAGGCGGGCTCCCGGCAGGACGAGCTCCGCGGCACCTCACGGTCCAGGCACGCCGGCGGCCCCTCGCCCCCGCCCCTGGCGGACTGGAGGGGCGCTCCCCTGGAAGGGCAGGGTGGCGGTGCCCGCGGTGCGCAGCCCGGGCGGGCGGCACAGCCGCTCCCCTCACACCGCCCCGACGGCCAACCCGGCACGGCGGCCCCGCGCGAGCCCCGCCCGCCTCCCCGCGCGCTGCCCAACGGGCCCCCCCGGCCCGGCGCGCGGCGCTGCCCACCCGCGCCGCCAGGGGGC
>JAWMRA010000001.1:48561120-48606835 GCA_035584735.1 Pseudotriccus pelzelni | reverse complement strand
GAGAGCCCCGCGAGGGGGCGGGGGCGGGCACGGGCGCGGGGCCGTTTGGCGCGCGCGAGCCGCCATCGTTGGGCGGGAGGGCGGGAAGGCTCGGCCGCCTCACCCTCGGCCGCTCCCGCAGCCGCCGCTCCCTCCTTCCCCCGCTGCCGGCACGGCGGGGCGGGTGCTCCCCGGCCCTGCCTGCCACGGGGGCGCCGCGAGGGGCGCGTCTGCCCCGGAAGGTGCCCGGAGCCCCCCCGCGCCGGGCCCCGCCGTGTCACGGCTGCCCGTGTGCTCTGCCCTTGAGCACAAGGGTGCGGACACCACCCTCGGTTGGTTTTGTTCTGGTTTTGGGTTTGGGATTTTTTTTTGTGTAAAATAGTGCTAATCCCAAGAGAAGGATCGGGAAAAGCAGCACTTTTTTGTAAAGTATGCTACTTTCAGTTTATTTGGAGGTTTTGGGAGAAGAACGGTGGCCTGCAGATCATAATGCTAGCAAGTCCTTTTTACACTGCAGAACGCCTTTCTTTGTTCTTTCTCCGCTGTATGATATTTGGAGGAAAAAGCCTTTGTGCAGCCTTTCGTGGGATGGTGCTGCTGTGTCGTGTCCCAATCACAGGCAGGTTCCCTGCTGCTGCCAGAGCTGCTGCTGCTGCAAAATTAAGTTTCTGACTCTAATGTGGCATTAAGAGTGTGTCTGTCATAAGCCTCTCGTTTGGTGTGATGATGCCGAGGTGTTAAAAGACCTACAAGTCCGTGGTACTCTGAGGCAAGCACAAGAACTTTAGTGGAATTATATTGGTAATAATACTATAGAATGATACAGTGGTTTGGGTTGAAAGGGATCATTTAGAGATCATTTAATTCCAGCCCAGCTACTCTGGGCTGAGACGCCCTTCACTCGAACAGGTTGCTCAGAGCTGCATCCAGCCTGGTCTTAAACCCTTCCAGGGTGGGGCATCCAACTGCTCTGGGCAGCTTGTTCCCAGTGCCTCACCACCCACACAGTAATACAGGAAAACTTGGATGAGGCTCTTATACACATTATACACAAGCTGTAACGTTTCATAATTTTTTTTCTTTGTTAAGTATAAGTGGCATGAATCTGAGTAATGTGAACAAATATTTAAATGTTCTAGCAATTACTGTTGCATTTAAGATAAACAGTTTTTATATTGCCTAAGTTTTCGAAATGTTAGCAATATGAACTGTATAAGTCATTACTTTAGAAGTTTCAAGAGTTTCAAAAATGGTTACTAGAGTAATGAATTTTAAAAATGCATTCAAACATATAATTAAATACTTCTATCACAGCAAATCCATAGATGGCATCTAAATTGTTTTTGAATAATCCTGAAGCCTAGTGGTTAAACCTGGGTACTTGGGTGTCAGACTTCCAGTGGAGATCTGGGAATCATGCCTAATTACTCTTCTGGGCCTGGGATTAATGCCCTCTCTTCATTGTTAGCTTGATGAAAATCCGTTCAGGAGATAATTTAGAAGGTTTACGTTATTTCAATTACTGTCTATTCTCTTGTTCTCTCATAAATTCATATTCCATTCTTTGACCCATCACCACCTATTCTTAGCCACTAAAAATATCATCCCTTCTTCCAAGCTTTCCTGTCTTTGTCCTTAAGTACTCTTTAGTTCCAGAAGGTGCCTTTTGCTTATTATTTTCTCTGTTAAATTCAGATTTCTGCTTCCAAGTGGATTGCTAACAATGTATCTTCTCAATAGTGCATGGCAAGAACATGGGCAGAGAATAATGTCAGCTTTTACAGAACTCCATGAATGCTTGTAAATTTTGGAAAGAATATACTTTTTATCCTCTTCAGTGAGATTTGGGTTTTTGTTTGGTAGCTAGTCATAAATATGATGACAGTATTGCTGTCATTTTACCAGTTCCATATTTATCAGTAGTGGTTTTCCAAGTTACATTTTTCTATGTAATGTGGATACCGAAGAAGCAACGTACCAACTTACTTGAAAAATAGTGAGTAGCTGAAGCTCCGTAGTACTTGGAGACAATCTCTAGTAGCAGTTTTCTTGGGAATTCTTTCAGTGTATGTATTTAAAATTCCAATAAATGAAAAGAAGGATGTTGGTATTTTAAGGAAAAAATTAAGGTTAAGGTTATTATATGTTAAGGTTATCTACATGAGGTTTTTAAATAAAAGTATTCTGGCATTCGGCATTTGAATATGTGTTCTTTATTTGCAACTAGAAAATTGCCAAATATATTACTAGACTGCTGTCTTTATCCTTTACTATCCTAATCTTTAGAATCTGCTCCAGAGTTCTTCAAGGAAACAGTGACACTGATATTTTTAGAAGAAATGACTCAGTTTGTATGTTGGATGGCCGGGGCAGCATGTGGATGGCACCAGCATGTGGGGATGGATTCACAGTTCTCGGTGCTTTGAAGTGCCCACAGGCAGAGCACCAACTGCTGTCCCAGTGCACTCTGACAGCAAATCCTTGCTTAATTCACCTACTGTATTAAATTACTTTATTGCTTTACCGATAAATGCTAAACGAAACCCCAGATAACAGTGAAATAAGTTACCTGCGTGTGCTGTCCACAGGTGTACACTGACGAGGGGAGGAGGGCGCTCACGTTGGCTTCTGTTGCTCAGGGTGGGATAGTGCTTCCCCTGCTCTAAACTGGGGTGCACCACGTAGCTTGCTTCATTCTAGGACCATGAGTAACGCACAAGTGCTTCCTCTCCTGAGGCTCCAGCGCTTTATGCTGCAGATAAGGCTATCAGCTGCTTTTCCCTGAGCAATTTTAAAGGCTTGTCCCCAAAGTTTGCTTCAATCTTCATAGGATTGTGTTACATGGGTCACAAAATCATTTTCAGTTATACCATACTATTATTATCCCTTTTATCTGCTGTTACTGTTCTGTAGTTCATGTTTCTTTCCACTACTTGTGTCCTCTTCCCAAGTTTAGGGTCCTGACTTTGTTTCTTGTCAGGCCGATATTCCTTGAGATCACAAACTCAACCAAGGCATGGTCACAACAGCCCAGACTGCCTCCAGCCTTAACCCCTTTAGTCATCAAATCCACACTGGGGAGCACCAGGTAGAATAACCCTTCTCCTGTGGTTCTTATGTCCAATACCTTGATGTCCTTGATATACTCCAGGAGTCTGTATTTCTTACAGCCAGCTGTATAGTTGCTTTTCAGCAGATATCTGGGTAGTTCAAGTTCTCCATTAGGATGAGAGCTTTGTGATGCTTTTTGTACCTGAAGCAGGAAGCCTTGGCCTTGAGCTTCCCCCGGTCAGACCCCAACCACCAGGTGTCATTTGTTGGTCCTGTCCTTGATTTTTACCCACAGGCTCTCAACCTGTTCGTGGCTGTTTTTCAGAGGCAGCTTTTCACAATCTATCCATTCCTTAACACAGAGCGCAATACCCCTGCCCCTCCTTCACTGCATGTCTCTTCTGAAAAGCTTGCAGCCTTTGATGGCAGTATTACAGTTTTGTCCCACCATGTTTCCATGATAGGTTGTAGTTTTTTACTTGCACCATGGTTTCCAGTTTTACTCGCTTGTTTCCCATGCCGTGTGCATTGGTGTAGACGCACTTCAGTTGGGCTGTGGGCAGCATCACCTTTTGGGTGAGCCTTCCCTAATACCTTTGGGAAAATGTACAGCTATTTTCCTGTTGTTTTCTCAAGCGCTAATATTTCCTGGTGTTTCTCTGTCACTCAGAAGTACATCCCCTTCCCCTTAATGCGTATAAGATGCATTAGGCCAAGAGTGAAGCTGAGCCCAGGTCTTATACATCCTGGATAGCTCTAACTGCAGTGTTTTCTGAAGAGATAACTAAGGAAACAGATTAAGCTGTTGTCGTGGGTTAAGTGGCTGAATTTTTGGTAATAGGGGGCCATAAAGATTATTTTGGTTAGAAGCTACTAGAAGCTTTTGCTGTTCTATGAAAAAGCCAATGATAGCCAGCTCCAGGATGGACTTGCTACTACTAAGCCAATGGTATGCACTTCTGGGATGGCATATTTAAGAACAGAAGAAGAGAAAGCTCGTGTCGCAGAAGAAATTCCAGCCGGAGAGGAGAGCAGAGGAGAACATGAAATAGCAATGTAGACTCCAAGGTCAGTGTAGCAGGAGGGAGGAGGAGACGCCCAGGGACCCCCCCTCTCCCTCTCCAGCAGGGGAAAGACTTAAAACTGAGACCCCTGCCGCCTGTGGAAGATTATTGGGGTGAGGAGACCCCACCTTCAGCTCATGGAGGAGCCTACACTGGAGCAGGTGGATGCATGAGGAGGCTGAGACTCCATGGGAGGCAGATAGCAGATTATGGAAGAACTGCTGCCTGAGGGATGGACCCACACTGGAGAGGTCTATCAAGGACTGTCTCCCATGAGAAGGGACCCCCACAGGAACAGGGAAAGGATTCAGAGATGCGGCCCCCCTGTAATCCATGGTGATGACCATAGTGAAGCAAGTTGTCCCCTTGCAACCCATGGAGGAGTAACCCACAGGACAGCAGATTGGCAAGAGCTGCTGCCGAAGGATGGGCTTAAACAACAACTAACCCCCCCTTGCTGCTGGGGGAAGGAGGGAGAACATGGAGGGAAAGGGGAGGGTGGAGGGAAGGTGGTGTGTTTTAAGACGGTTTTATTCTTTTACTCTTTAGTTCTTATTCTGTTAGCAATAAATTCAGCTTTTAGTTTAAGTTTGTTAACAATAAATTTAAGTTCTATTCTCTTTGAGTCTATTTCGCCCGCGATCAGTAAGTGACTTCTCCCAGCTCTTATCTCTACTCAGGAATTCTCTGACTATTTTTTTCTGCTCCTCCGAAAAGAGCAGAGGGGGAGGAGGAGGGGAAAAGCAGTTTTCAGTGGGTGTTTGAAATCCAGACAGGATCAAAACCGCCACAGCTATATCCAGTGTCAGAAGGTGCAACTAACCACACTGGGAGGAAGGATCTCGAAGTTATCTATTCTGGTCTGTAACTTTTTGTGGATTTCTTGGCATGAGAACCTCAATCTCATGGAACCCAGTCTGAAACTTAGCATTTAGTAGTCAGGAAGCACTGTCAGGAATTACTCTTCTATGAACAAGTTGGTTACATTTTCCAAGGGGAGTCATACAGTTAGTGGATTTTGAGGTTAGTAATTTTTTGTGAAGAAATTAAATGTGTCCTTATACCTATGTGTGTAAACTATTTTGACATTCATGGTCACTGTGATGTGCAGGTACAACCACTGTTGCAGGTAGTGCCAAACTGAATGCAAATGAATGGCATCAGGAATTGACTACTGCTTGTAGCAGGTGTTTGGGATACAAAAAGTGCAGTTGACTTCCTCCACCTCACAAAGTGGAAATGGTAGAATAGATTAATGATAATCTGGCATCTGCTCTGAAGCAGCTGAAGGAGGGATAACCCAAGAGGATAATTCATGTGCTGAAATAGGAACAGATGTCAATTAACTCAGCCTGTCTGGCCATTCAGGTGCCAGTTCTGTACCATGTGTCACCAGTACAGTTTTGTCGAACAGCCTGTTTGTGAAATTTGGTGTTGCTTGACATCATTATTTGTTAGAAGGTGGAGATGCTGTAGGCATTATGAATCTGGAAAATTTAATCATTGGAACAACCCTAAATTACACTTCGATGTTAAAACCAATTAGCTGCTGATTTAAGTTGGGTTTAGTTGGGGGGTTTAGTTGGGGGGGGTGGCATTTTTTGGTGTTTGGTTTTTTGTTTTGTTTTTTTTTAAATGAGAAGTCCAATACAAAACTACTTGCTTTTACTAGAAACAAAATGAAGCTGCAAGATTTTTCATATTAGGCTCTCTGGGCTACTGCACTTTAAAACTGCGATAGTGTGCAACTGTTTTCCAAAACCTTTTTGCCCCATACCTTTTCTTCAAATAAATTCCTCTCTTTTCCCCTTCTAATTTCTCTCGCTTGCCTTGGGTGAAGCACTATGCTGATACAGTTCATGGCTTTCAGACCTAAGAAGTAGCTCAGGTTTCTTCATCTGCTAAATATTTCCATAAACTAGTATTTGGAAGACTCCATTGATTCAAGGGCTCCTGTCCTGCCTATCTCAGAGCAATACTCCTAGAACTGATGCAGGAACTCTTGAAAAAGAGACAGGACTTGAGATTTTTGTTCTCTTTTATAGAATGGACATTATCACTATGCAAGATCAACGCGTTGATTGCAAATTAAAAGCCAAATTAACGATTTCACTATCTGAAAGATTAAAACCTATTATAAAAAGTAATTTAGTCTATTTCAGAGCTGCTTTGACTTTGCCTTTGAAAAGTCAGATAGTCAAATATATAAAATGAGTTAACAGTTGTGTTACATTATTTTTTCATGGTACCGTCTTTGAGTTCCTTTTTCTCCCATGTTGTGTGCCTCTTAATCATAAAAAAACTGAAGCATGTATCCTTATTGTTCTATATCTTGAAGTTAACATTTCCACAGTGTTTTTCTATATTGCACTGTATTCGTCATTCAAAGACATAGTGGTGTACTTAAAAACAGACACATAAAGTTATAGAAATGCACAGTTGAGCTTTGTGAAAGAAAGTGAAGGCAGGTGTGTAAAGGGAAATTAAGAAAACCCAGAAATAACCTTAAGTTCAAAAATCACTTTAATTTGCCCTAGAGCATCAAACACAGAAGGTTTCATCACATTCATATAGGTATGGTTTGTGTCGCTTCTGAAAACCTGTCTGAAGAAATCAGTAGCTCGAGGCAGCATGCCCTCAGGCAGGAAGGCACGGAGGAGAAAGTAACTGAACAGGAAGTAAAAACAAAGCTCCATTACACAGATGTATGTAAGAAGGGTAAATTTAATAGGTCCAGGGGAAAAGGATTCATTCTGAAAATGATCTTTCCTTTAAAACCGATTAACACGTAACTTTATATTCGTATTTCTGTAGCTTTTATTTTGGAAAACTGCTGAGGTCCTGATAGCCCATCTTAGGTGAATGTTTTTGGGATCAGAAGGATCCAGATTGCTCTGAATTTTATGTGATGTCCCTGAAGTGCTTTCATTTTCCCAGCAAGCTAGCTGTGTGCGTGGCTTTGCCTGCTGACTTGAGAGATTGAAGAGACTTTCTTGATAACTTCAGATATGTAGCAATACAGTTCTTAGAATTGGAAAGGTTGTTGACTGCTGAGTTTACTTACCTGCTTTCCAGGATGAAGGTGCCACAAATTAGTTTTCCATCTAACAGTTCTGTAAGTATTTAAGCAACACTATAGTGGGATATGAAGGAAAATTCCCTTTAAAATATTTAATCTTCAATACAGAAGGCACACATAAATCTATTTTGAGAATAAAGGAGTCCTTTGTATTCTAACTACTTTTTTTTTTTTTTTAAACATTTTGTACAGGGAATCAATCTGGCTTCCTCCCCCAGTCCCTGTAGGCAAAGCCCACAGTGTCTGAGAGACCTTCTTTTACACAGAGGTTCTTTTGAGAACAGAGGAGCCCCATCAGTGCAACAAGAGCAGAATATGATATTTGGTCTATGAAATTGTTCCACATAATCATTATTTGCCAATCTAGGCTGTACATCAGAGAGAATTTTTATCTGAGCAGATTAATAAAGAAGAAGGTTAAATAGCATTGGTATTTTTTATTTGGAGGTTACTGATTTATCACTCAAAATTGTGCAATACATTAATTATCAGAACAATTGGACCTATTGAAGGTTCTGAAGTGAAAGCCACAAATTATCAGATAAATTTAGAGTTGTGTAATTTTCTCATAGCCCTTCACATGGGAAGCCTTTCTGCTTCTGGTATAGGATGAGGTCTGGCAGTGTGACCCCTGAGTGTTCTATATGAACTCGTTCAATGCTGCTGCATTCTTTCAGTTTAAATTTAGATTTGCTGGCAGCTGTTACGCCTATTGCAATCAGCTTCACGAGCAAAACATTGAAACAAATATGCGTTTTATCACAGACGTTTTTGCTGAATAAGATTAGTGAAGAACACTTGAAAACTGAAAAACAGGGTGCAGAAGCCTTTGGTCCAAAAGGCACAAACATTCAAATGACTGGGATGTATTTTCTTCTTCATGTAAGAAAAGACCAATTAAGCATTTGGCTGATTGAGCACAATCTTGCACCCTGTTTGTTATTGGTGGTAATGAAATTTCAGCTATGCAAGTGAATACAGAATAGGTATACATATGAATGTGTACATGTAAAAAAATCCTGAAGCTTGTCATTCTGAAATAGACTGGTTGCTGTAGGACATAGCAACCTACAACTAAGTTTTATGTCTGGCTGATTGCTAAATGTGTTTTAGTAAACCTTAAACAGTTGGGATAGTTCTTCTATACAATAGCTATCTGAAGCACAATAACTGCTTGTATAACTGCTTTAAGGACTTGTGTATCACTTAATTTTATATTCCCACTGACAGTGATGTTTCTGGGGGGTTTTCTTTGTTTGGTTTGGTCTTTTTTTTTTGTAGTCTAGCCTGAGTATATAGGACTTGAGAAATCCATATGGCAAAAGAGTTCACTTACAAGGCCAATATGTCATTCTTGGCCTAATGTATGCCATAATCTTCATAGACAATGTTGCTCCACCTTGAAACATTTGTTTATTGAAGGATTCTCACTTTCTACTACTGCTCATCTGTCTAAGAGAGAAGAAGAGGAAATGGTCTCAAATTGCACCATGGGAGTTTTAGATTGGATATTAGGAAAAATTTCTTCATCAAAAGGGTCATCAAGCATTGGAACCGGCTGCCCAGGGAAGTGGTGAAGTTGCGATCCCTGGAGTTGTTTAGGATGTGGCACCGAGGGACTTGGTTTAGTGGTGGATTTGGCAGTGCTGAATTTGGCAGTCCATTAACAGTGGGACTTGATCTTAAAGGTTAAACAGTGATCTTAAAGGTCTTTTCCAAGCTGAATGATTCTGTGATTCTAACGTAGCATTAATAAAGTATTAATTAATAAAAAATATTTCTGTAATGCACGTCTGTCTCTATGCTTTTCAGGTTCTTCAAAAGGTAACAGCATTCCTATGTGTTGCTGAATGGATATGGCTCCAACAAAGAAAGGAGACCTTGAGAATATATGGAAAGAAGTGTTCTCCCTGTAAACCTTCTAGAGGAAAGAAAGCAGGCCATGATTCTTAGATAATTTAGAGTGAGATTTTTTCCTTCTGAAGGGCAAGACACAAAAGCTTCCAAAGATGCCCTGACCTACTGCCTCTGCAGTTGCTATGGGCAGGAAACACTGATACTCAGATCTTCTGAGCACTTTGATAGTGTCCAACCTAGTTACTGGGGCTGAACACTGGGGAGCTGTGTTCCTCATGAATGGATTAGGCAGAATTTATTCACTGGTCAGATGTCCTACTGTGCAGGCTGTATATTTTTGAATGTAAGTAGCATCATGTTTTTACTGTTTAGCAGGAATTTCAGGAAACCTTTGAAATACGTAGCCAATCAGCATTTGTTCCAAATGGTGCTTTTGTGCCAAATTTCCAATTAGTGAATGGCATTTGTTAACTAGGCCCATTTGGCTTTATCTTCAAGGATAATGAAACCCCATCTTTTTCCTCATCCCCTTAGTAGACACAATATAGAGTCTTACTGAACTAAAAAAAAAGAAAAAAAGGCAGAACTGAATGGAGAATGCTAGGAGATTTATAGTTTGAGGAAACTGCTTAGGACTTGTATTTTTAAGAAATTACTGTGGTTTGAGTACTGTTGCATTAAAACAAGAAATTTATAAAAATAAGGGGATTTGGCTTATACAGATTTTTGGAAGAATATTAGTGAATACTGGAGGTATTGTTCCAGTAGGTAAATATTTGTCAAGATAAAGGTAAAGTGTGCTTCCCTATGCATGGAGCTGTATTTTTTATTGTAATGCAATATCATGTGTACTGTTACATGCATTTGAAGTGTCTTAGAAATATTTTGAAGTCTTTCTTAAAACTCTTCATGAATTTTCATCTTTGTATTTTTTGTGGAAAATGCTAAACTAGAGATACCTCTCCAACATCCCCCAAAATACTCTTTTTTGTTGTGGAACAGAAAGTGGACTGTTTGCATGTGAGGAAGTTGTTCCTGTTTCTTATTGAACTCAAAAATCCAAACTTCTAACGTAACCTTCAATGTTTGTCACCTGGCAAGTACAATTTTTTCTAGCTCACAGAAATCAAATACACTTTACTAATTTCTTTGTGTGCTTTTTGCCTCAGGATTGTTTACCACTGATAAGTAAGAAAGCACATTCTTACAGCTCCTTTTTCGTTTAACTATGTTGAGAAATGGAACATTCATATTAGATTTTTACAGACTTTATACATTCATCATTGGTGGAATTCCATGTTTGGTCCTTGTTGAGTCATTTTTTGAGCATTCTTTAGTATTGGAAAGATCAGTATCTGAGGAAGCATAACCACAGGAAAATGTAGAATCTTTGCTTTGTTTACAAATTAATATAATGGCCAGTCTTCGCGAACGAAGATCTGGGGAAGGTCTTTACACCTTCCAGCCTGCGCATTGGATTTTTTAGGTGAGACACAGTGTGCGCGGAACTGAGCCCACCCTTTAATCCTAAGGTTCATCTGCCGGGGCCAAGCACGCTTGGACGGTGGCACATTTCCTATGTAAGATCATCTCACTCAGAATGGATTTGATGTGAAGAGGGTCTTTTGATACTCATTTTCTGTGGAACATCTTGTATTTTACTTTGAAATGGTTGGGAAGACAATGGGAAGCAATCAAAGTATCTCTTTAAAAAAATGTAATAGCTACAGAGTTGAAATACAGCTTAGCACTTATAACAGCGTTTTCAGGAAAAATACTTAGAGGTTGCAAAAAGTTGGGACATTCCAAATAAAGATTTGGAAAACTAAAAATTGGATATTTAATTTTCTGTGCTTTTAAACAATCCCTACTAAGATAATTCTAGCCCCTCTGAGGGGAACATGCACCTGTTTGTAATACAGGACTCAGTGTCTGGTGATCTGGGGCCTCACTCTTAGTTACTGTGCTGAAGACAAGCAATTTCATCAGTAATAATATATGGCACTGCAATACTGGAGTGAACCTCCTGGATTCTATTTGTAAAGGCTTTTTTCTATAATAGTGAACAAACTAAAAGTACCTTTCTGTCCCACTTGTGAAACCCTTATAAGGAAACAAATCACCATAAAGATTTATCAGATAAGAATAATAACCTAGCTCCCCTAGGTTTTGAGGAGTGTTGGTATGATGCTTTTAGGATTATGGCAGGATGCAAACACATTATTACTGTTTGTATGCTCATGCTTGCTATGGAATTATCGTCTGTGCAAAGATAGGTACTGTTTGTGAAAGTAGGGAAGATGACAGAAATTAAATATCTTCAGGAAAGAGACTAATCTGGGAAGCAGTAGCTACCTGTGATGACGGGGAGGTCAGTGTGACTTTTTTTTCTAGTGGATCATTAGAGGTGATGTAAATAAGGAACACAAGGCATAATGCAGCAGTGTGCACAGGGACTGCCATGGAAAGATGCTTAAGAAGAGTCACTGGAAAGGAATAAGAGGAATAAGAGGAATAAGAGAATAGAATAAGGAATAAGAGAAGTACTTTTGTCAGTTACACTATAATGGATTAAAGTTTTTGTAATACGGTGAAGCAGTTCAGATAAAAAGGGAAGATGTGTCCAAGTGAAAAAGTGACCAGTAAAGCATTCTCACCATTGGGGCAGGAGAAAGCTGCGAGATTTGACAAGTCTGGAATTATAGTAAGGAATATAATATAGTGCACATGATGACCTTCAATGTTCTGATTCTTGTTAACAAGAAGCAATCAGCAGAGAGATGCTAAAATAGAATTGGCTTAAGGAAGAGACGTTAAAGTTACTTTAGTTTTGATCTTGATTGTGCTTAGCTTGAGCTGGCAGTGGGTCGCCCAAGATGAAGTGTTAGAAAGTCATTCAGATACACAGAAGTGGAGTGTGATCATTTGAGTATGAAGAACAGCTATCATAGAGATTGAAGTGATAATCAAACCTTTCTAAATGGCAGAAAGTTACTTAAGGACAGGGAAAGAACTGGTTATCTTTTTCCTTGGGGGCTGGAAGAGAAAGCGAGAGCCTTCAAGTTATAAACAGCTTGAATGTTTTAAGACTTCACGTATATTTTATTTCTTTTAGACCCAACCAGAAAAAGAATCTGAATGGACAGACTCTATGTCATGGCTTATGAAGAAACTGGAACAGCTGAACTTAGATATTGAAGAAGCTCTGCGTGGTGGCTCTTCTCCCTCCAGTACTCCTTCTTCTAAAAGGCACAGGCAACTGGTAAGAATGTGTGTGTTTCATCTATGTTCTCTAGCGTTTAGCTGTAACACTCCTCAAGCTATAGTTTTCAGATCTAGCTGTGTTTCTGAACAGGCTGAGGAGTTCAGGCTCAAGGGTGTTAGTTTTCACTTAATAATAATGAAATCTCTAATTTCATTAGACAAGTAGTGGCCAAATGATCAGAAATGTGATAGAGTGAAACTTCTAAGATTTCTGTCAATAGGGCTTAAAATCTATAAACATCTTTTATCTTTTTTTTTTTTTTTAGGGGTATTTGCATGTGATAATTTTTTCCAAATACTGTTGAAGTCCCAGTGCTAGCCTATTAATACCTATTATTTTTGTATTTATTTAAAGATATAACAGCAAGAGAGACACTGTATCTTCATTAAGAGTTGAATTAGTATTTTTCTTTCTTTATCTGAATATTTGGTTTAGATCTTCATTCCTCTATATTTTGTGATGACAGGTGTCATCAGTTCATGACAAACAGTTTCTTAAGCTTTTATTTTGAGGGCAAATAGGACTAAGGATATTATGATATTATTTTAGTAGGTTTTTAATAAGCAAGGGTTTTTATAGAAGGAATAACTGGAGGGTGAACAGCATGAGAAGTAGAAGTGTTTGTTCTTTGCTTCAGGCTATGATTAAAGTCAGTTGTTAAGATAGAGTTGTTTGGATTTGCAGCTCTGAATGTTAGTGTCAGCTGGAAATTCCTGAAAGGTGAGCTTTTCTGAGTGTTTCTGCTGTCATTGCTGTTTCAATGCTGCTTCATTTTGTAAAAGCAAATTCTGAAAGTAAGTGTCTGTGTGGACCACACAGTGTAAATGTTCATGTCTCTTAAGGTGGGATGTTCAGAATCTTGCATCTTGGTGTTGCACTTTACAATATGTGTTTTCATATTCTACACAGAGACTGTTAGTAACAGAGTGGCCATGGCTGTCTCTCATTTCTTTCTTATTGTATGTGTCAGCAAGTCAGAACCAGCTCTATCCAACTGAATTAATTTCATTATTAGTTTGCGTATTAATAGGCTGTGTTCTGTCTTCTTGCAGGAGAGTGCTCAATGTATTCTGTCAAAATACAGTGGCTGTGTAGTCTGCTTTTGTGCCTGAAAATAAAATCCCAGCCATCAGAGTTTAAACACTTGTGAGACAATCTGGTTTTGGCAACGAGTGATGCAAACACATTATTTTATGGCTGTGCCTATTCTTCTGGGGCAAAAGCCATGGTTTAGTCAGGCATTATTCTTTTTCCATGATGACTTGAATATCATAGGATGTGACTTCAAATCCACTGCTGGAGCATTACATGAAGGGCATGTAGCATGTAGCCAGCAGAAGAATAAATCCAAATAGCTGATAAAATCTGCCTCCAAGCCAGTCGCACTAGTCCTGGCACACTTACCAATAGTAGCATCTGTCTGGATAAATCCAAAAAGATTTCAAGGATGTTCCTAACACCCATGCCAAAATTACTTTTTTTTTTAATATGATATTTGGGCAGTTACAGTCCTCTTTATCAGGCCATGTCGTCTTCCTGCTCTGAAGTAGGAGAGCTTTCTTCAACTAAAAAGTTGTCTGTGGGCAGCCAAATATGTGAATCAGCCACATTTTATTGTAGTCTTATTGGGCAAAGTGGAAATTACTTTTATACCTCCAAGAGCCAATTTCAATACAGAAGCTGGACAGGTCATTTAACACAAAGGTCTTTCTGATGAGACCAGCAAGATCAGAGCAAGAAAGACTCTTGGACAGTCATTTGTGGAACTGATGATGGGACACCATTTGCTATCTCCTGAAGAAGTATTTGTAGAACAACGGAATCCTCTGCTCTAATTTAAACATTTGTGAATAATTTGCCTCAAAATGGGTGGACTTAGTCTTACTTATAGTCAAAGAGAAATGGATCCTCATAAATCTTTCCATAAACTTACTGTGAAGAAACAGATATTGCAGATCGCAAAATGACAGTTGCAGTGGAAAAAATAACTGTCTTGTATTCCTACAAGTTGTATGAGTAATTTATCTTCTATCAATTCATGAGATTTGGTCCATATTTCTTAGTATAAATTGTAATTTGTTCCACGCACATCAAATGTTTTAGTCTTGTCCCTTAAAATAAAATTGAATAGAAAAAAAGCCTATCTCAAACATAAGCTTACTAGGAACTATGTAAATTAGGGTTCTATAAAATGACAATGCACTTTTGGGTTCTTCATATGATTTTATCCTATTTTTATTATATAAACTGGGTACTGATGCAAGAAATTATGATTGAAAGTGGTTTCGGGTGATGTAAACCCAACTTTGTAGACCCAAGATCTCCAAAGCAGGTGACTGCTGTATAAATAGCAACATGGTTTGTTGGAGCTGCTGCTCTGAAAATTGGTCCCTCGAAGGTGTGGACAATTTTTAACAAATGACAGAGTTTTTATTTCTCATGGCAAATGCTATGTCTCAGAAATACATTTTGAAATTTAATCACTAGGTTGAGCTAGCTAATTTTTTACTGAAGAATTTTTTATCTGTCCACAGGAGCAACTCTTTGATATTTTATTATTCTTTACATTATCCTGTTGTGATGGTAACTGTTATTAATAACACTCATTTGAACAAAAGTTTTACAGAAGAAGCCTAAATATTTTCTAATGAAATTTGACTGGACTAATAAATATTATGGGACTTACTGGGTGAGAATAGGGAGCCTTGCAGTATTTTGGTGAACAAATTTCAGGTGTTTTCTAAAACATAATAACTTCTAGATGAATATTAAGAGATGGTCTGTCTTTACATCTGTGTAAACCACGGACTACTAATGGTCAGTTTTTTGTTGGGAAATGGTATGGGGCAGTAGCACTGGCTGGATTCCTCAGTATCTGACCTAAAAAAGATGTTAAAAATAATTGTCTGTAACCAAATTATTTTCTGTAGCATTGTCTGGCCAGTGCAATAAATACATGATTAAAGTGCAAAAAACAGGACTGTCTCAATGTACTAACAGCAAAACTACTAGTTCTGGAAAAACACATTTAATAGTACTGCTCTTCTAAAACCTGAACCTTTGTTATGAAAAAAAAATCTTAGCAATATAGAAGGAGGCACTTTGTAAATGAAACATCAGAGATAAATCACTCTTGCTGCACTTAGTGTGTTTCCATGTTGTTTACTGTATCTGTTTCATTGCCACTTGATATGTTGTACTCAGTTTCAATACAGGAAAAGCAGATCTAGACAATGAGAATCGTGATTTTTTTCAGTTTTAGGCCTTTATCATTCATAGATAGTGACAGAGAAGTCCTGTTTGATTATAATTACCCCATCTTTTATTAAAGATATTACTTTAATTGAACAAAATCTTTTCTTTAACTTACGCATTCTCCTAATTTTTTGCAGTAGTATGTTATCTTTAAACGTTTTTTTGACTGCATACTGATTCTTCTGTCACCTTTTCAAAACCTCTGCATTTTACATTCCAAAGAAATATACTAATTGGGAAGTAGACAGTTGCTGTTAAAGACCAGCAGCAAATTTGTCCCCTTATGGAGGGGTACGTCCAGAAAATGGGCTGATTTGAATGATTGTACTCAACAGCTCCGGACTGCTCTGCAGTGCACCCATGATCCTGTTTTCCTGATTGTTCCTAGTATGGATTCTGCTGGATTGCAGCATGTATTGTTTCTTGCTCACCCACCCAGTTATTCCTTTGAGGCAAACCAGGATACATGGGGGAATGTTGTGCAGTTGGTCTCTTCCTGCCATTGCATTCAGTGTGGGCCCGGAGTTGGGACATGCATCTTTTAAAAAATGGTGTGGAAGTGGAGCAAACAAATGAGATCTCTCCAAGTTTGGGGTGATAAGGAAAAGTGGATTTGGAAAGTTCAAAGTTTGTAATTTGAAAATGGGAATTTGCTGGATCTCTGTTTAAGAGAGAAAAATAAACATGAAATAAAAATATAGTTTTAAATAATCTGAGTAAAACCATTTCTCTTCCTAGGAAGTGAATCTGTTCCCTGATGTTTAGGAAGGTGTACCACTATTGATTAGTTTTCCGGTTATGAATATTAGCTGTTAAGGAAAGGATTTCATATAATATCTGGATGTCTAACTTAGCAAAATGTAAAAATGATGCAGCAGGTGGTTTTAAGAAAAAAGATTGAGGCCAAATGTTTACCTTACATCAGAGAAAAAAAAGCTTTAAAAAGATAAAATTCCAACTTCTTATCTTAGCATTTACATTAAAAACATTTCTGACTTGCTTTTATTTATAGGGTTTTTAAAATTCTCTTACAGTGCCCTGTTCAAGTAGAGACAGGCTTTTATGGAGATCATCAAGAAAAGAGATCTTGGAAAAATAAAAGAGGAGACTACCAGGATCTAGACTGTTTACCTTACCCAGTGTCAACTGGAGCACGACCTAAAACTGATGTAAGTAGATACAGCATTATTTACAACATTTTCTGACTTGCAGGTTCAGTAACCTCAAAAGTTACTATTTTTCATTAAAATTGTGCATTTCTTTGAAGTAATTTGTTCTGTAAATATTGCACTCCACGGAGGAGTTTGGTTTTCAAAACAGGTACAGATAAGAGTCAGGTTTGAAGTAATGGGACACCAGGGCTGTGGGATTCATCTAATATGATTTTAGACCACTAATGAAAACTACTACATTTGAACTAGTCACTCGGATCACCTTTGTACTCAGTAGAAATAAACAGGCACTTCTAAAGAGTAATTCTTCTCATCTGGAGGATGGATGTGATGGATTCCAGACATCAGAGCCACTACCACAGCTTTTTCTTCATTGCTTATTTTAGAAGTAGTCTCTGGGTTTTTTTTTTTAGTTTGGCTGTTGATTATGCCTAATTCATGGTGCATTCCACACCACATTGTCTACAAGCCTAAGTGTTCAGCTCTGGAGGTTTAGTTAAATCCTATTTTTAACCAATAATTGCAATATTTATTTGGATTTTTTTTCCAGAAGGTGATGCTGTAGCCTGAAGTCACAGTCTTTTAAAATTCATTAGAGGGTTTTTTCAAAAGGCATTGATTTACTTTCCCAACAGTAGCTAAACGTAAGCTACTTTAGGATCAGTGTCTTTGTTCCGAAATGCAGATGGTTTTGGCCTCTCACATTTTAAATTACTTGTGTGCTAGCAGTGCCCATGATCATCACACAACATAAAGAATGGCTGCACTGGATTGAATTGAAAGTACATATAGTCCTTTATCCTTTTTTGGCAGTGGTCAGCATTGGATATTCAAAAAAGAAGTGTAAGAACAGGGTAAGCAGATAGTAAGCCATCTCAGCTTCCTTTGAGGTATTTATCATGCAGGCACATTGAAGCCATACATTATCTTGCAGTTTTGTTATTAATAGGCCCTAATGGTCTTTTTTTTGCCTCCAGTTGTGTCTTTTGTATTCGTTTGTTCTTTTGATATTCAAAATGTCTTGTAGAAATGAGTTCCAAAGTTCAGCTGTGGAGTATGTGATACAAACCCCTTTTCTTACTGTAAATTTGCAACTGAAGTATTATTTTGGCTGTAATTCTTGTACCATCAAAAACTGAATCTTAGGAATCTTGTAGGAAGTGGTGAATACCTGGGGCTGATTTGTTTGGGGGGTTGGGTTTTTTTCAGTGTGTGATTGCACTGATTATTGATTTATATTTTCCTGTTTATCTCAAAATCATTCAACATCATAAGGTCCTTTTGCAGCAATTGGCAGTCAATTTTCATTTTTGTTAACCTCTGTAATTTAACATCATCGGAAACCTCTGTCCCTTTTTAGTCCTCCATTTTCCAGTTCATTTATGAGTATACTGAACATATATCTGTAAGACTATCAGGTAACATCCATCCACTGTAAAACAAAACAATTCAATTATTCCTAATCCTTTTTTTTTTTTTTTCATTTTTAGTTAGCAGTGAAAATCCATTTTTATTTCTTGATATTTTTTCAGTGTTCCTCCTTGTTAGTGTACTTTGAGTCTGATAGTTAACTTCACCAGAAGCTTTTTGAAATCAAAGAATATTGTATCAGTCAAATCACCCATATCTGCATGATTATTCAAAGAACTTGGCCTCCAAAAACCCTAATTATTCTTCCCAATTAATCTGTGTTACTATCCTTGTGTTTATTCTGTTCTTAAGCATGCTGTCTGGGAATTTTCTGCCATGGATATCAGTCCTACTAGAATCTCTTCCACAAGTAGCTTCAGAAGCATTTTAAGGTATTGACATCACATATGCCACCATCCACTCCTCTGACCCCTAAGCCAATAGGTATTTAGCAGTAATTATATATTAAGCCAATAGCTCAGCAGTTCCCTTTCTCCCAATCAGATGCTCATTTCAAGTTCTCTATGCAATTTCGATCAAAGCAAAATCTATTATATTAAAGGTATCTCTAGCACTGTCATGTTCATCTACCAAAGAATGATATGCATGCCACCATAAAAATTCTGTATTTCATTAAATGAGCCTACTCCTGTGCACTGAAGTGGAAATTTGAAGGTGGGCTCCACTTGCTTCCTAATTGAACATTATTGTCTTCCCACTAGCTATTTCCTTTCCTTAGAAAATGTTTGCTATTTTCCATTTCTGAAAAAGCACAAATATTTGTTCCGATTTGTTGCTTGTTCTAGTTGGAATAGATGGGAGAATTCATTAAAAAGAAACTTGCCAGCTTTATTAGTTTTTTTACCTCCACCAAATGTTCAGACATGTGCAAGTATCACTGCTTAACTGCCTTCCCACTAGTACTATGTAAATATTTTTGAAGTGAAGTTGCAGTGATACTTTTGTTTGTCTAGCAGCATGTGAGAGGAAAGGCGGAGAAAGTAAGTTTGGGGTTTTCTTTCTTTTTGAAGTCTATTTTTCTCTTTTTGTTGAAAATCGGGAAATACTAGTATGATAAGAAGCAGTTCCACGAATCATCTTCAGTACAGTCTGTGTTGTTTCAATCAGTTTGGTAATACTGTAGTAACAGCAGTGTAATGCAGAAAGTAGTGCTGTTGCTTAGGGCAGCAGCTAGACTAGAAACCTTCTGGAGGCACAGAATTTCTTAAGAAATTAATGAGCTGATTTTTAATTGGACAGTGCTTTAAATTAGGAATAAATGTTGAAACTGTGTGCAAATGTCATTCAGGAGAGCAGAACACTTTACTTCCTTCAAAGTGCTGCTTTTGGTGATCTTTTTCATCCAAATTCAAATATTGCTATGTTTTGCTCCAGGCATGCAGTCCACATAAGTCTGTCGTGTCTCTCCAATACCCAGATTTTCACTGCTTATTCAATAAGATACAGACTTTTCATATTTTTTAAAAAGGGTATGCTGAAGTTACTTTTACTGTAGTAAAAGGAATGGGTCCAAATGACAAAAGGTCTAATTCCTTTGACATCACAACCAGGCTGCATCTGTTTAATTCCCATGATCTAAGTGGTGTAATACCTAACTTGGGAGTAACACAGCAATAAATCGGACCTGTTGCATTTTGATGATCCAACCTCTCTTCTAATTTTTGGTAAATCAGATGGTCAAAACGAACTTTTCTGTTTCCACTCCCCAGGAGCTCATATACCCAGACATTTAAAAAACCAAATACTCTAAAAATTATTGAGATTAGCAAATATAGCAGAGAAGACCAGTGTTAAAAAGAGCAGGGATGCTACAATTCAGGAATAATATGCAGAGAATTAGGCAGGACACAGTTGTTCAGTTCTCAATACAAGGCAGTGATTTTAGCTGCACACTTCCATGGACACCAACTAGGCTGACAGCTTAAAAGATAAAATGAAGGGTTCTTTGTCAAACTTGTCACAGTAGGTATTCTGTTTATATGCTTTTAAAAGATGGCTTGCACTTCTTACAACATTTTGATAGAATATAAAGTCATGGTTTAGGGCAATGATGTGTCATGTAACGTCTCCTTCCTTCCCCCCCCCAAAAGTTGCTTCACTGGAACTTTTTTTGAGAGGTACTAAAGGAAATATGTACCTAGGGTGACAGGAAAGCCAGGTGCCTGAGAGAAAACCCACAGATTTTCACCTGACAATTGCTGGCATTTGTAAATCCATGTCTACATCATAGAGATTCCATTAATGGAGAGAAAAAAAGGACTTTTACAGCAAGATACAACTCACCTTAAAGTAGTCATCTGAATGTAGGTCCCTAATCGAAGTGCTTTGTTCCCCCAAAGTGCTGGTGTTGCTTGGCCGAGTATTTGAAGTGACTGTCTAAGGTATCAATGCTTAAAGCCGGATAAGCTAAATCCCTCACAGGGTGTATAAATTACAGTCTGGCATTTGGTGGGCAGTGCCTGGCTCTCCATGCTCTGAGCAGAGAAAACTTTGATGGTCTAACTTATGAATCTAATACCAGGTGGTGTGAGAAAACCATCAGTAAACACCCTCTAGCAGGTAACACAGTATCGTCTGCAGTATGCACTCTGTGAATTAGCAAGAAACAAAACTTCATATATTGGTAGCAAGGTGGGCTTTTTCTACTATCTGTGGTAAGTCTGCTTTTTTTCTTTTTTTAAGTATAGTTGATGAGCACAGTTTTGATTTCTTATGATTTAGTTCGACAAATAGCTTGAGCTCATTAAACCAATAGGGCTAGAATTAATTCTTTCACATGTTTGAGGCTTTTTTTAACCTGGTTTCTCAGTCTGATTCACTGCTCAGCCACATGAATATGTAGACTGGTGCAAGTGTGTCAGTGGCTAGAGATGAGACAGGGCAAACTGCTTCTTTCAGCATCAATGCCAGTTTCTGCTAGCTTAAACTGTTTGTGAACTATAGTTTATGTGTGCTAAGCCACTTGATTCAGAAAATGTAGAGCAAAGCACTGCTCTGTAATCCACATGACTGAAAAGTGTTAGTGATTCTTTTAAGAAGTTGGGTGTTTTTTTTCTGAGAAATGCTAGTTGATGCTATAGTGTTTCAGAATTTAGGTCAGAGGTTCCAGTGATGTCTGATATTTTCTAACATTGTAAAACCAATAAGGCAGCAATCTATGGCTATAACAGTCATTATCTCTCTGTAGGCAGCGTGATGCGCGCCTGACCCTCTGACATTGTTTGAGGCAAAGAAATTAAAAAATAAAAACAGCTGAAGGAAATCAGAATCATTGTGTTTCTCATACACTACTTGTTCACTGTTGCTGCCCATGTACCAGCAGGGTTCGGAGATTGTTCTGTTAGTGAGTGTGTGTCACAAGCCTTTTATCAGATGACTGCCAACATCTAGGGCAGAAAGTTACAACGTGGCAACTCATAACAGTTTTTATTTTCACTTGCACTCTTTGGGATTTGGAGGATCTTAAGCTGTTTACAAACCTTAGGCTGATCCTTCATTTCTCCACAAAATGTGTAAGCAGCCTTCATTTTACATCCGAGATGAGAAGTGCATATAACCTGGTTCTGAAATAAGTTTCACATTCTATCACTGCTGAATACAGTCAAATTTATCAGTTCATGGTACGATGTACAGCAGCAGTGACATCCATTATCTAGTAAGGTGTGTTTCCCAAGTGAAGATTAGGCACATCATGCTTTAGTCTGACCTTGCCCTCCATTGACAAAGTCGTTAGCAAAGCCCCAAGAACACTTGTGCAATCTCTGGGCAAAGATTTCTTACCTCAGGGAGCTCTCTGCCAATTCTAGAATGTGGGCCACTTTGTAAGACCCACAAAGTGCAAAGATGCAAAGAATGAAGTAAGATGAAGTAAGAAGCCTAGACCTCAGTGACAAATACATAGCATCAAATGCTCCATTTTCTCAAAGAGATGCCATGTTTGAAGACACAGTTATTTGGCTTTGTTGGAGCTAGAGATTTCTGTTTACACTTCAGCTAAATGCACTTGTAAAAGCAGCACAGCTCATGCAGAAGAGATACAGAAATCTTTGCAGAAATCAGGTCCTCACTGACTTTTTCAAAGTCTCAAAGGCAGCTGATTGGTGGCAACAGGGTCGAGAGCAGAACCTATAGACGATCTCTGTTTTTGCTACTGGGCCATCCTTCCTCATAAGGAGCGTTAACTCCAGTTATTCCCATTCTTGCAGAAACAAATTTCAAACTCTGTCCTTTAGTCATGTGAATTGCTTTTCTCTTTATCCTTAATGTTACTATTAATTATGTCCAAAAAATTAGCTCGCCCGTACAGATGCAGGTAGCCTGGGACATTGTCTTTGCATAATTTTTCTTCTTGCATTCAGTACTTAATCTGACCAGTATCCCACTGGGATAGAGACATGCTAAAATAGTCGGGTAAAGTGACACACTCCACTTCCAGCTGTACCCCATTATGGTGGACTTCCTTGCCTCAGAACAGAATGTCTGCCTTCCCATTCTTTCTCTGCTCTGCCCATACAACAAGAGCATTACCCTTCTTTCCCAGGAGTACTCTAGACTTGCAGTCATTTCTGAGCTGATCAAGTGCACCTGGAAGACAGAATCTTCCCTGCTTTAAGATTAACTAGGTTTTTGGTAGTACACGAATTTATTGCCCAGGAAAAGCCTGTACTAACTCTAATGGAAAACACTAATAGAGAGCGAAGGGCAGACACCTCCCTTCCTTCCTGAGAGCTATATATTCCGATATCTATAACTGATACTCCAGACTTTCTCATCCTCTTTGTTTTCAAGCATTTGACAGCACTCTGACCACCTTCTCTTTTCCCTTTTGGCTTTATCCCCTCCTTCCACCAGTCATCTCCTTCAGCAGGCAACACTGTGCTTACACATTATGGTGAACTCCTGATGCCACCATGAGTTCAGAGAACAGAGAAAGGGGAAGCTCAGTCTAAATTTTAGCTTTGCTCAGTATAAATATTTTGTACATGAATAGGTAAATTTTCAAAAAATTTTGAAAGGAAAACTAGCAGATTAAACTCTCATGTAATATATCTTCTAAATGGTCCTGAATTCCAAATCTAAATTCTTGGTCTGCTCATCTCTGCCCAGTGAAACCTCAATGGAAACAGGATCTGGCTTTGTGAATCGAGATGTAAACATACAAAACCAGCAAACACTATATCCATCTCACTGATCAGATTGAGTATCTGAGTAGCATTTGCAGTTTTGATGCCAAAGAGTGACTGTCTCAGCTGTTCACTTCTGATGGTGGCAGAACACCCTGAATTAGAAAAGGTAGGTGAATATTATACAGTTATTGTGTTTATCAGAACTGGTGAATAACAGTTCCATTATGCATTCTTACTGAGTTTTATTCTAAAATTACCATAAAAAAAGATGTTACAGGGCCAGTTGGTAGGCCACTGCCTTTTCATTTTAGAAATGGCACCTTGAGCTGTGGGTCCCTTTTAACAACACTTTTAACAATAGAAATATTAAATTGGGATTTGGCATTGTAGTGCTTATGTATCATAGTAAGAAATGTTATCATATTATTATGAATTTTTTTTATGAGGGAGGGCCGGTTTGTTACCTGATATTTTATTACAACTTCTCCTTGGAATTTTACTTGTGTAACTATTGATTAGAATTAAAATCAGTAGCCTTGTTTGAATTTACTCTCTTTTGTTTGTCTCCACTACTGCAAGAACAGACCAGAGAAGCATCCCAAACACGCACAGCCCAAGAAGTTGGGTTTTTTTCCAAATGCACACTTATAAATCCTCCTATTTATTCTGATTTACCATGTACCTTTTAAATTTGCTCAAAATATTTTAGTGAGGAGACTCCAACATCTTGCACTGTAGTTATACTGCATACAGATGGCTGGATAGTGTTTTATTTCTTGGTGGTAGTAATGCTGAACTCCAAATGGACTGAAAAGCTCCTGTCTTCTTGATTGATAAGACTTTTGAGATGTTAGTGCCAGTTCTAAGAAAGTGAAATATTTTAGATCATCCTTACTCATTTAGGAGCTAACTGTGTCATATTTCAGAACTGACCAAAAAGTATTTGTTGAATAATTTGTTTGGTGAATTTCAAAACAGTCCTTAAGTAAAATTCTTAACATATTGAGGCGGATTGACCTTGGCTGAGCCAGTTGCCCACCAAGCTGCTGTATCATTCCCATCCTCAACAGAGGGGGAAATTAGATGGAAAACACTTGTGGGTCAAGGTAAAGGCAGTTTAATAAAGCAAAAGCAAAGGTTGTGCCTGCAGAAGCAAAGGAAGACAAAATTATCTATTCTTTATTTCCCATCAGCAAGCAATGTCCCTCCACTTCCTGGGAAGCAGGGCTTCAGCACATATAGTGGTTGCTTTGGAAGACAGACAAAGGCTCCGTTTCCTCCTCCATTCTCTTAGCTTTTATTGCTGAGCAGACATGGTATTGTATGGAATGTCCTTCTGGAAAGTTTGGGTCAGCAGTCCTCTGTGTGTCCTCGCTGCAAATCTTGCCTGCCCCCAGCCCACTGGCCTTTGTGGGAGGGGGGGAAGAACATTGGAGAGACAGCCTCGGACTGCTCAGCAGTAGCAAAAACGCTGGCACCTTTCTAGGTACAAAGCAAAGCACTGCTGGGGCTGCTATGGGGAACATTAACACCTTCTCAACCAGACCAAATAAACTTTTTTTTTTTCCTTCATTAATTGCTCAATTCAATTTTTTTCTGGCAAAAATGTTGTAATCTGCTGAAGATAATAATTCTAATGTAGCTATGCAGCAATTAAAATTACTTTGAACTGCTATGGTTACATCATTTGATTTATAAAAATATTTATTTATTTTTAAATTACATTAATGTATCATTTTTGCACAGTATTTTGCATCAGATTAATTATTTTAATTTAGTTTTCATAAGGATAACTTGAAGGCTGCATTTTGTTTTTGAAACTCATTGAGTTATCTATGTGAGAAAGGAAAAAGCTTTCTTATTCGTAAAATAGGTTTGAGAAATAATTTAACAATATTTAATTAATCTTGGATGGAAGTAGACAAGATAATATTTTTGGCATACAGTGTAAAGTAAAATTGAAGTTTCCAACTCAGTTTTGCAGTAAAGTTCATTTGATGTAGTTGAAAAGGTGTGTGAAATCTGTGCTGGGAAGAGACTAGAATTGGTTATTTTTATTGCTCTGCATTACATGGCTATTTATGTAGTTCAAACTGATAATGTCTGTTTATGTTGTAAGAAAAGCTTTGAATGAGCAAGCAACCACAGGAGCAGCTGGGAAATAGAGGTGACCCACCTCTGCAAGGGCAGCCAGCAGGTCCACCAAGGACAGCAGCAGAGCAGCTGGGCTTGGTGGTGATTTTGCCAAAACCCCATGAGCAGAGACTGCCAGCAAAATATATTGAGTGAGCGCTTTTCTGAGCCAGCCCAGTCCCTTTCCCATAATAACTGTCCCAAGCTCACAAGTGAGATTTGCTATCTAGGTCCTGCTGTAGTGACGAAATAGTTGATGGCTGGCATTGATTAATTAGCACATACATACCAAATTAATCCTGTGTGTGCTACCTGACTTTTATAGACATATTTATCATACATAAATTGAAATATTCAGTATTCTAGAATGACAGTTGTTGTTATGTTAATTTTCAGATCTTCTAACTGAATTCTTTTGCAGAAACTATAACGCAAGACAGCAGTACTCATCTGTACTGTATTTTTTATAGCACTGACTGCAGGAACACAGTCACATTTCATAATAGTGCAGTCTTGCTAATCATAGGCACTAAAATTGCTGACTTACATTTTAGTGTTAGCACACAGACTCAGAAATGCATTGCTTTTCAAGGGCAGACTGAAATGTCCTGGCTCTTTGTCAGTAGATGTGGGATTCAAGTTGTCAAAATAAGAATCTGTATAAATGCGTAGCAAGACGTGATCGGGAACCATATCAGTAAATTATACCATGCCTATGCAAATATAGAGAACCTTACTTGTATGCAGTTAACTTTGTACTCACTGAAGTGCGGAAGGGAAACCATTTCTCTCTCTTCTCTTTGCTCATGCTTCTAGATGCAACACAGTTTATTCAACTGGGTGACAGTACAATTTTCTACTATGTTTTGTAGCTGCCACAGAAAAGAGCAAGTGATAAAGTACACCAGCTCCCATGGGTAAGAATGGCAGGCATGTGCAGGATTGAGCCCTACCAGGCTGTTTTATTTTTGTTTGTGGGATTGGTTGAGCACAGTGTTCTTCAGGAAAGTATGTCCAATCAGACCTTATCTGTCTGCCTACCTGTCGGGTTTGCATTGTCTTTTTTTCTGACCCTGTGGTATATTTGTTACAACAGCATGAAAAAAAAAAAGAGCGAATATGTTCTACTTATCAAAGTAATTTCTCTTCCAGTGTAGCTATTATTCCTTTTATTTATCTTGGCCTCTGTTTTAGGACTTCTGCAATTTTTATTCAGGCAGCGTTTTGCCAGTTACTTCACATGTTGATGAGACAGTGTGTGATTGAGATCGAGCCTCTGACTTTACCATTGTTGTTCACAGCATGAGCAAAGCAGAGAAATTCAAATATTACCAGAGATGTATAGTAAAAAATGTGTCCTGCCCAGGCTGACGAAGTGCTTCTGTGGCATTTTGGAGCTTGGGTAGAGTCGGACCTCTAGTCCCACTTAACCAATGGTGCAAAGGTCTCTCATAATACCAGCCTCCGGCTCTTTGTACTCTGGAGAGCCTGTAGACTGCTCCTGCCTGTTTCCCACGCTGAAGAAGAAGGGACTTCCATCTGTAACACACCAGAAACAGAGGCTGGCACAATGCACAGGGAGAGCATTTTTTATGCAAATTAATGGAGCAAATCGTGCATCCCATGTCTCTAACAGAGATAATCCCTCTCAAGGTACAATTTTCTCTTGTGCTGCTACTGGGAGGAGGCAGCTTTGCCCAACTGCCACCCCTTTGTCCTGGGATGTACAGTATCTCACAATACTGAAATGTGATTATGCAGCCCTTTGTGTAAGTGATGTGCACTTATACAAGGGAAGTACAACTTCAGAAAAATTATTTGCTGAAGTTTTCTATCTTCCTACCACTCATATGGCCTTTTTTTGTAAATTCCCAGAACTGGACACAGAATGATAAAGTGGTGATTTTAAGATGAATTGCTAGTTATTAGATGAGGCCTGCTGATAATGCACTGTAGGAGAAAGGTCACACATTATTTGAAGTAGCCAAGTGTCTTAAATTTAAAGTGTTTTAAAATTTACAATGACTGATCATTTGCTACAAAACCGAAGTTCTCAGAAAATAAAAGTGCCTGAAGCTTCTTAATTGCAACATGTCCTTTGCAAATAATGCAAATTTTCAGATGAACCACTGAATTAGAGCTTGAGAATGCTGTGGGTCCACCAGCACAATGCAAATAGAACTGAAAATTTCCAGAGGGACTTGGTGTCTTAAAAGTTAAGCTAACAAATAGGAGTTTGCATCTAGAACAGTGAATGTGGACTGACCCAGAGTTAGCACAGTCTCAGAGAGGAACTGGAGCAACCTAAAGTCTGAGAGACCTCAACAGAATTTCTAGCCTATTCCTCTTTACCAAACAGAATCACCTATACCTATAGCTGACAAAAGTTTGTCCAACTTCTTTTTTAAGACCGCCACTGACAGACTACAGAGCCTGTTCAGATGATTTGTTTTAGTACCTCACTTATGATTAGAAAGTTTCTTGCTGGGAAATGTCTTCTTGTGTTCATCATCAGTATGCAGAATAAGGTATGTTCTGGTTCTTTCCTTTCTGTCTTCCTTCTGCAGGTCAGTCTGGATCATCTAGCTGTTTTGTGTAGATTCTGGTTTCTAGACGCCTTATTCCATCTAGTATCTCAACCTGTACACTAAATATTAATTTGGGCATGTTCAGAGCTAGTTACATGTTTCATAGCTTCATCTGGAAAAATCCCAAAAAGAGTTTTAGCAGCTGAGGCCATAGCAGAATCTTTGTAATGCCCATGGACTGGTGAGTTGCACAGACACCGAAGTGAATGATATGCTTTCCTCCCTGTTCATTTTCATCTTCTCTGCAGTCATGGTTACAAAAATCAAAGTTCTATTAGTGGTATTAATTCCTGCATGTCCTTAGTCTTAGAATATCCTAAGAAATATGTTGCAGTTTATTTGTGTAAATTGACCACAATTAATCCATGGTTGTGCCTACACTGCGAAGGATCTCTGTACAAATAAATAAAAAAATCCATAAAACACAGTTCCTGTCAGACTGGTTCCCAGGAGGTTTGCAGCCTGATTCAGGTGAAAAGGGAATCCTATTCTCTTTTAACTTCCTGGACTAAATGCCTCCTTACTGCCTTGACTAACTCCAGCACAGCAGGAAGCTCTTGTGATGGAAGGCACTGGTACCCGGGAACATGGACAGAGGAGGGGAGGTTGAGGTCAGCGTGACAGAGATGATGCGAGGACCAGCAGCGGCAGGAAGGCTGGCAGGACCTCAGCAGGTGGCACTCTTCCCTGTGCATCAGCATGGGGAGGGAGCAGCAGCACACAGCATCACTCTGCTGACACACTAGCTGAGGATGCAGGCCGAAATACAAAGCCTTGGCCTCTTTAGATTGCTGTTTTGTTTGGTTTGGGGTTTTTTTTGTGGAGTCGTCCTTGATTCATGGATAAGAATAGTTTACTAAAGGTTCTTGAAATTTCAGCTCAGATAATCTGCCTAATGAAATGTCTGTCTGTAGCCATGGCTCTGTAAATTATTCTTTGCTCCTTGCTTAGGCAGTGCAATCCTAACATAACTGTCCTTTGATGTCAGACATCACTGCCTCTCTAGACTAGTGGTGATTTTGGCCTGTACAGTTGGAGCATTTTGAGATGCAAATCCTTGTATTCTTACAAACTGTTTTCTGTGTTGAGTTCAGTCTGTCAGTCTTTTGTTTGCAGAGTGAAATTAGTGACAGCTTAGACAACTAACATAAACTCAAAGTCTGTCTGATTGTACCCCATCTTTTTAATTAACCTTTTTAAACAGGAACCTAGTTTGGGTTTTTAAGGGTGTCTTGTTCGCCCCAGGCCTAGCCTTTGTGGCAATATGTGGCAAAAAGAAAAATAAGTTTTGGCAATAAATAGTTATAATGATTTTTAATCCCCAAGCTGTACCAAAGCCTCAAGGGTTTTTTGCCTTTCTTTGAGTGTTGTTCTCTGAGGGCTTATCTGGAGCTTCACAAAGTACTTGCCTTTTAGTCCTTGTTTCACAGCAGGAATTCAACCCAGGGTTAGGATTGTGTGTTTCTAGGTTGACAGAACTTTGCATAGTTGTTGACTTTGCTTAACTGAGGAGCCTCCTTTTGTCATAGTCTCTTTGGGAGTTTTTGGATGGTAGGTAGCTCTGAGTCAATTTATTGACATTTCTCTCCACAGGGTATGTTTTTATTAAGGTCTATCAGAAGAGCAACCTTTTCTGCTGACGACCAGTTTTCTTATATACACCTCTCTGAGAATGCTCCTTAGGACATTTAGCTTGAATACACTTGTCATGCCCTACTGGGTGGCCTGTTCTTTTGTACTGAGACAGACTGATTTTGGTGCTGAACTGTCCAGCTGTGTATGCCTCTGTGATGTGGACTTCCAGCTGCTGTGAACTGATTGAAATCTTATCAGCAAAATAGCTTGTCCCTCTTGTGAAATTAGAATGTTTTTCTGCTCCCCAAAGTCCTCACTAGTCTGCATCATACCTGAGGCCCCCTTCCTCTTGGCTGGCATGTGTGTAACACACTGACTGTCCAGCAGCTTCCTGTAATACCATTCACATAAGATGTGGCAAAGGAGAATGTGGTGGGTTTTATTCATTGTCTCACACAAAATACATTTGGACAGTAAGGTTTTTTTCCTGTTGTAGCTCCTTTGGAAGTGTGTGGCCAAGTTGCCAACTCAGTCACTGCATATGAGACAAGACTGATCTTTACTGGGGAGTTTTCCAAGGTGATTACAGAAGAACTAACTCAACCTTCTCCAGAGTGGCTGAGGTACTGGTATTCCAGGAGTGTACATCCCTAGTTTGGGTGAGCTTCTAGGCGAGTGCTCTCAGAGGAAGTACTTTTCCTTTATTCATAGCAGGTGTAAACCTGATGTGGCCTTATCTAGACTTATCCATGATATCCATTAAATATCTGTAATTACTAGATCATTTGAGATACAGCCCACAGTGGTTGAAGTTCAAGATTAATTTTCCTCACCATATCTGAGTTCACAAGGTTCAATGATAGAGATGAATCCCATGGCCTAATGCGTGATCTCAGACTAAACTAAAAACCCACAGCAAGGACTAGAGGAGGTCCAGATTCCCCTGATAATAAATTCCTCTGAGCCAGTTTTGATATCACACCACATTGATCAGATGTGCATGTGCATGGTAGACATGCTAATATCAAACAAGCCTGTAGTAGATTCATGCCCTGCTTGCAATGTCACAGGTACTTCATTTCCTTCCAGTAAGAAGGAATGGAAGAACCATTACTAGGAGTTTGTTTCACCAAGCAATACTAACAACTGGACAGTGAGTTTATTTGGTTAGTTGGCTGGCATCAGCTATGAGTATGGCTCTTATTGAACTTTTTCTTCCCCTAAGACTTGTAATATTCTAAGATACTGAAAATGACATTTAAAAGGTCTTCCTGAGCTCTTAAATGAATTACTGGTATCAAACATTCTTCAGCTCTGAAGCCATCAAGGTCATTATATGGGAAGAAAAATTATGTACCATATGGCACATCTAAAATATTCAGTAATTTGAAGAGAGTGTTTGCTGAAAACAAATTTTACAACAAACCAAGCTGTAAATTTTCTGTAGCTTTGAAAAATCACCATGAAAGAAATAAGAGGACAAAATACTGAAATGTATACCCTGTCCTGCTTTGTGAATGTTGATTTTTTAGTGACTGATTATATTCTTTTCCTTGTACAAAAGCATTCATCCGACCTTTTCAACTATAAACTCTAATGATGATTAGCATCTTAGTGTGGGGACCTGAAAGCATTCTGCAGACATGACTGAGTTCATACCCAGCATTTCCTGGTAGACATTTCTGTAATAATACATTTCATCTGCTTCTGGAATGTTTGCATTCCCTGCTTTCTGTGTCAGGAGAAAGATGGCCACATGCAAGAGGTGAATTTTAATATTTAAGTTTTCAGACTCAAGAAGGATGCTTCGTGGTCTTCCCTATCTTCATTTTGCAGCTGGAAGGCAGGACATCAGAATGCAAATGATGGCCCTGCATCCTCCATGAGGTCTCTCACAGTACTGAAAGGATCAACCAAATCTTCTGACCTTCAGTCCTGTACCATCAGTCACAAGACTGTCTTCCCTGATGTGCAGAACTCTTGTATGCTCCCATCAGCACTTGCTTTGCCTCTTCTTACCTAGCCCAGAGTATTAAAAATAGCATTACTTGCAATACTATTTGCTCCTTCAAACTTACTACAGTAAGGCACATCTTGAACCTTGATGTCTGAGGCATTCAAGTTACTGTAATAGATGTCCCAGTAAAATAAGTGCAGTTGTGCTTTTTAATGTGCTTTTTATTGTACATCCCAATTACACAGTTGGCAGTCAGTAGCCTCCCAGTTTCTACCCTGCTCTGTCTGCAAAGGCTGCATTTGCAAAACAAGGACTCTGGCAAATAAGAAGATACCTCACACGGTTGAGGCTCCCAAGGGTAACAGTTTCCCATGGTTTAACTGACAGGTATAGGTGGTAGGCATTTCAACACAGCAGATCCTTGGGGCATCCTGATTTCCAGTGTGTATCGTTTGGCAGTTGGATCAGCAGTTAATCTGCTGGAATGGCCTGTTCTTTCTCTTTCTGTGTTTGGTTGTTGGTGGTTTTTTTGGGGGGAGAGGGGGCTTGTTTGTTTGTTTGTTTTGTTATATTCATTCTCAAGAATGCAAGCCTAAATAATGCTGCTGGGAGCCACACATTTAGTTGCACAGATCTGCCATCTGCTTTGCATGCTATAGCATTGCTCCTTGTTATACACTTATTTAGGGAATATTTATTCTGTGAATGACTAGCTGTTTGCTCTTAATATGCTTCCATCTGCATATAAATTTGTTAAACCACTCCCCTTAGGCATATGAAAGTTTGGCTTTCCTTTTAAGTTGGCTACAGCTATGCAATTAGATTTGCCATATCATCAGGATGTTCAGCTCCTGCATCCACTGCAGGATGCACATGTGGAAGATGGGCTGGGAAAAACAACTTACAGAACTCCTCGGGTATGGAAAAGGTTGAGTTTTAGAGGGACAGCCAGTGGAGATGGAACCTGTGTAGGAATTTTGGAGGTTTTAGAGGTAAAAATATGGTGAAAATAACAGCCACAGACATATTTATATCTAGTATAAATAAGGGCAGTGCATTGCTAGGAATGATGAAATAGCCCTGTCGGGTGGTGTGTGCCCACGTACCTGGCAGATTTGCCTTCATTGAAACTCCCAGTAGGCTTTGAGAGGAGCTGTGTAAGGAAAAGACCCCTCATGAGCCTTCCTTCTGGGAGGATCCAGAACAAGACTGAGTTGCAGTTAAGGGTGGGAAAGACAGGTTCTCATTATTTCTGAATTATTTAGAGTTGTGTTGTTTGTGCCCACTGCATACAGAAGAGGATAAAGCAACCAAAGAAAAGAAGGCTTGGGATTTAGGGCTTTGTTGGCCTGCTATCTGCTGGTCTGTTTTGTTTTCCCTGCAGAAAATGATTCAGAATAATGTATTTTCTCACTAATTCTGCTCCTGTTAAATTCTAACCAAATCCTAAGAGACAGGGCCAGATTCCCTAACAGTGTCCATCTTAGCATTTGGCACATGGTACCGCTTTTCTTGACGAGATTGAACTTTCAAAAATCATGTGCTTTTGAAAATTATTTATTCTCTTTCTCATGCTAATCAATATTGGTAGCATTTTATCTTCAAAAAACTTTATCCTAGGAGCATGGATGTTTTACGTACTTTCCAGAGACTCAGTTTTCCCTGAGGAAATTATGTGTTCAGACATATCTCACTTTAAATAATTTTTGAAATAAACACTTTGCTTTGTCTTGCATATGAGTTATGAACCTAATGACTTCTGGTTCTGAGTTTCCTTTCTCAGCTTTTCCTCTCCGCAGCCTTCTCCTGATGATAGCGCTGCACAGTGTGAGAATGAGCCCAGGCTGCCTTTTATTCCTATGTATTTACCTGACATTTTGCCAATGTCCTGTTATGCTGCTTTTTATATTGAAAAATAATGCTCTGAATCTCACATTGTGAAAATCAAAACCCACTCCTCAGCAAGGTATACTGTAGATCAAAATCTCAGTTATGGGGATAGATATAGGTAGGCAGTGGGCACATGGGCTCTTATGGGATGAATAGGAAAAGCATAAGGCACAGTAGATTACTGAAGGCAGTTCAGTCCCTGAATGTCCTTCAGCACAATGAGCTACAGCAGGATTTGGCACAGACTTGCAAGAGCTTTGAAGAATGCAGCAAGTCTACAGATGGCTGTGGTGAAGGCATCCGTTTTCTCTGTTTAGCCCACCTTATCCAAGGAACTCTTGATGAACTTTGTATATTGAAAACCAAAAAATTGATCAGGGATTTTCAGTCATAATGATTTTAATTGTTGAAGATTTTCTTATTTTCTTTTTTTTTTTTTTTTTGCCTGTCAAGAAGATGTTGATTAGAGCTGTGGCTTGTTTGTTCTGTTTGATTCATGGCTTTTGAGTAAGTATCTTGATGTTATAGGACATCCTATCATTAACTAGTTCTCTGAAGGCTCTCTGCAAGTGTTTTGCAAATCACTGCTACATTATAGGCTCACTGTTGGGATCAATAATTTAAAACATATGCTTACAACTTAAAATTGCTTTGCATGTAATGGGAATGCAGGCAAAATTGTGGCTACTTGAATATTTGAGAACAGTGTTGTGAACATGATGTACGAAGACACTGAGCAAATGAAAGCTTTAGTTCTAGTCCTGCAGGTCTAGGGATACATTTGTTCCCATGGAGCTTAACAGGCATCCTTCTGCAGGATTTTCTTCAAGGCCTCAGAGCACAGTGCCTGGGGAAAAGTTCAGCATCATCAGAATCACCTAGCCATAGATTCCAAACTTTTAGATAATCGATCCCTTGCTGGAGTATATTGATAATATATTGTGTCTTGTTTCATCTCTTCACAAAAATCTCTCTCTGGCCTAATGCATCTCTTCTTTATAATCTTTCTCGTTCCTCAATTGCCATCATATCCATTCTCCATTGCCAGCTTTACTGTGACAGATCCAGAACTGAGAGCGAGGTCACTAACCTGACTTTATTTGGCTAACATCGCCCAGAGCCATTGGGATGTCTCTGCACTATACTCTCATGTGATTATTATATAGGAATACATAACAGAGACATCCTTGTGAAGTTTGCTTCACAAGGATCTGTATGGATCTGACAAAGCTTGTTCATTCCTTCTTTTTATTTCATCTGTAACATGCTCATGAGTCACCACTGAGATGCACCTAATCCCTCAGAAAATACAGAACAAGAGTCCTTCACATTTTAACTCCAATGCAGGTGATTTCATAAATATGGGGTTAGTTTATTCACAGTGGAAAATAATTTATTTCTGTTTAGTTAATGTGCTGTTTCAGAGAAATTAGAAATATTTACAGAGCAATCAGAAAGAATATGCTGGCAGATGAAAAAGCTAATTTGTGTGAAAAGCAAGAGCAAAAATACCATTTAAGTAGGCTGTATTTTCTTTGGATACATGTACCTCAGCATAAGAATTTCATTTATAACAGTTGATATAAATAGTGTGATAACACTTCACAGAACTTCCACTTATCAGGGGAATTCCAACTTTGAGAAGAGAAACTGAAGCATACTGGTTGTCATGCCATCCTTGTAAATATTTTATGTTGGCTTAAGACTCAAGGGCAGACGTCTATTTTTACTTAGTGTTTGTGAAGAACTGTGAACCTAAAAAGCTTTTGGAATAAAACATTTAGCAGTAGCAAAGTCAGTTCAAAGCTGTCTCCGGAAACAGAAATTGCAGTGCAGCTTTTTTGTTTGTTTTTATATTATATTTAATATTTGCTCTACTTCTCTGGCAAGCATGTTTGTAATAAATAGTTGTTCCAAATAACAACATACATTCAACAAAGTAGCTTGGAAGTCAGTATTCAGAAAGCGTAGCCTTCCTTTTCTCATAAAGCAACTGCTTTGCACTGACATCTTTAGCAGTAACTTGCTATTTTTACTCTTTTTTTTTTTTTAAACAGCTACAGCTTAGTATTGCCCATCTGCCAAAACAATAAAACTCATAGACTGGTAGAAATAGCTCAGTACTAATGTGTATCCTGTATTGTCTGGTGTCCCAACAAACTTTCCTGGATATCTACTGGTTTTTCAAAGAAATTACATAAAACTTCTATTTGGGTCATAATCTGATATTCTTAAAACCACAAAAAATGTGTCATGTGCTCATGATTAAAATGAGAAAGTTTAAGAGCTAAAGACTATTACCGTGCTGATTAGCAGTGTAAATGTTGAGCTGCCTGAGACACATGGCCTGCTGACACAGGCTCCTCATCTATGTCCATGCATTTGCAAACAGGGCAGAGAGATTCAGTCATTCAGACACCTATAAAAATTTAGCCAACATTAATATTTATTTTAAAATTTGTATTTCAATAACTTCACACTCTCCTGTTTCCCTGTCAGACTCTCTCAAGCCACGCGCATTACCAGCGTGCGTGGTCATACCTCCTTGTCAGCTTCTGCCTGCAAGAGTGCAGGGCTTGACTCGGTGCTACTGCGAGAGGCTGGCGTGTGACATCATTACTAATTAAGTTTGAATACAGAGCTATGTTTGAGAGCCAAAGGAAGTGCAGGAAGGAAGCTGAGTGTCAGTGAGTCATGTCAGATGAATGGATGGCGAGCAGTTATTGAAAACATACAGCCAACCACAATGTTGATTTTGGAAGATTTGGCATGGGAACTAAAAGCAGCATCCTGACCTCAGTTGCGATTTGTTTGTATTTAGATTTCCAATAATGCTGTTTCGGTTTATTTGGAAGAATTGTTTCTTTTCAGATACTCTGTCTTTATTTATCTCACAGTTCTTGCTAGAGTAAGGACCCTCAGGGACTGGAACATTTAATCTGTGTGAACAAGGCATCGGCATTTTTCTGAAGACTGTCTCCCATTTTCTGTGTGAAGGAAAAATGTCTCTTTAGTGGCAGGCTCCCTGCCTTGTAATTTCCGTTGTGTGAGCTTGGACATCTGTGTGATTATCCTCTGGGAACACTTGCAGCTTGACACACATGCATCTAGTCTAGCTATTTTTAATCACTGATTTTTAAGTGTCTGTAGTGAGTTTGGTGACATGAATGGGAATAGTGTTTTCCAAATTTGAGTCCTTTGGTATTTGCTTTTTGTAGTCCCTCAATCCCACTAAAATCTCAAAGTATAATAAAGGTTAATCACTTCCAACTGTTCAGGAAACTTTATTATAAGGCTTGAAAATATTACAGTGCCCACAGAATTTGAATGTAAAGCTGCATTTGACGAAATAAGAACTATCAAATTTCTATGTTGAGTACCATAGTTATATAAGAATATGACATACTGGGAATCAGGTAGTCTTAAGCTTTTTAAAAGTTATTTTCAAATTAAAATATGATTGTGTATCTGCTTTGGCTTAATTTACAGGAAAGATGATAGTCCTGTACCACCAACAGTTACTATGATAGTGGTTCACCTTACTAGAGAGTTTTTTCATTTTACTCTCTGGGACAAAATTGATCCCAGGTAACAATCTTTTGCTTACTTGTCCCATTCTGTCACAGTTCCAGGGACTACACCTTTACTGTTTATCTTATTGCAAGGAAAACTTTGGGACTGCATCTCCCACTGTCAGTGTGTGAAGTAGTTGTAAAACAAGACCTTAAGAGTAATGATCCATTTCAGGTCTCAGCTTTCTAACTGACTCCTATTTCAATCAGTAAAAGACACTTGAAAAAGCATAGCCCAGCATCTGGACTTGTAAAACAGTATTTTAAGTGAGGTTACAGATGTAAAATTTGATATATAAATCTCATTGTATTGATCAAGTCATGAAGAATACCTTTTATTAAGAGTTATAAACTGCTTATTTGAAGGTTAATAGAATAAAAGAGGGCAAAAAAAGGCTCTGAGGGATTTCTGTAAACTATATACTTAATTTCCTTGGCCACAGTGTAGGATCAGGGAGATCTGTGCCCTTTTCTGAGAGATCTTTGTGTACTCTATTTTTGAAGACCTCTGATGATGGAGACCCCAAAATCTCACTGTGCAACCAGTGGTTCACTATAATTTAACATTAGAAAGTTCATTCTTTAAAGTGTATGTTTTGTTGCACTTTAAATTCATTTCCTCTTGTCCTCCCTAGATATGGAAAAAAGATTTTTCCTTTCTCCTTATGGCACGTTTGAAAACTCCTCTCAGGTTTCAGCCACTCCTTTCTAAATTAACAGTCCTGCTTCCATGAGATTTTCCTTTCCAAATAATATTTTCTAGATTCATGATAATTTTTTGTCTGTCTAGTCTATGCTCTTTTTGTTGTGTATTGCCCAGAACTGAATGCTTCAGGTGAATGCAGTTCATCAGGAATCATGCTAAAGTTTGTGATGCAGGAGCCTTAACTCACAAAAGTTAATCCTTTTGGATTCAGCAGAACCAATCAACTAAATGTTTCCCTGTGAGAAAGGAGTGCAGTCCTGCCACTGAGATATACCAAACTTTACTGCAGGGATCATTTTCCTCATCCATCTCTTCAGTCGTTTTCTTTTTGCATTCCTCAAGCCATGCCTCTGTCTTTTGCCATATTTAAAGTAAGGTCTTTATTTTCACTTGCAACTTTCTTAATAGCTTGTTCTTTTCTTACTGCATGTGCTTCTTAGCATACTCATTTCCCTTCCATCTCTCCATCCCCTAATCACAAATTCCTAGATTTAGGGAAGCTCCTTTGCGATTTCTCTTACTTGGGGCCTCATGCTTTAGGAAAATTATTTGTAAACAGACAGGGCTCAGCAACAATCTTCCTTCAAAACCTTATGAAAACTCTGTTTTTGAAACACTTGGTGGGAGCTGGGCCACTTGTGGGCTGCACACGGTAATGCACCAGCCCAGCCCAGCTGTATTGCTTCTTTGTTCTCTCCAGTCTACATGCTGTTGTCTCATGTCTCTTTTAAAGTTACAAGAAAAGCTTTCTGGAATATATGACAAAATGGTAAGTACTTCACACAATAGGTTTGTCTGTAGTTAATATGATAATCCTGACAACAATACTGGTAATTTTTCTAGAGAGATATGGCCCCGTGCAGAGCCTGCTGTTCCTTGTGCAAGGAGACAAGTATTTCACAGACAACTCTTATATCCTCATGTATGTTTTTCCAGCCCATAGAATTATGCTTTAATAGTATTTCCACAGGAGAGCAAGGTGAGCCAAGGACCGGTCATTACTGAGGTTTTTCCATGTAATTGAGTGGTTCAAGAAAACATTATGAAAGATTATCTTGGCAAAAGATGTAGATGTGAAAAACAGCTGGTAATCCCATGAAGATCCTGCTTATCTATAAATTAATATATGCCACTGGGGATACTGACAGTTTGTATTGGAAGTGAAATGGTTGAGAAAAGATTTTGGCACTCAATCAGCAGAAGATATGACACATAAAAACAGAACTATATTTATGACACAGTATAACAGTTAATTGGTTTTGCATATATTTATATTAAAAAGAAATCCAGCCCCTATTTCTGATATCTATATGTGTGTGTAAAAATGGAATTGCATTCCATCAGGAGAGAGAGAAAACTTCCTTTGTTAACTTATCAGAAGAGCATAGCTTTTACCAAAAAAGCTCAATAAAACTTTTTTTTTTTCAATTTTGTAGGATTCTTCATTGAACAAATGGTTTTCTAACAGCCTTCCTCCTTCACCTTTTTAATTTTTAATGCATAATGAAAACAAGATGCAGTAAACTGTAACTAAGCTAGGATCAGAAGAACAGTTTTAGAGGGGTAACAGCTGAATACATAGCTTAACTGTTACATAACTGGAAGGAAGGCCAGAAGATCTAAATATTTCTCATTTAGCTACGCATATGTGTATATGCACATAGTCATAAAGAAAGAATGCTTGTTAAACATGCATTGATGCCATAAATATGTGTGTGAATAAATAGATAAGATAATCAGACATCCAGAAAACTAAACTTTCTTTATAGATTTAAATTTAATGTAGATTTGGTGGTGATAGACTGTCAAGTTTGCTATGTGTATACAGGAGGATTGATGCTTCCTGTTGTACTGATATATGATACACAACACCTGTGTATGTATTTCTATCCAGGGACTCACAAAGAGAAATAAAGTAGCTTTATGTATGTATTAGTGAATCCCTTCAAATTAATACCCATCTCTGTATTTCCTGCCTTGCTTCTTTCTAGTGTATGCAGCCTTTCACAGAGAAGCCTTGCCCCTCACCACCTGCCTGCTGCAGATCCCATCTCTTCTGGTTAGGAAACCTACTTTCAGCACCAAATTAGGGGTCAGTGCTATTACTCTTATTTTTACATAGCACTAGCAAAATCAAAGCGTTTTCTTCTCTATGTTTTGTATCTCACCTCTCTTCAGGTCTGGTTTTCTTCATTACCTTTTCTCCCAGGTAAAAAGTGAGAAAACAAGAGGAAATGGCCTCAAGTTGTACCAGCAGAGGTTTAGATTAAGTATTAGGAAAAATATTTTCACATAAAGGGTTGTAAAGCATGGTAACAAATTGCCCAGGGAAGTGATGGAGTCACCATCCCTGGACGTGTTCAAAAAATGTGTGGATATGGAACTTGAGAACATGGCTGAATGTACTGGTGGTGCTAGGTTGATGGTTGGACTTGATGATCTTAAAGATCTTTTCCAACCACAGTGATTCTATGTTTTATGTTATCTTTTTTTTTCTGTGGATGATTGTTAGTTGATCTCAGATTTCTTTTGTCATATTTTTATTATGAGAAAAGAAGATTTTGGTCATTAGTTTTTGGTCTTTCTGTGCTGAGTTTCATGAAGTTAAGTTTTGCAGTATTTTTATGTGTTTGATAATTTTTTAATGTAAAAACACCTTTTTATTGAGTGAGATATACAGGATCTCTGAATGTTCAATCTTTGTACCTGGGGAAAAAAAGGAGCACCAGAGGGAGCACTACAGTTTTCTTCTAAGTTGATTTTTTTTTTCCTACTTCAGATTCCAGGCTATAACCCTAGATACAGGCTGAATTGCAATCCAGATTGTGACTGATTCTTTCACGGTCAAAGGCAGAGAGGCTTCTGATTGCAGACCTGCACCCCAGTTTCCATCCTAAAGCCTCAGGAAGAAGTGAAAGGACAGCCATGACTTCACCTTTTCTCTCCTTTGAATATGTAGTAGCATTTCCAGCAAAGACAGTCCATTCTGTATCTGAGAGGACTGTCATCTATCCCTACATCTCCTATGCAGTTCAAGTAGCCTGGGGCTTTTCTAGAGTTCCTGGAATCATTCTGTGACAGCCCTCCTGAGGTCTTTTGGTACGGCATCCCAGATCAAATTGATATGCTGCATCTGCCTGTTCTGACCTATAAAGTCATGCTGATGGATAAGACGGTATTTCTGTTAGTTCATTTGCTTTAGCAAGCACTGGCTTAAGTGCAGCTTCTGCTATGTGTAACGGCAGATGCTGCCAAACGTGACTCACATTTTCTTTTTGTTTCCTATACAGCAACCTCTCTCATTGCTGCTGCAACTTCTCAGGATGAGGAGCAAATTTATTCCTTAATAAACAAACAAACAAATTGGCAAAAGCCCCAGACATCTAGATGTTTTGGGAAAAGGCTGTGTTCGTTAGCATCTTTCCAGGAAAGAACAGCAAATTCCCAAACCATACGTTCTGGGACAGGTTTCATACCCTGTGAAACTATATGGCTCTGAAGAGGATGGAAGATAGTTCCTCTCCAAGAATAAAAAGCTTCTCTTTCACATTTTCCTTGCTGGCTGTCTTGGATGCATGACATACCATAACATAATATTTTGATGCCCGCCTTTTTTGGAAAGAAAGACTACAATGATGGAACTGCTCTATTGGATTTAGTTTAACAAATTAATTTTCTGTGGTATAGGATGTACACTCTTGTCTTCTGGACAAGACTATCCTAGAAGCTAATAGAGCTACCACAGAGCCACAAACTCTGTCCACATCTTTTTACTACATTTACAGTCTCCAGCTTAGCTTCTTTGAAACTTCACTAGAGAGATGAAGAATCCACTTCTTTGCAATATCTTTCTTCCCTTTCCCCTTCTTTGGGGGAACCAGGCTGTTCTCTTCTGCTCATCTTGTATAGTACTGCCCAAACATGATAGAACTCCTGTAATTTCAGAAATAAAAGGGATGAAAGTCTGCTCCAGTCACAAGCAAGGAAGAGGGATGGAGGTTCTGTTAAGTCCTTTGTTTTCATCCAGATCCCTCATGCAGTTCTTTTCTGGAGGATTTCAGAACCCATCACAACAGCCTTCAAGAAAGATCATTGTTTGTCTGCTTGAAGGAAATGTGAATGTAGCTGTGCAGTGAAATGGCCCTTCAAAGTACCTGCTGTGCTTTTCTTTACCCAGTAGTGGTAGAAGTGACACTCATGCATGTGTTTGAAAGTTGAATCCAGCCCCAGGTACTTCGTTTATCACCATCAGATTATCTCATGTGAGCTCTGAAAATGTAAGTAGGTAAGCTAAACACTTGCTGGAGGCTGGTGGAAAACCTACAAAGACATGCCGATTTTGCTTTGGATCCATGAGAAATAACAGGGAATACCAGCTCTTCTGCTCCAGAGCCAGTCTGTTTCCAAGCATTCTGTTCCTTTGGGTTTCATTGGGCCACTTTGCATTGCAAATCTGCTTTTTAGAGACTCAGAAAACCAAAGCAAGATGGTATGAATGTGATTAGGGTAGCCTAGCACAATTCCACAAAATTCAGTTTGGCGACTGCACTCCAACTGTTTCCCTCTGCATCTTGTCTGCCAAGCACGGAAAGTTGCTGGAAAGACAGTTCCATCAGGGCTGGGATTTGATTTCTGAGTGGAGTCTATAAATCTAAAAGCAGTCCATTTAAAGAATCTTTGCTTTATATTTTTTAATTTTCCCTTTCAAGTTAAGTGTGCTTACATAAACTCTTTTTTGTCCCATATTCAGTCCTTATTAAAGCTTTGTTAGATTTTTATTTACACTTTATCATACCAAAAAATAAAACAGGGTTTGGAGAAGTAGGTTTGAGGAAGAAAGCAGTAGTTTATGATCTCTTCCAATTTCAATCTCTAGCCTGGGTTCTTCATTGCTCATTCCAGCATGCAGAGTCCTCATGAGCTGGTAGCTGTTGTGGTCCGTGCGAACCAGCCACTCCTGAACTGATCAGAGAGCAGTTGCGGGAACTGACTTGCAGATTGGCCTGTTACTAGGTCTTGAGCTCTGTTATAAGAAGTTGGCAGGTTTGTCTGTTTCTGCAGTGAGTTTTGGCTCCCTTTCCATCTCAGAGAAATTTTAAATATTCTTTTTCAAAAGTTGGCATCACGGATACCTGAACAGAATACTTTTTGTAGCACTTGATTTGATTTCTGTACTTAAGGTTGTTTTCTTTACTCTCAAATGACTGTATTCACCTACTGATAAAATTCCTTTTCCACAGTCTTTGATTAATAAACAACATGGACTTTACTGGCCTGGGAGGAAGGGATTCAGAGCAAATTTCTGCATTTCAATATGAAGTGAAATGAATTTATTTGCACAAAATTATGTGAAAAGAATACAGTTCCAAGAAACCATGTTCTTGAAATATGCTCTTCTGCTTCTATTAGTTTGACCTACACCCTGGCTAATTCTAATTTCATCTAGGCTTAAGGTGACCTGTTTCTCAGTGTACAGATACCCATCCTGCATACGACACCATCTGAATGCAAAAATCCATCCCTAGTGATGATGATTCAGTAGTGTACTGTTACAGGTTTTCTCATCAGTGGCAAAAAAGTGACATTATTTAGTTGGCTTTAAAGAGAAACCATGTGTGAAGTAAAAGGTATAGAAATTACAGAGATGTTGCAAAGAAAAAAAGAAATTAATTGAACAAAAAAAAAAGTAGGTCAAATTTTGGCCTACCTTTGTTCAAGTTGCTCCTTTTAAATACGAAGTGCAGAGAAAATAGGCAGATGGGAGTACAGAAAGGGAAATAAGCCAAAGTGATTAGCCTGGTGACCTTCCCTTATTTCTGGTGGATTTTGTATGTATGTGCACTGTGCCATTGTTTCTGATGAATAAAATTAACATATCCAATTTATATCCTAAAAGAAGCCTAAATTCAGTAACTTGCTCAGTACTGCAATTCCAATTTAAGGTGCAAGTTTTAACTTTGGAAGTTATTTGTGGTACTTATTTTCTATATTTTGCATATTTATGCATTCAGATCTAAGACATCTAAAAATGGAGAATAATAGTTTTATAAAATAGCATTAGGACTAATTAAGAAAAGAAAATAGCTCAGAACAATGGCATTCTCCTAGGGTTTTGTTCATATACCATTTTTAAACAATTGAACATTGAGTCACTCAGTAACAGATTAGCTTATTCATCAGCTTTCTAAGAGCAAAATTTCAATGGATTTCTTTCCTTTCTTATATTCTTTCAAATGATTTAAATAAAGGAAGGTTTTCACTCTGTTGGTAAGGGTTTCCCAAGAACTTTCCAACTAATGCTTAGTTAAACAAATTGAGTAGAAATTTATACTGTAATTAGTTTGATGAGGGGATTGTGTTGCACAGCCCATATTATCTAGAGTTTTCTTCTAAGGAAAGTAAAGAAATGAAAAATTAAGGTAATGAAAATTAAAGTACTTCACTCATGGTTGTTATTTATTACTTTAAAACATAATTATATTTAATGATAACCTTAAAGTACCTTGCAGTGTTCCTTGAATGTTTGCTACACATTTTGGGGGGCTTGTTATTTGGATGAGATCCACAGTATCTTTTTTCAGGGTGGCCAGAAACAGAATTTTCAAAGAGCATCAATACTTGGATAGCCTGGTGAGTAGGCTTACATGGAATATGCTGCTAACAATGTGAAACTCATCCTCCACCCAAAAAACTTGGCTACTGTGCGGAAATAGGTTTATTCAAGCAACTTCATGTCCAAAATGCAGTGGCTTGAAAAATAGCAAATCTGGATATTTCTGATATCCAAGGGTGTCTGAGTGCTTTTGCCTATTTCCTAAATTCTAGCTCTAAGAACTTCCTGTATAAATGTATGCCATAGTATAATTTCCTGTTTCATGAAAAATCTATTTCCTATTCTCCTTTTTAAAATTCGTGGTTTTGGATGTCTGTGGTCTTGGGTTACAAATTAAGTTAAGATAGAGTCCTTGTTATACCTTTTATACGTAGACACTTTTGAACACCTTCCATGCTGTAATTTCCTCCTAGGAGTTACCATGGCTTTTTTTTCATGCTCTCTCCATAGTTTTTAACAACTCTGATTATTTTCTCTGTGAATCCTCTTGAATTTTGTGATTCTGCTTTTGGGAGATGATAAATGCTTTCATGATGTCCTATGTGACACTGCACACTAATTCACAGAAAAACATCATCATGTTACCAGTGTCATTCTCCTCTCTGCTCCTGTCTCCTTTTGTATGTATCGTAACATCTCATCAGCTCTTTTTTGGCTAGAGCAAGGCAGAGAGTGGAGTACCACTGCGGTGTGATGGTGACAGACTGTGCCATTTATTTAGAAAATGAGCAGACCCTCTCCTTGCTGTAGCTATCCCAGCTGCAAATGTTTCCATATCCTCCTACACTTCACCACCTGGCCAGCTACTACTTCCCTAGATCTCATTTTCAAGCTGCTCGTTTAAGATGCAGTAACCTGTTTCAGGTGGGTTAGCTGAAATGGTTTTAATGGTAGGTCTTAAGAAAGTGGCTGCCTTTGCAGCAGAAGATGTGATGGAGGTGTCTGCAAGAACCTGGGGAGACAAAGGGAGGAAGTAGTGGTCCATATGAGGAGGGCAGGGTCTCAGTGGGATAGTACAGGAGTAGTAGGGGCCAGTGACCTGAAGGTGGAATGTCACATCATCAGAGAGTATGTGTCAGCATGCTAAGGCCATTAACCAGCCTTTATCACATTATTTTACATGATGAAGCATCACCTCTTATTTATCAGCATCTTTTCTATCAGTTCCTCTCTGCTTCGTCTGTTAAGCATCCATAAGTATGTTTGTGAGGGCTAGCTCTGCTACATAAATCAAATCCTAAGTTTCAGAATGTTGGAAATACTAGTATTTTGAAAATCCTACACAAACATCTAGTGCCTCCTCAGACGCAGCTTTGATACCAAGCACCACAACAACCCCCTGCAGCGCTCCAGGCTGGGCACAGAGTGGCTGGAGAGCAGCCAGGCAGAAAGGGACCTGGGG
>JAWMRA010000001.1:48528960-48554180 GCA_035584735.1 Pseudotriccus pelzelni | reverse complement strand
TGGCCCTTGTCCGGAAATTCATCAGGACAAACTATTTTCAATCCCCAAGGAGGGGGACTTTTGCAAACCCATGACAGCTCCCAAAAACTAATTCTGGTGTGCTAACACCAGTAGTTACTGCACTGGACAGTATTGTTTCATTGCTCTCTGGTACTCTACCCTTTCTACCCCAATTAGGTCTTCTCTCCACCAGTCTCTTGATTTCTATTTAGTTTGTAATCTCCTGAGGGCAAAGATTATACTTCTGCTCCATCCAGTTTCTGGTTCCAAGCACTTCGAGAATACAGTTTGTTGTTATTCTCATCATCATCATCATTATTATTATTATTATCATTACAATAATAATAAAGTACCAGCCTGTGAACAGAAGAAAAGCTTAATTCCCATCCATCCACTCCATGCTCTTTTTAGCAAGGGAGAGGGAACATAGTCAGACAGCAGACACTTTGTTACTGTAGTCTGCATCTGAGCATATTTAGAGCCCTTTCACAGCAAATACTCCAAGAAGTTCCATTTATTTCAGCATTAATCACTGTGAACAAAAGTGAAAGAATTTGTCCCTAACTAATGAAAGCCAGCAGTGCTCTGCTGTTGGCAAAGTGTGGAGTGATCCTTTCCCAGAGTTTCAGAAAGCTGAAATGGAGAAGGATGAACATATAGGTGCCAATCTCTTGATAAACTGTGCAAGAGTGAAATTATGTAGTTGATCCTCATTAAAGATACCTTAAAATGGTGATAATTTGCATATGTAAATAACAAACATGGATAGAGTGTCAGGGCACATGCTAAAACATTTTGTCCTCAGTCACAATGATTCTTATTTTTCTTAATTCAAAATATTTGTTTGTTTACTTAGATGTCTAAGCAGAAACCTACTCAAATGCTCTTGATGCTTCTTACATAATTCGAACCACAAAATTGGTATGAATTCACTGCAGTCTGCTATTAGGAAAACAAGCAATGGAAAACCTTAAATCTTTTCTTCCCTTCTAACCCAGACTTACAACATCCCACTCAGGCCATTTAGCCTGTGATAGAACACAAATTCCAGAGCTCTAGGACCCCCAAAGAGATAAAGATCATTGCCAAAGATACATTTATATCTAGGCTGCCTGAGCTACTATTTGAAGCTACAGAAGCGTAGCAACACTGTTTTGAGTATAGTAAACTTTGAGAAGCTTCATTACAGTCAATTCCTGAAGAATTACATTAATTATAAAATTTGGTATTGCCCTGATTAATATCAGACTGCATTGTTGATCCTGTAGATCCTGTTATTTCCTCTTTTACTCTATTACTGCTTTTTAAGAGATACAAGTGTAAGGAGCTTCTGTCCTCTAAACAGCATGCAGTAACCTAGGATGCACTCTTCCCACATTTTCCTCTGCAAGACATATCCTGTTTTGTTCTTCTAGAGGTAGACAAATATTGTGAAGTGATTAAACTAACAAAAAATCCTGGCTCATGGTAATTAAGGACAAGAGCATAGAAAGGAAAGAAGCTGTATTTTATCATAGTCTTTCATTAGTTTACAAATGGCAAACCAAGATGTAGTCATGTTACTCTTTACTTAGGCCTGATTCTCTTCTTACCAGGTGCATCCAAGTTTTTACAGTTAATTTATTAGGACTAGATCAGGCTGCATAATGGAATATCTAACAAATTAAAAACACACTGCTAATTAGACGCCAGAATATTATGTAGTATCAATTAACTTGGTGTTTAATTACCATGGCGATTGGAAGGAACTATAAATTGCTAAATATATAATTATAACATCACACTTTTGTGCCACAATGACATCAGAGCATGCATCTGATTAGTTTAGACTTTCTCTCAACATTTTACATGCTTACAAGATTTTAAGAGAGATTCTATTTTAATTCCTGCCAATATTCTGTTATCAATGAACAAAAACATATATAATAGTTCAGCTTCTTTCAAGGCAACTGGCAATTTCCTCATTTCTCTTCATCATATACAGTGGTTTCATTGCAATTACTCTAAAAAGAACCATTTTGACTAGACTAGTATCAAGAAGGAAAACTGCTGTTTCTGTGGAAAATGTGCTTTCCTTTTCTTTCCCCCAGAAATGTTATCCATCTTGTTCTGGATGTCAGAATGTTTCAAGCAAGAACACTGACCAGTTGGCTACTTACACAGTTAGCCAACATGAAAAATGTCTGAGAGATCAGAACTTCACCATTTTTACCATAATTTCTAACATCCTAAAAGGAAAATAAACATTTTTGTCCTATGGATGATCTGTAACACATACCCTTCTTGAAGCAGCTTGTGTAGAATAGCTCCTATTGTGACTGCTACTACTAAGTATAATATATCAAAAATACTCCTGATGGTAATTCAACTTCTTAACAGCTGACTATGATTAAAGGCATAAAGTAATAATGGGCCAGTTGCTGCATAAGATATGTTCTCATTACTCAATAGCACTGTTTTCTTTGGGGAGAAAAGTACAATGTCTGATCTTGCTTCTGGATTTAGTTTTCCACAATAAAGTACCTGAAACTAGTAAGATTTTTGTCAGTGTGTGCCACCGAGTTTGGTCTAGGCTTGTCAGTTCAGTTCTGTTGCTGATTATGAAACACAGCCATATGACTGGAGTGTATCTTAGTAACCTGTGGTGAGATAACACGGTATTAGCAATTGCTAGTGTCGCATCGCTAATTAGCTGCTTTCAGTAAACCTGGAAGTCTAGGGACATTTTTGATAAGGTAACATCTTCAAAAATAGTATAGAAGGGAACATAATATCTTTTGTTGTATTGCTACATTCTGGCCATCACAGCAAGTTACTGAAAAAGGGAGATCTTCCAGACAGGCTGGGAATGGTAAGATGGTGCATCCAAGTGTGTCTGCCAGAAGAGCACTGTTGAAGGTTGCAGTACTGGCTAAAGCGAGCTGGTGTTTGTGAGTAGTGACACTGCAGTGTGATACAAAACCTTCAAAACTAATTTAATTATATCACCTCTAGACTGTGTGTCACTGATCATCTTTATAGGCCAGCTGAATACAATATCAGAAATTAATTTCTCATCTTGATCTGGTTCCTAGCTGATAAAAGGTGGTGGCAGAAAACAGGAATGGTAGGTCTTATGCACCGGTAATGGCTGTGTTGGTAAGAGATTAAATAAAGAGATCCTGAGGTCAGAGGCAGATTTACTGGGCAGAGGAGCTGATTGTAGGAACCGTAATCCTCTCTTCTCCCGTTAACATCAGCAGGTGTTTGCTCTGGGTCATGGGATGTGGGAGTATTTACATAATGGTGCTGTCTCCCTTCCAGATCTTGTATGTATCCATCCCTGGAAGATATTACTTTTCTCAAGTCTAGTCATTTGGAGGACTCTGTAGCTGAAATTGCAGGAAGAGGAGTGACATACAAAATTATCACGAGTTCTGGGCAAGCACATCATCTCCACCATATCAGCTAAAGTAGAGTAGTTCGAAATTAACCTTTTTAGATCAATCTTTTAAGAACAGGGACAATGGAAAACAAATTCATATGACAGAGTAAGCAGAAGACATTATTAAAATTGAGTGGGAATACAGAATACATGTGTTTGCTTGTTTTTAGCTTCTATGGGTATTGCTGACATTGCAGTAACCATTTTAATTTAAACAAGATGGGGATACTGATAAGGTTTAACATGACTGCTTTACCAGGGCATTCAGCTGTTGCAGTGTAGGGTACTCGCTGGAACTTCAGCCTCTTCTTTGCACATCATTAATGTCCTGCCAAAAGAGAATGCAGCGAGTAATTGTTTGTGACTAAATGAAATGAAGCCCCTGTTGTCCTTCTCAGCTATCAGGCTCTCTGCTGCTAGTCATGCTGGGAAACAAGCAGGATAGAGAAGGGGACACTATTACAGCAGTATTTCCTAGATCACAGAAGAAGCAGAGACACAACATGGTTTCCTAAATGGGATAAGGACCCTGCTGTTGCTTTCTGGATAGTCTAGGGATGGAGGAATCAGGATTCTTTTCAGGCTGTAAATGTGTGCAAAAAGTGGCTGCCAGGGTTTAGTTTTGAAGTCTTACACTCTTAGGAGTGTAAGATCTTGTCAAAGGAGGTGATGAGGTGGGGGTGGAAGGGTTGATGCAGGGGGAGAGAGGTGGGGGTAAGTGTGTGGAATGCAAAGAAAGTGGGAAAGAAATGGGAGAGACTGTGTTGCGATGACTATGGCTTGATCTTCTGTGGAGAGTTGATAAGCAGAGGCCTCTGGAAAAAAAAAAAACAAACCCAAACTATTTTCTTTCCACAAAAGTCGCAGCATGGGTGAAGCACGTATTACAGCCTCCCGCGAAAAAGGCGGCTCGTTGCCAGTCGGGCTTTCTGTCACCTCGTCGCGGGTGACCTCTCCCTGGAGCAGCGGGCGCCGGCCCTTCTGCGAGCGTCGAGGCTGGTGCGGCGGCGGACTGCTTCCCGTCGCTCTCCAGGGAGCACGGAGGCGGCAACGGGAGGCGGCTGGGCGCTGACAGCAGGACGGTCGCGGGGGCTTGGCCGGACAGTTCCCAAATGAGGGTCACGGGCACAAGCGGGGTCACGGAATTTAGGCGCGGGGCCGCGAGGCGTGCGGTGTCCCGGGCCGTCGGTGGTGCCTGAGCCCGAGGGGCGCGGGATCCCGGCCAGGGCAGGAGCGGGGCCGGACCCCGGGGGCACCTTCCCCGCCCCGCGGGGGCCGGCGGCGCGGAGGAAGGAGGATAGGAGGGAGGAGGGCGGCGAAGGGTCGGGCGCGGGACGGGGCGCTAGGGAAGGCTGGCGGCGGCAGCGCTGCCCCGGGGGCCGGGGCGGGCGGCGCTCAGGTGAAGGGGCCGCCCGCCCGGGGCGGCGGTGACGCGGCTGCGGCGCGGCGGGGCTGCCCCGCGGCCCCGTGTGGCCGCCGCCGTCCGTGCCCGGCGAGGAGAGCGGCCGGCGGCGCTGAGCGGGGCTGCCCGGGGCGGCATGCGGAGCCGCCGAGGATGAGCAGCCAGCGCCGCCCGGCCAAGGCGCAGCTCCGGAGGTCGCTGAGCGAGCAGCTGCGGGACTCCACCGCCAAAGCCTGGGACTTGCTGTGGAGGAATGTCCGGGAGCGGCGGCTCGCAGGTGAGTCCCGCCGCGCCGCGGCTGCCGCTACCTGCCCGCAGCCGCCGAGGCGACACCTCGGGGGACGCTCCGGCCCCAGCGGCGCGGGGGGGCTCCCGATCCGAGGGCACGCCTGGGGGGTACCAGCGCCGCTGCCGCCGCCGGAGCGCGGAGACCCCGAGGCTTCAGCCAGGGCGGGACGGAAGCTCCCGGCACCGCCGCGGCTGCCGGCACGGACCGCGATCGGCAGCGCCCGGGCGGGTCGGGCTGCGGGCAGGGGCCGGGCTGCGGGCAGGTCGGGCATCCTAGCCCCGTGCGGGCAGCACCTGCCCGAGTGCGGGCGGGCGGGGCGGGGATGGAGACACAAGCAGCCAAGCTCGGGGCGAAACCTGGAGGTCGTCCCACGTCGGAGCCACCTTTTGAGCATCTCCGAAATCAAGGGGGCTGACGCTGCCTCCGGGAAGCGTGCTCATCTCCTTCTCTGATCAGTTTTCTATGTCGCTTGCGAGTCCAGGTTGGTTCCTCCTAGGGTTTGCATGCGAGGAGTACCACAACTCCCAAAGAAAAATGGTCTGTTTCATTTCAGGCACTTTTATAGCTTTAGGGCACCTAACTGCTCCGGAAAATCGGCCTCCTGCCGTCTTACTATCCCCAGGTGTGGACCGGGACACAGAGCAGGGCAGGTGCTCCAGTAGGTGAAGTTACTTTTAGAGCAATGCTATAGCAGCAGCACAGTCGCTTTATGCACACAAACATACAACTAATTTGTATTTGTAAAATACTTTGTGAATTAGAAGATCTAGAGGGTACATGGCAAGTGCAAGGTAGAGATATTATACTGGAAAACAATACATCAAGATTTATGAGCAGAATCCTGTATAATGAAGTCTAATTTGTAAAGATGGATTCCTCTGCCACATCCTACAGCATTGTTCAGAGTTTGGTGACCTTGTCTAGGGCACTGTGACCTGGTATTGTGTAATGCAGAGGTAAATTATATAGGTCTTCAAACTGTGTCTACAGCACATTAGTTCTTATGTATTAAAGTAACGGATAAGAATTGTGTGGTAATTTTTTGAGAAACGCATCTAAACTGGGTAGCTTCAATAATGATTTACTAAAGTGGCTAATTTTGTCATATTATAGTTACCCAAAATACTAAATTGTCTTTATATGTAATCCACTTATTCCTACATTGGTAGCAGATGCCAGCAGACATTCAGCAAGGATATTGTTGGCGTTTTTGTTTTTTTTTTTTCGGTCAAAGACAACTATTGCTTGATTGAGCAAAGGACCTGGGCAGGCTGCCATGAAACTGTAGCCAACTTCTTAAAGCAACTGGGTATTAAAATTGATGGAGTCAAAACTTTTTATTTAAGTTGGAGAGAATACTGATGTTCTGGGCTTATGCACTGCCATAATTTAAGTGCTATTCATAATATGATGGTGAGACACTGATACACATGCCTTTTAATTAATTTAATTATCTGATGACATAACAAGATGTGTACAAATATAAATATCATCTGTTGATTCCGGATATGTTCTGATGCTTTTCTGACTCTGGCATTTTTGTCCTTGTTTTTATATTTATTTGTCCCTTTGATCCATATAGCTTCACTGTATATTCCTAGGCCTCTTCTTCCAGCTGTTGTTAATGAGAAGGCAGGGAATTTAAGCTGATCTAAATGTGTCATTATTTACTGGTTGCCTGATGAGCGTCTTCTCCAACACAATAGATCTGATCCCAGTCAAGTAGATAGTTGGACAAGTTTCCTCCTTTTCCTCCAAGTTGATATTGCAGTTCAGCCCTGACTGATAGTGTAATTGGTAACTAGTGTTAAAAAGCGATGACCAAAACAAAATGCAGTTTTAACCATCAATGTCCTGTCATATTCCAACCATCAAGCCAAATAAAGACTTGTGATTAAGTCAATTTGCTGTGATGACAGCTTTGCAGGCACATATAGTTATTTTTTTTCTATTTGTTAAGGATCTAGACACCAGTTGCCCAACATGTACCTTTAAAGAAAGTAAGCACACGACAGCTTAATTCACAAAAATTATATACTTGTTGGGGTTGGATGAGATGCTGGGAACTCTCCAGTCTAGTCTCCAGCTCAGAGCAGGATCAGCACTGGGAGCAGGACAGGTTGCTCAGGGCTTTCCCCAGTGCTCCTTGGGAAGAATTTCTGTCCTGATGTCCATGTGCCCTAACAGAGGGCAGCAGTACACTGTTGGGCAGCAGGTATGTGAGCTAGAGAAAGGAGCTGAACCTTGGCTAGAGCAAGGAGAGAACTGAGCTTTGGCTCAGCTGTTCTCAAAGAGGCAGACAGCATGGCTGGGTTGCTGTGGAAAGTAGGCTGCGCATAAAAAGACCGCTACAGTGTGCTCCTTCCCTCCCTTCCTCCCCCTTTACAACAGAGGTGATGAGCAGCCTGGCTCTTGGCGACAGGACTGCTCCGTACTGTCTCTTTTTCAGGACAGATCTATGGTGCCCAGCAGCTCATAGTCACTCTTTTGGATTCTCTGACTGGGATTTGTTTTTAAACAATGAGTCTACCCTCTACAGTGCCAAAAATGGCACCCTTAGGGTTTTTTGTGCTTTTCATAATTTTTACAGAGGTATTTTATGCTTTCCGTGTTTTCACTATGCTTACAGTTTAAATTGGAATTCACAAACTGTATGGGAAATGGAACAGAATTTTAATGCCCTGTAAAGATCTATTTGCCTGAAAAGTTGTATAAAACGCGGTTGTTTTAATGTAATCCTGAACTACTATGTCATTATTGAAAACCAGTGTTTGAGGAATTTAACTTGGGTATTTAACAGAGTCTCAAAAAGCGATGACTTAAGCTGATTCTTAGATCCCTGCTCAAATCATGATGACCTGTTACAGTAAAACACAACAAGTTGTTGTTACATTTGTTCTATGTAGGGGAAAAGTGCCACCCTCTATCTGGCATTCTTTCAGTTATTATATACTAAAATAAAATAAACATTTAGTCTTGAAATTTGGTACTTTGAACTCAGAAAACACCAGAGGTAAGGATGCCTGTTGCTGCATTGTGCAGTCTCCTCACAGGGTATGATTGTTAAGATTCACAGGACTGGCATGATCATCTCATCCTTTTTTTTGCACAGAATTTTTCAGCCTCATTCACTGTTCAAAGTGATGATCCCCGTTGCTGAATCTGTTAACCTAGAGCCTGCTGTACTGCAACTTTCTCAAATCCTGGACTGAGCACAGAATTACAAATTCCCTTAAGTGTTCATGAGCATGGTGCTTAGGAGGAGGTCATATAATTAATGTTTTAGTTGTATTCCTAGAAGCTGCATGGTTATATTGTTCCCATTTTACAGATCGAAACCAGAGGCACAATGAGACTGAACTCAGGAATATCAAGTCTTGAGAGTCAGAATTTGAATTTTCTACTTTAATATTCAAATTGTGGCTCTTAGTGGTTCCTATTGCACAACGTTCGTGCAAATTGGCATTTGGTTTCTAACTGTCCTGCACCCAGGGAAACTAAAAACTTGCAGTTTTTAGTGGTTTGGTCAGATTTTTTTTTCAAGTGACTTGGTGGAAAACAGAAAAGAATGGAACCACAGGGCATAGTTTGCTTGGCATAGTCTCAGAAAACTGTTTGTTTGTTTGTTTGTTTTCCTGTATGCTGTCTCCCACCCCGCAGGAGTCCTGCAGCTGCTGGCTTAGCTGGGTATGTGGTGCTGATACATGACCAGACCACTGTCTGTCATCAGATGGGATCCTTGGATACTGCATGTGAGGATGAAATTAAGACTTTGTCATAGTGCCTAGTGGGAAGAAGGTTGAGTTAGAATTAAGTGGGTAACTTCGACTCTGAGACTTACTGAAGTTTGAAAACTTCATGACCCTAACATTCTTCTAATAACAGAAAGCTTTGTCTCTAATTTCCTTGGTTTAGCTTTTAGCTGTGGTTTAGCAATCTACACAGATTGCTGCCAGGATTTCTGCTCTGAAAGGCTGCCTCCACTATGTCTATGGCACACATAACACCCTCAATCTTTTTGCCAAATCTCTTCTCACCTAGGCTTCATGTCCCACAATACTTTGTATGTTCTGTGTTCTGGAAGAGATTAAATCCCTACTTGATTTCCTCTACCTCTTCTGGTACAATTCCTTTTATCTCTTCATTGACATCCTCTCTACTGCCTGCAGTACCAGATAGGATACCTTTAAGCACTGTCACAACTCCTACTTAGCTGCAGAGCTCTTCAGAAGCAACTTCTTGTGGTAGTTTTGGGGAAGGATTTCAGATGCTCCCACTCTTTCTTGGCTTGGCCATGATCTGAGTAAGCACACTTTGGGATCAAGTTTTCCACTAAGTCTCCAGTGGTTTGCTCAGACTGACATTTCAAAATTTTCTAAATTGTCCAAGTTTGGACAGATTTTTCAGGCACTGTTGCTAGAGGGACTCTTAAACCTTCACTGTGAGGTTACAGGTTAAAAAGGATGAAGCACTAGTGTCTCAAATCAAACAGCATGAAAATGTACAGTGGGACAACATAAGATTGACTAATTTTTTTCTTAGAAATGGATTATCTTCAAAAACTGGATTACCTTCAAAAATGGATTAGCTTCAAAAATTGAAACAGGAGCATGAGGCAGGCTCATGAGTAAAAGAAAATTTTAGTCTAAAGAAGCCAAATTAAGTTATTAAACAGAAAGTTTTAGACTACCTACTCTAGGGTATCCTTAACTGTTCAGGAGGATCTTCTACATTAATTGGCAGCTACAAGTATCTCTTCAAATATGACTGAAAGGCATTTATTTCAGAGATGAAACTGAACATTATTTGAAGTAGGGTAGAAAATGGAGACTAATTTGTCCAGCAGGAACTAACTGCCACTTTCAGCATGTGGCAAAGATGTCGGGGAAATGCACCTGCTCCTCTTGAAAGTAATTTGTGGTTGGTTTGTGGTTTATTGTGGTTTTATTGGGTGCAAATGAACAAGCCTAAGTTTGTAATTGCACCTCTGGCATCATGGTGCTCCCTGGCACCAGCTGATCTGTTGATCCTGGCAAATACAGAAGTGAAAAGCAGGTCTTAAAAAACTAGTGATCACAACCAGAACTATATGAATTTTAGCACAGTTTTCTGTCATGCCTGTATAGAGGCAAAAGCAGTTATGTTTCTGGAGCCTAATTACAAAAGCATCAGATCTATAGGTTCCTCATAGTTTTTAGTTTTCATTTAAAATGGAACATTTTTAAGAACTTGCTTTTGAAGTTTGTACTCTGAAAAGCTGAAGTCTATTTGGATGTGAGATCACTGTTAGGAGAGCTGAAAAGAAACACATGTACCAGGCTCCCAGGTCCTCTGAGAAACCCTGAGCAAAGACAGGTGTCCTGCTGGGGGACCAACTTTGAGTCTGCTGCATCTTGGTATTATTATATTACTGAAATTTATTCTTAATTAAGACCTTTGCGTACATGCAAATGTGGCAGGTTAATCTATCTAAAGCCATTCATGAAAAGAGTGAATTTTTTAATAAAATAATGCTGCCAGGTCAGTTTTCATTAAAGCCTGTGGGACAAGTACATGTGAAAAATGTGGGGTTTGTTGTGGCCAGTTTAGTGGGCATACTTTTATGTTTTATTTTAAAATCATGCATGTATATTTGTAGAAAGCAGAGTTGTTGCAGTCTGTGTCCCCACCAGTGCACCAGAGAATATAAGATGCTGATTCTCATGTATGTTGATAAGACGTATATGTGTAAATTCCCCCTTTACCCAGCTCCATCAATTGGAAAAGACCATCCTTTGTCAAGGAGAAAAGTTATGAAAGGCATTCTTTATTCGTGACGGAGTGCTTTAGGGAAGAAAGAAAGTGACTTATGAGTGATTCGTTTGGTCAGGCATGCCAGGAAATTTTCTGCTCTTGTAGCAGTCCTAAGGAAAATTAGTAGCCGATAATGTAGTCATTGATCTCATAAATTATATTTTTCATGCTGTATATTCTGTATTAATCTTAGGAGGCTTTTTAGAATACTTTATTTAAAGTATATATAGGCTTTTCTTTGCACGTAAGTTACATCAGCATCCTGTAAGTTCTATCTCCTTCTCTAGGCGCTCCTTGAAGGCCAGTGGTTTGAATCTGAAAAGGGAGCAATGATGGCAAAATACCACCATTGTTAGTTCTGCTGCTGCCAGGTTCTCATGACCCTCAGCAACAAGAAGTTAATTCCAGAAATACAATTACAAAAATACCAATATGCTTGACCTGCCAAGTATTTCTGTACCAGCAGACTGCAAAGGGGGGTAATGGAGGACTCCCCACTGTCTCAAAGTCCAGAGAAAGATGTAATTTTCTCATATTCATTCCCGTGGCTCTGCTGTCATTTGCAGTGTAGGCTTTGGAGTTACAGTGGAGGAGTAGCAAAGGTTCCTAGGGTGACAACAACATTTGTCTTCTGGTTTTACATTCAATACATAAATTTTTTATTTGAACAAGTACTGCTTCCATCAGAGAGAGCTATATCAGGGATTATTTTCCTAAAAGAAATTCAATTATGAATAGTTATTTCCCTGACAGCATGAGTACAAATCTCTGCTGATAAAATGGGGAATCATTGCTCGCAATAAACTGGATACCACTTGAATCGGTCAGTTTCCATTTTCCTGGAGGCCATATGCATGGTCTCAGTTCATTCCACCTGTAGATGTTTCTATGTGACTAGAAGAAGGCTGATACCTTGTCAGTTGGCTACACTGTGCCTTTATGGAGTATTCCTGCGGGCATTGTAATAATTGCTGATATTTGCAGACCATAATATTGGAAAAAATTCATAGTACTATTTTTCCAGAAACAATATCATTTAAGTTCCTGTATATTTAGATAGATGGTTTATTGGTACTCATATTTTTCAAATATATATAGGAGCTCATATAGATTGATACAAATAATGTATTTGTTTGACATGAAACAGTGATGATGTTTTTCCATCCCAAGATTGCTTCTTAATATCAGTCTTGGCATATTAAATAATGTATCTCCTCAGTTATTTCCTATTGGATGTTTTGTATTTATTCATATGACTGTAATTCTATAGGCCACTCCCATATCCACATGCAAGTGACTTTATTTATAATAATAATCACTATGCCAGAACATTTATATAGAACATTTATATCCACAGTAAACTTTTAGCTACTTAGTGAACATCAATACAGTCCATTGGTGTCTGGCAAGCAAATTGCTAAAGATGTGAAATTTCTGGACTCAGAAAGGCCCTGGAAACTGGACTCCAATTCTTCTGCTTTCTCAGCTACAGTAGGATGTGATACTTAGTTTCAGGAATCAGTGAAATCTGAATTCTGAATTTTGTATTACTGCTTTTTGTTTGAATGAAAAAAACAATTCAAAATGTCCCATAGTGTCATATTTTTAAGGCTTCTGAGAACACAGATGACTTAACAGTATGATCTGTACAATACTTGCTGGGCAATGCCCTTATTTCACAGTAGTGGCTTGACTCACATTTGTCTTCTTGTATTTTATATTTTTTGTATTTCTTGAGAGACAGATGTTCTGTCTTGCTCTTCCTTATTTCTTTTGCTTTTCTATCATACCGTGGCCAAATCCCGTGCTTCTTTATATTATAGCTCATGTAAAAATCATCTTGTCAAGTCACAATTCATTGAGAAACTCAGCTTTCACTTCAACTGAAGAAAATTTGAATAACAAATTTAAAAAGAAAATGTGAACTTCAGAGTCAGAAAATACAGAAAAAAATATAGTTTGTAAAATGTCAGTTTTGAGGAAGCCTCATGATTTTAAAAAGTGATGCTTGTCTTGCAATTCTTGAAAATTTGGGTTTGGGAATATTATTTTCAACTAATTAAGAAGTTGTGATTATTTCTTTTGATTATTGCAAGCTTAAAAATGTGTAGGAGGTTCCTTGACTGACATTAGAGCATTCACAAGAAGACTGCACTTCTGTAACTTCTTTGCACATCCTGTTTACAGTTCAAAAATGAAAATATTTTGACAATTAAACCATCGTGGCGCACCTTATACTGCAAAAATGCAAAGGCTGAGTGCATGCAGATATGTGTGCAGCAAGTAGCTATGCTAGAAGAAAGGATCAGGAGCATCTGCAATTCATGGCACTTGGTTCCATAAAACACCAAGCTTCAAAAATCAATTTAATCACTTTACATAATTATCAATTTAATGTGAAATACTCTGCCTGTCGTTCCAGTAGAGGGCAGTAATTTACATACAGTGATATCAACTAGGGTGTGTAGGCAACATGCGTCATGGAATATTAAACACAATAACTGGTTTTATTAAGGTAGTGTAATATTCTAGGCATACTCTGTCCTCAAGGAAAAAGTGCCACCCAGAAGCCTTATTTTCTGTGCTTTTGCAGCAGGACTTAATCACATCTAATTACAGTACATTTATGCAAGTTGCACTCAGCTCACTGAACGAAGTCACCTCCGCATGCCCCAATGCTACATGCAGAGGTGTGCAACACGTGTCTCCAGTTTAATGACATAACCCCCTCAGACTGAGGGACTGTGACACAGCTCCTACATTATTTGGGTCGCTTAAAGAAGGTATGCCCAAAAGTACATGTTTGGCTCCCGAGATACTTACATGAAGTTCAGAACTGTGCAGTGCAGATATGGCCTTTCCACTCACAGGACGCTAGTCTGAAGCAGCGTGTTCAAACAAACTCTCCATGTGCTGGTGTAGAGTCCTGAAATTACTTCCATTACTTAGCAGTGTACAAATAGAACAAAATTTATGAGAATTAAAAGTAAGGTGTTTTCAGCTAGCATGCCAATCAAAACTAAAACATACTCTGCTGTACATAATCACCAGAATGGATTGTATTTCAACAGATAATTTCATTGAGATACTGATTTTTTTCTTTGTTGCCCTTGAACAGTAAGTATATAGAAAAGTTTTTCTATTCAGAAGTCATTTTTACAGATCCAGCAACATGCTGTGGTACAGTGGAAGAGAAGGCACTGAAACTTATAAGAGTTTTGTTTCTTTAAGCTATAAGAATTTAATTTCTAATCTATTTCAAAAGCACTATAACTTGAAATTTATGCTTAGCAAAAAATGGTTTAAACCATGAGTATTTCTTTAGCAGCAAGGTAAGTTCATTAACTTCAAAATCACTTGCTTAATTTTATAAATACTTCTCAAATTTTATTACATGTAAAATAACATGGAGATAATTGGTTTCTTCTGTTGCTTGAGCTAAATGAATGGCACTGGTGCTCTGATAAACCAAGCAGCATGTTTTCTGGGGAGGACTGGTTTTCCAGACCATGATGATGCAGAAAGCACTAAACCTTCACAACTCATTTAATACAGAAGCACTTTTAAAATACTCACAAAACTGGAGTATTGGGTTTGTTATGTAAAGAATTTAAGGGGAAGTTGCCTTCAGGACAGTAGCATAGTTCAAATATACCTTATATCATATATAGATCTGTCTGAGTTTGAGCAAAAAGTAGCTTGAAATATCTTTGTATACAGTCTTCTGTTGCTGAAATTTATGAATAAATTCATGGTAGCTTCTACCTCCAGGATGAGGATAGCTTAAGGGCATGTTAAAAGGGTTAAGTCAAAACCAAAATTAGAAATGCAACTCAGTCAAAATACTGAAAAATTACACTTAGCATTGCAAAGACAGGGTTCCTAAAGATTTAGGAACCTCCTTCATTGATTCATAGCTTGCAGTTCCCTAAGGTGTGTTGCATACATGTGTAAAGTTTGTTACATTCACTGCATGGATGAGTGAGGACCTAAGCATTTGTCCCAACCTCTAAGTTATTTTCAATGTGCCTCTCATTCCTCTGGTAAATACACCTCATTTTCCCCATCCCAGTCCCACTCATCTTGGTCTGAATGGCATGCTCTTTCACAGCTTACCCGGAAAAGTGCTGTAGTAAATTATTTGAGACTGAGTCATTTATGTGTCAGTTTGCTGAAAGAATATGTGAATGGCATCTCATGGTCTTGCTCATTTTAAGAGGTGTCTTTAACATAAGGACAGATTTTTATTGAAATAAATCAATTTTAAACTGAGATTTCAGCCCTTGTATTTATAGCAAGAAAGAAACTTTTCATTTATTGCATTGGAAAGGCCACAGCTGGGAACGCAGTCATTAATAGACACAAACAGATGGATTCTGACAAGTCTGTGAACTATTCACACTCTTCTTTAGCAAATATTTTGCAGTAATCCCAACTTGCAAATGTTACTTCAGAAACAAATATGTAACTGTCTCAAGCCACAAAACAAAAGAGTCATGAGTGACTTTAAAATACTGTGAGTTGATTATCCATATGATATTGTCAACTGTCACCATCATCAAGCTTCAGACAATCAAAACACTCCCTGACCTACAGACCTATCCCACTGCCTCTCCTTCCTTGTCCTGTCCCTTTTGAAGAGTTTATAGACACCCATTGCAGAACTCCAGTTGTACGAGTCATCCCACTATGTCTCTGTGATGGCAACTATGTCATAGTTTTCCTGCTGCACAGTGGCTTCCAGTTTCTCCTGTTTGTTGCCCATTCTGTGGGCATTGATGTAGATACACCTCAGCTGGGCTGTGGATCCCCCACCCTGTCATTAAGCAGAGAAGTTTCTCTACCTGGGCGCACTCCCACAGCTGTGCTCGCAGCTGCCACCTCGCCACCTGCAGGTGGCACCTGGGTGGCAGTGTGTTCCTGGGCAGCTGTGCCAGTCGTGCTGGGTGTGGAGCTTAGCGAGGCCATGGCTTGCTGCCACGTGGATACCGCTGCTCCCCGGTCGACCTGGTACTGCTTCAGCAGCCTTCTGTGCAAACTGCTGTGCCACACCCTGGTCACAACTGCCCCCTAAGGGCTTATTTTATATGTCTGCTCCCCCTGTCAGCTGCTGTAGTGCTGCCTGTGGGTCCTGGAGGCTCTTGGCTCCTGCTGAGGCTCCCAGTTTCAATTACACTGTGTTAAGTCTCCTTCCATTGCTCCTGGCTCCAACTAGCTGCCTGTCCCAGTGGTGAAGTCAGGATTTTCAGTAAAGGCTGGCACCACTTTTTCCACTTGCATTTGTGGAAGTCACTGTTTGAAAGACGGTAAATGTTCATAATAGCTCACTAAACAAAATAAAAGAAAATTAATTATACTATATAGGCAACTGCTAGAGAAGTTGATAGTTTTAAGAAAACTGATAGGAGGACTGCTGTGTAATAGTATAACTAGTGACTCAGATCATGTGCTTTCAAGTAAAACCAATGTGTAGGACACAATGTTTCTCTTCAATTTTTAAACTTTAGATTGTACATTTAAAATTTTATCACTGTATTTTTCATATCGTAGGAAGGTAAAAATGTCAATTGATTCCTCTTTTCTGCATTATTTATTACATCTTTCACTTTTACCGCGTCTTCTCTTCCTTTTCTCAGTTGATGTTTTTCAAGCTCTGTGACAGCATTGAGTCCACCAGCTTCCTTTGAACCAACTGGGAAATTATATAACCAAAAAGACACAGCTTTTCAAATGTAATCGCCATTAACATGTGTAACCAAACATATGTACATTGAACCTCTACCTGAATTTCTGCCACATAGTGAGGTGTTTGAAAGTTGCCCAGTGTCTTTCCTGGGAAGAAACTCTTACAGCTTTGTTATCAGCTAAAGATTTGAAGCATTTTTTTCCCTGACATTTATTTCAAAAAAATAAAGATCTTCCCTAAAATCAGCAGAAACACTCTTGATTCTGATGTAAGGATGGCTTTTATCATCATTCCATCACTCCTGAACATAAAGAAACATAAGTTCACATAGAATCAGAAGCATGTAATTTTATATCAGCTTGGCAAATTAGTATTTTGGTGATAACATTTGAGCTCTCTGTATATCCCTGACAGCTCCAAGTGCTTTTATTTCAGAACAAAACTGATTATTTGATTATGGTCTTAATTCAACAGAGCACCTAAATGCTGTATAAATTTATATGGTTAAGTGTTTGACTCATGTGGACTAGTCTGGTTTTTTTATATTTAGCCTCTAAGCCAACAATATATTCTTTTTAAAAAGATTGTCTGTTAAGTCAGTGTGGTTGAATGAGTGAGTTATTCCGAAACAGGAAGGTACCAGAACATCCATATTTCCAACATATAATAAAACAAAAGATACTATACCTAATCTGATTCAAATAGAGGTCAAATACATTTCAGAATCTGGGTTAAACAGGACACCACCAAATAAAATTGACTCTGAAACATCTGGTTTGTTTTATACAAAACCATAAACATGTGTAATTACTAAACGGCCTAAGCTGTTTCTTTTGAAGGCACTCTAAACAACAAGGACAGCAGGACAAGTGTTTACAAAGCCAGGGCATATATATTAATCGTGGCATGGCAGCATTTTAGAGAAACTATCAAATTCAGAGGGATTATAAAACAGCTGGGATGAATTGTAGGTAGGAACTGTTTTAAATCTCTGGATTCTAGGTCACAATAGAGGCTTTAACACAGGGCACTAGCTGCCTCTTGCACTCCTTTGTGTTGCTTTCTCTTAAGGGAGAATCATGACTTGTAGAGGGCTGAAACCATTATCTCTTCTTTTATGTAAAGCATAAGTTGGTGCAATCGTTAGGGATCTTGAAACTGGGAAGAAGTTTATTGCTGTGACAGATCGGGCAACATATGGAAGGAAGTAAGATGTTCTCCAGAGACAGATTAAGTTTTTGCCAAGGCATTTTACTGAAATTTTGGAAAATAAACAGGTCACTAATTGAGTCCAGATTTAGCTACTGCAAACTGTGCAAAGATGTTGCAAGCCAGATGCTTTCTCCTATTTGTTTTTACAACCCTTTCTATTTATAGATGCCCTTATTTAATGACTTATTTCTTTAATAGAAGGCATTGTTTTGCACCGGAAATCTTGTCTCTCAATTTTGCCAGTAGATGCCTGACTAAAACCTACATGTTCACACAATTGCATGGGATGAAACACTCAGCAGTAACACGATAAGTAGGAAATAATCGGTAGGAAGAAGTTAACATTTAATTCTTCCCTGGATTTCTTAGCACATAACAGTTTCAGCCTTTCTCGATGCAAACCTTGCTAGTGAAATGGTAGAGACAAAGAAACCTAACCTAAGATGGCATCCTTAGACTTGGCTTGCCAATAAAGTTGTGAATGCAATCCATGTTGGCATTTCCCTATCTTCCCAAGGTATGCAACACAGCCACTGATGTACCTGTCAGCCCTGCTAAAGCACAGTTTCAACTTGAACTCCAGATTAAGGTCGGATTCCAAAATGGGAATGTAGCAGCCAAGTCAGCTAAGCTCTACCAGAAATACTTGAAAAAAGAAATATTCATTCCTTTTTCACTTAAGTTTCTTTTAGTCTTCAGAATGCAGGCATTATATTATGCTCTATCCACACAATCTTGATTCATGTTATAAATAACTTACAGGGTGAAAAACATCTGCTCTGACTTGAAAGGAGTGAGTCTAGTGGGAATGCCTTCTAAAAGGATTGAGCTAGTCACACCAGGTCCTTTGCAGTCAAGACAGAAATAGGTACCTCTGAAAGCAAGTCCTGTCATCCCGAAATAGGTGTGTGAGACAAGGGGGTTGAATTGCCCTCCAGTGGTGCTTGTTTCTTTCCATAATCCTAGCCAAGTGACAGCACCAAAGACCTGCTTGCATAAGTGACAAACGGGGAAAAGCCATCTCTTCAGCTGCCACCTAAGTGCCTTTGATATGGAAATCAGTGAGCCACTAGCATTGCAGATATTTAATTTTAGCGATTGCTGCTTATAGTATCTCTGGCTTAATATTAAGGTACCTGCTCAAGTAAGCAAAGCAAGAGATGGAGCTGACAAGGCACCTGTGACTTCAATGGCACTTGAATGTGCACTTAAAGTTACATGTTCCAACAGTAACCAGCTAGTGTACCTGAACCTTGCATAAATGTATTTCTTCATTTCCAGTTTATTCTGGGGAGGCAGGTTGTGAATTGCATGTCTTTAGAAGACATGCTGAATTCATTCTAATAAAACCTGTGTGATTTTACTTGTGAACCCTGACAGGTTTAGCTAAGCAACAAGGGCAGCGGCCATACAGAATTCTTAATGCACGTTTTAAAGTGCATTTGAGGTTCACTTTTTAAAGCACTATTTAGTTATCTAATGTGTGAATATTTATTGTACTGTGTCCTCAGTCAGCGCAAAAGTCGATCAGCCTCAGGGATCCTGTTTTTCACAACAGCTGCTGGTGGATGCCTAGAAAAGAGTGTAACGACATGACAAGTTTATAGTATGACCTTTTAGCTTCCAGGTTTCAGTAAATAGCTCTTTGCTGATGTTGTTAACAAGGCTGCCAATTAGGAACAAAGAGGGAGTTTTACGATGTGACTGTGCACTTCCTAGCTGAGCTACACCTAAGCTGGTGAGACACAGAGACTGTTTCCCGTTTGAAATGTTCTGGAGACGTGTAAAGCCCCACATCACAATCGCTATTTTAAAAAGTTATTTTCACATCATTCGCAGGTGTCACGGCCAGAGTTGCCTCCCTGTCACATGAATTGTCAGTAGTCTGAGCAAAGGGGGAACAAAGTTTACTTTTAAAGCATGCAGGCTTACTAGTGGTTTGAAAGCAAAACATTCAGAACTCCATTTGGTTTTAATTCAGCATCCAACGTATTATGTTTGGTAACATATTAGGAACTAGTAAGTATATTATTTGTCATAAGTTCTTTCAGACATAAAAGGAGGAGAAATAAAGACTGAAATACATGAATCTCTATTTCATTATTTTGCAGTCCAAGAACAGAGTACGTACAGAGTATTTTAAAGTCAGTTCTGATCTCAGCTACATAAGCATAAATCCTGAGTGCTTACAGTATATACATGAATTCTGGTTTGGAGTAAAAGACCTCTACAGCAGCATGGTCTGAAAACTTCTTTCAGGACCCAGTTTTGTCTTCATTTCATGTCCTCATAGCTCAGAACACCACTTGCCTGTCAAAATCTGATTGAACAAGAGGAAAAGAAAATTGGTAAACATAAACAGGACCAACCTTCTTTACAGGTCAGGTGCAATTTCTGTTCTGCAATCTTTAGTTGCCCAACTTGAGATACTTCAAAGAGGTCTTGTGTTCAGACTGAGGAAACCAACATTCCCAAAAGTCAGAGCTTTGCAAGTGTCATGGAAAACAGACCCAAGATGAGTAGTTCCTTTTGAAGGTTTTGGCCAAGGAATTTTTCCAGTAAAACTACATTCCATAAACATGGAGCAACACCTTAAGCAGACAACAACAAATGAGGAACACTGTGGGGTTGATTTGAAACAGAGCTGTGTATTCAGAAATTGGGAAAGGGAGGAAGCCTGTGAGAGGGATGTGATAGGATGACAGGATAAAGTCGAGGGTAGATGGCAATATTTTCATCACACTGGAACTGAGAGAGTGAAAAGAAATTCACAGCTGGTATGGACCTTATCAACCAACTCTCTTGGTCTGCCTACTTCGAGCAGAGGGGGAATCAACAGAGGAGACATCTTGGTAAGTGGCTGCTGGAGGAGGATGTGCAAGGGAGTCTGTGAGCCAGAGAAGAGAGGGGTTAAGTACAGCCATTGGGGGGACTGGAGGAAAAGGAGGGTATGTCTGCTGGAAAATAATTCACTTTGCCTGCATTGCTGCAAGTTCTAGGCTATTTCTGGCCCTTCCTGCACACTGGAGGGCAGGCTGTGCAGAAGGAGAGGAGCAAACTGCTTGCGTTCTCAGGAGAAGCAGTGTAGTGACTGGCAACGGAGCTATGGGAAGCCCTTTCCTCTGTGTCACTCCTGTTATTTGGTAGGCTTCCACTCGGTAAAAAAAAAAAAACAAAACACCTGAAGCTTGTCAGCCAAAATTACTTTTTCCAGTGAGACACATCAGCGCTGTGGTGTGTATATAGTGCAGTGGAAACTGTAAGTGAAAAAAAAAAAGAGAATAATGCAAGAAATATGGAGTCTAGAAATTGAAACCTTAAATTATGCACAGAGCAGTTGATTGCTGGGAGACAGAAAATCCTGGCTAGGAACTTGTCCAGTTCGTAAGTATCCATATTGTAAACTGTCCCACTGCTAGTTTATTGTGAAAGGTCTGCCAGGGGTTATTGTGGGGTTTTTGGAGGGAGGGTATTTTTTGTAATAAGAAAAGAAATTATGTATATGTATCTAACTGATACTCCTAAATTTTCTGATATGAAAAAAGAAATAATTTGGGATTTAAAAAAGGGATAGGCATCATGCATTTTCTTTCAGACATACAGGGCAACTAATGCAATGTACAGAACACTTGATGTAGATCATGCTGAATTCTAGCTTTGGGTGAGGGATAAGTGGTGCATGCATGTCCCATATGCTGCTGGCTTCTTTATTTGTGAGGTTGCTAATCAGGCACCAGGATGGCTGAAATTATGCAGCCAGCTAAGTGTGTAAATGTGTTGGTCACACTTGCTGTGAGATGGTGGGTCAGCCTTAAAGTTGTTGTCCCACTGTACATTTTCATGTTACGTGATTTGAGACACTAGTGTTTCATCCTTTGGAACAAAAATCTGCAACCTCACAGTGAAGTTTCACTGCTCATCCGTACTATTTTCTGTGCTGGACCTTTGTTCTGGTCCTGGGATGCCCAAGCTGGTGATCTTGGGGGGGAGGAACGAAAATGTCACATGCACTCTGTTCTGCAGAGCATGGGCAAGCACAAACCCATATACCATGGAGGAGGACCTCAGCTCTGTGCTGTATTCAGTGCCCCCACTCACCCTGGCAACAACAGCATAGAACTGACACGTGTTAGGCCAGGTGGCCCTGCACTGCACCAGGGACACTGGCTGCCACAAGGCTTAATTCAGTTTACATCAGTAGGGAAATGGGAGAGGTGGAGGCAGAACGAGTCACTGGCTTCAGCAGAGGACATTCCTCTCAGGAACACTCGCCACCCCACCATACCCTAAACTTCTACCGTGCATCAGCCAAAACATCAGCTTTCCTGGATCTCAGGAAGAGCAACCAGCAAAGGCTGCCTAGTGACTGCCATGGTGGTGATGGCTTGGGGATTGTAGAGTAAAAAATGAGAAATGTTAACTGTCAGTGAGCAAAATGCTTTATAATGCACCCTACAGAGTACTTCCTTGTGTGCTAGTCTGCAGTCCAGCCCTAGAGCCAAGACTCAGCTTATCAGTTAGTGCATATTGCTCTGCAAAGCCACATGTATGAACACTACATCCTTGTTACACAGTATTTATAAGATCCGATAACATGCATTTAAAAACATATTGGGAAATCTGTGGCATTCTGCAAGTTTAGGCAATAAGTGTCTCATCTGAAGGAATCCACTGCAGGTGTAGGGCTATTCTAAAGGATATTTATTTCCTCCTTAGTTCATGCAGTCACAGTAAACTTTAGCTTGCCTCCAGTGGACTGATACTGCTTATAAGGAAATCTGCCAACAAAATTGTACTTCCTTTTTTTTTTTTTTTTTTATATAGGTGCCCAAATAGTTAAGAAAGGCAAAGATTATTGTTATCAGTCAGGAAACTGATACAGAGACAGGTTATACAGCTTCCCTGAGGTCTTCCAGCAAGTCACTGTCAGCTAGTCCTGCACCCTAACCATCATGTCCATCTGACTCACTAGGCCAGAGACAAATACTTTAAAGGAGCCTGGAAAATTTCACATTCACATGCACCAGTCCCATGCTGCTGTGTTTGAAACAGTGTTTCCAAGAGCTATTCTGTTCTGTGGTCTTGCTTTTTAAAAATTTTTACAAAATGTTAACTCTCTCTAGAGAATTATCTAGAGAGAGATGAAAAAAACATTATCTTCAAACCGAATCAAAACCTGAATATTTCCTCTCTTGCCTCTCATCACCATGGCACTGGAGTCCTGTTGAAAACAAAATAAATAGCAAAGCCCTCACATGAAGTCTGTGAAGGCATGAACCTTCAGCTGAGATAGGAATGTTCGCCTGTGGTTCAGAGTGACACCAGCAATAGGGCTGTGTAAGGATTTACAATGTATTTGGATAACTGTAAGAAACTAAGTTTATCTAAACACTTTCTTATGTTATCAGTGTGTTATCCAAACACTTTGTTAGCGAGACTGTAAGATTAGGATGTGTGTTAAGCCCACCACTACTTAAATATATTTACACAGTTCCTGTGGGATTAGTTTTAGTAACATGGGTATAGATTCAGCAGATGGAGTTGCACTAAGAGTGTGGAAACTACTTTTAGCTCATTCCTGTCATAATACTCTCCAAATATTTTAGCAGAGGAGGTCTGCCACCTGAAACATCTTCCTCTCTTTTGACATCTGCTTTGAACTCTATTTATTACCCAACTGTTTGTGTTCTTTTTAATTTACTGTTGAGAACCACCATCTTTAGGGGCTTACACAGTGTGGGATGCTGGCTATTCTTGGCTTGTGAAGAGTTCAGCTAAGGCCAGTGGAGTCTCTATTCATATGCTGGTGTGGTTTGACTGAGAAAAATATGATGTTTAAAACTGAACATAATGCCTAAATTAGCAGTCAAGCACTGGATGAAACAACTGACCCCTTCCAATGACTTTATCCACCAGCCAGGAGCTCTTGGTCCCTTTTAAGCCCCAGGGAAAGCAGAAGGGACAGAAAGGTCACATCCTCTGAGCCCGAAACTGTGGCCAACAGACCACCAGCTTACACTTCACCAGCAAATGTGACAGGAAGGCACAGAAAGGCTGTGCCCAGGGAAATACTGTCATTCTGCAGGCTCCAGCCACAGACCACAGGAGCGGTTATTTTGATGTATTTATGCACTAGAAGTGCTGTTAGGATCCCACATTTACATAGTCCATGGGGTAGGTGCAGTTTGGTTACCTCATGTAAGAATATAGACTGGCCACTCCTGGTCAGACCAGGCCGTGTCATGTGTTAGCCAGTGAGCAGATGCAACTATTTTGGGAAAAAATATATCACTGGGACAGACATATAGTGATTCTGTACATGTTATATATCCTACTTGCATTCACATGGTTCAAGGAGGTCCTGAGCCATAAGCTGTAATTTTGTGCTTAATGATGAATTTTTCTTCCAGGAATTTAACCCTTTTTTGAACTCTATAAAGAAATACTGATGTTCAATCATTTTGAACCTACCCCATGATCATTCCACTTACCGTTCCCAACTTTATCCACTGCCAGAAAAGACCCCAGCACACCAACTGGTGGGCAGACCTTTGTAAAAGCATAATGATGTTTCTTGGTTTGCACTCTATTACTTTTCTAAAAGGTTTTAAAATCCTCTTAGCTATTTTTTGTTTCTACTGAGCACTTGTATTGGATTTTCATAAACCTGTCCAAGATTTGCTTCCTAAGTCATAACAGTTCCATTAAATCTCATCGCTGAGCACTGTGTACCTACAGGGTGGTTTTTATCCTGTACAGTTTTAATGCCTTCTCAATCAATATTATAAGAATTCAATGTCTACAACCAATTTCTGTTTTAACTGCCAGACTAATTTGGTATCATCATTATATTTTGCCAAGTCACTACTCAGTCCCTTTATAAAAATCATGTATGCATAGTGGACAAAACAGGTTTCTGTCTTTAAGCTGCCGTTAAACCACAAGTGGCCTTTTCCTTGGTGGTAGGCTGAGCTTCATTATGATTACTTGGTAGAGGATCTTGGAGGAGCCTTTTTCAAATCAGTTCCTATTCATTTTGCTTATTGAACATCCCTGAGCTTCTCCACAGGAGAACTGATGAGAAGGATCACTTCAGCTTTCTTGCCATGACTTGACTTCTTGAATGTATCCTTATTTTTCTGAGTTTGTCTGGATGGCTGGTAGGTCAGTCATCTCCCTGTCATCCTTTGTGCTCTAAAATGTACTTCTCTTGTACTGAGCCTGCATGTAGTTTTTAATCCTCTGCTTGTGTTAGAGCTGCCTTCTGTGGTTTGGTGGGGTCACTGATGCTTTTAGTAATCAGGAGGTATTTTTTGTATCAGTTCTATCCACTGAACAATAATGGCCAGTCTTCGCGAACGAAGATCCGGGGAAGGTCTTTACACCTTCCAGCCTGCGCATTGGATTTTTTAGG
>JAWMRA010000001.1:48479842-48528860 GCA_035584735.1 Pseudotriccus pelzelni | reverse complement strand
TCCCTGGCTGGGAATCGAACCCTTGGCCTCGGCGGTGAAGGTGCTGCAATCTAACCACTAGGCCACCAGGGGCTCCCTATCCACTGAACATGTGGGTCTTAAAATGCAAATGCGTAGTCCTCTGATGCTGGAACAGGGACACTAGAACAGAGGAAAAGGATATAATGTTCTGTTCAGAAGCCCCGTCTCCTGGTTTGAAGTTTATCTTCAAGGGTGTGTATTAGCCTGTCTCTCATATATAAGAAGCAGCCCTGGGTAGCAGTGTTCATTTTTAAAACTCACTATCAGACAGTTGACATAGCAGCTGACTTGCCTCCAGAACACATCAGTATTGGCTTTCCAGTGAAACAATCCTCTGTTGTAATGCTGTGTGGCTATTAGCCGTCTCCATCTCACTTCCTGGCGATGTAGAAATCTCCATAAACTGTTTTCCTTTTGCCCTAGTCTGATTCCTGGCAGCACCAGATGAGCTGCAGAGCCTCAGTGTCCCAGCATGGCCTCAGGAACACAGTCAAAGTGTCGCTGAGTCAGAGGGAAGCATTTCTGTCTGCTCTAGAGACATGGCTGTTTCATGCCCTCTATAAATGAGTTTGCAGCCTGTAGCAGTCCCAGCAAACAACTCTCAAACAAATGTCTGTGTTCAAACATAAAACGTTTTTCCTAAACAGCAGGCAATGAACTTCTGCTTTTGAAAGTCCTGGTCTCAGAGACAGGATTCAAAACATATGAAGTAAGTGAAAGCCTCATCTTAAACACAGTTTTGGATTCCCTGCATGTGATTTTTTTCTCTTCCTAAATTTCAGAAAGGAGAAATTGCCTGCTCTTAACACATGAGCTGCTTTGCAGGCATCTCTAAAGGCAGATACAGGTAAGAAATATAGGACAGAGATATGTGGATAGGACTTCAATATCCAATGCAGAATATATTGCTTATACAGGATATTGGAGTTAGTCCATATCCAGCAAACTGAAGTATTCTTCTACCTGCAGAATTATAGAAGGGAATCCAGAGATCAGCAAGTTAAAACCAGATGCATGATTTTTTTTTTCTTCTGTGACTTGAAAACAAGAGTTTCCTGCTTCTTCTAATTACATGTCACTAATGTTAATAACAACTGTGCTCCTCTGGTGGATAGGAAGCTGTTTTGTTCTCATAGAACCAGTGCTTTCAAATGAAGAGAAGCCATCGAGTTGGCATTTAATTTTAGATGTGACATAACAAGATAAGTGCAACTAACAATAAAAGGGAAATGGGTCACTGCGGGAAGATCAAGTGGCTGATTACTGTGTGAGAACAGCAGGTTCAATCCAAGCCCAAAGAACTCCACGCCAGGTACAACATCGTGGACCTATCTCACAGTTCACAGGAAGGGGTGCATTCTAAGATGTAAGAAAGCAGTTCTGTTATGGGAATACAAGTGGGAGAGTGCTGTTCATCTCAATTTACCCTCAACTACCCCACTGTAGCATTATCTCGTGCCTTCATGAGTAACACTCTTAAGGCCAAGAAGGAGTGCAGAAACTAACACTATCGGTTTGCTCAGAAAAGCCAGTCACAGGTACATAGTTTGATATCAAATACATTTTAGTATTTCTGGAGTACACTACACTGTGTTATCTAGCTGATGACATCACCCAGCTCTCAGTGAAATGGAAGCACATCTCAAGTACTGCCTGTGATACTTCAGTGTATATGGTAGCCCTGGGGTGGTTTTTCCTGCCAATAGCTTGCTCTTTCTTTCTCACACCAAATGCAATTTCAGGAAGAAAAGGTGGCAGAGAGACATAAAAATCAATGAACAGAAAATTAAGTGTTGCAGTTTTGTCTATGAATGCATACAGAGAAGAGTATGACTCCTTCAACTGACTTTGTCAGTTATACCCTGCAGTTGTCAGTAGTGCTGTGCTGTATGAATAAGGTTTTATCTGAAGAATCCTGATCTCCTAGAATATTTCAGTATCCATCAAGTCACTGATTTTAATGTTAGGTGTGACATGTGGGTTTTACACTACAGATATAAGTGTGGACGTTTCTGATTCAGATTTAAAAAGCCATAACTATATTCCAATTATACTGGTTTTATGAAGGAATCTCCATTCCTGGATGGATTAGTCGCAACATGGGAACATGGGGTTGGGTTCTCATCTCATGGGCTGTGCTGCTGTTGTGATAGGCAGCAATTTCAGGTGTGTTCTGGAGCTCCCTTGTAGCCTTTGTAAAATTCACGAGGAAGCTTTTATTTTGAAGTGCTTTTATGAGACGCGTTAGCGTGAAGTTCCATGTTGCTCTATTAACTATTCCAGGAACAGTCTGTAGACTGAGACTGAAATATTAATTAGTGCTTTTATATAACAACTTAAGCTTTTGTATTACTTTTTGTCTGAGAGGGTGATGGCCAAAGGAGTTTCCTCATTTGAATGACACATTTTTGAAAATAAACAGTGAATGTCAAGGCAGTCACCAAACGAGGAGACAGTCATTTTAAAAGTATGCAATGAGGACTAATTCTTTCCTCCACCATGCACAACTTCAAGCACAGGAGCTTTCAAACGTGTACCGCAAGACCAGCTAACTCTTGTTGTTTCTTGTTTTATTTGACTACTATGCAAGTACTGGACTGAAGCCAAAGAATTCAGCCTCGGCACAGGAGCACTCAGCAGCACTGAGCCTGGAGCAGCACTCCGGCTCTGAAGTTCTGTTTGGACCTTCGTGTTTGGGAGGAAGGGAAAGTCATCACCCTGAAATAGGCTTCTCTTTCTGCCCTTTGTGGCCACTCAGATGGGCTGCTGAGGAAGCTGGGAGGGCAGCTCTGCCCTGTTGTCATACCCTCTGGTGGGGAAGGCAGCAACAGGGGCACTGAAGCTGGTGCTTTGCTGTCTGTTACAAGCATTTAACTGGGCTTGAGCCCTTAATGGACTTATTCACTAGTCAGCACCTTACTCAGGCTCTTGCCTTGGTTTTTGTTTCTTTGGACTGGTTTTTGAAGCATTTCATTTCTATTAAACTTCTTCCTAGTCTTTGGAAATGTTGCAAGGAAGAATGCAGACTCCCATTAGCTGAAAAAGTCAATGCATTCTCCAGCAGAAAAAGAAATACCTCTGAAAATCTAAGCGGGATGGTATGAAATGGTAATACTTGCTTTTCACTAGCAGTAGCATTTTATAAGTAGAATTACATCAAAGAACTGTAGATTAATCAAATAAGACTTTCGCTGCATGGAGGTAATGTCTCTTTGGATAAACACTGTGCCCGTCATTGACACTTGGAAGTCTCTGGGGTAATTATTCTTGAAAAGACAGTGACTGACACACTGGCTTGGCAAGCTGGGGTAGGAGCGGAAACAATCCCTTCCCTTCTGTTTAGGCTCTCTCTACTCACACCTATGAAGCAATCTGCCTCTCCTCTTTGCAGAGCAAGGCAGAGAGATCAGTCTTTCCTACTCCCTGGCTGCCAGTGACCAGCTCTGTTTGGGAATACAGATGGTCGTGGTGCCATATCTTTTGTCTTGAGTTTGAAGTCTCTGTTTAGAATTTCACAGGAGACAGTGCAGCCACACCTGGAGCAACAAACAGCATGTACAGGACTTGCAGGTGCTGTTAATGGTAAAAACAGGTAATGGAGGCTTTCAGTCTAGAGCATTCATTTTAAATTTCTAGTACCCAGAATTATACTTCTCAATTTTATGGCACTGCAAAAGTCCCACACTGATGAGGAATAAAATTCGTAAGGTATAATGAGAATAGACTGCATTGCAGTAAAACCTTGCCCTAAGGGGTTTTCATGGAGCAAAATTTTAATGAATAGTCATGAATGAGAACTGTCCTCTCCCCTCTCACGTTTAGGTGGCTATATCTGATTTTGCAAGCTAGTCTGACCCTGTCCTTTGTGAGGTGGCAGGTCCCAGGCAGTGCCACCTCATGACCCTGCCCTGGTGGGCAGCCGTGAGGCTGAGAGTGGGAGGAGAGCTCCATTGTACCAAGGCATGTTGTGACATATTGTTGGCCTCAAGGCTGGAGAACAGGACACAAACAATGTCACTGCAGGTAGATGTCATAGTAAAGTTTGGGGAGGTCAAGATCCCCCATGGGTTGGGATGGGTGTTGAGCCCCCTCTTCCTGGGGCTTGCAGCAGCTCCAACAGTGCTGTCAGCTCCCAGTCCCCCAGCCTGACACTCATGGGAAGGGGCATGGAGGTGGCAGCATGGTTCCTGAGCAATGCAGGACCCATGCTAACTGGCCAACCTGCTGCCTCATCTCTGCTTTCTGCTGTCCTGCAAGGGGGTTTTGGCAGGAGCCTGTTCAGCCATTCGGGTGGAAGAGCCTTCTGAGTCGCTGTCATTTCCTGTTTTGTGATACTGTGAAGCTGATCTCCAGGGCTGTGAAATTACTTCCCGTAATTCTTAGAAAACAGCTCAGACTAGGGGTGTATTAAACCAAAATGTTGGTATTTTAAAATACAGTGCAAAATTATTTGACTAGGAGGGCATTTTTGATATATATTTACTCAGTTTTGTTCCCCACTCACTGATAAAAATGGCAGTGTTCTGTTTTCATGTGATTAACTAAAGAAATGGCATGTTCTGCAAACTCAGTGGTTGATACATAAGGACTGAATGAAAACAGATGCCTCTCTGTTAAAAAACAACAAACAAAACCCCCCAACAAAACAAACAAACAAAAAAGAGAGGATGTGATGGCAGGGAACCTGAAGAACAGGGAATCTCTCCCTCTCCCTTTCCCTCTTCCAGGCTGTGACCAGTTCTTTTTAGTATTAATATTAGGGACTCTTGGATTTTGTTTACTGCTGAGTGACTGCTGTTAGGTGGTGTTGATTTTTTTCATCCCAAGGGCTTCACTTATTCCACTGCTCATTGTACCATGCAGTTTTGGAGATTCAGACAGCCCTTCCGTAAATGGACTTTTTCTTGGCAGACAAGGGTATGATTTTTAGAAAAGTAGTGAGGGCATCATCTCCAGAGATGAGTCAACAGCTGGGCAGCACAGAGAAGAGGAGGAAAAGGTTTTCAGCAGTCCTGCCTACTCTAAAACACGCATTTCCGAGCGTCTTCAACTTTTTCTTGGCTTTCTGAAGTGGCCCGGTGCAGCCCCTCCGTGCTGGGTAAACTCCGTCCGGCCGGGGGACTGCCGGGGCTGCGGCAGGTTGTGCGTGCGGGGCTGGAGAAGGCTGTGCGGGGCTGGGGCTGGCTGGCTGTCCCGCTCCACAGGCTCACTTCCACAGGCTGCACCGGGAGCGATTGGCTCACGCGGATCATGTGGGAGAAGCCGGAATCCCGAGTTGTAGTAGCTCTTGGCACTCCTTTTTCGTTTAAAGCGCTCACTCTTTGCAGCTCCCCGGGCTTGTTGCCTCCCTTCCTCTCGTTCCCCTGATTACCACCTGGAGTAGCCGCAGCGGGGACGGCGGGATTCGGGGAGCAGAGATGTTGAAGCAGGTGCCCCGGGCCGCGGGCACGGGCTGCTATTACCTGAACGCGGTGTGCCCCGAGGGCCAGGAGCTGCACTGGCGCTGCGATCAGCCAGCCCGGCGCCCTCCCTACAGGACCAGCAGGATTCTCGCCCGTCACCAGCTAGTGACGAAAATTCAGCAAGGTGAGTTGCTGTCAGGAGCGCTCCTTTGCCTGGGGTTGGCGCAAGGTCTACAGGTCTCCTCTTTCGTAAGAGAGAAGGTTTTAATGCCTCGTATTTCAGGCTCTTTTCCTGTCGCTATTCCAAATTAATCAGGCTAGAATCAGTGTTCGAAATAGTAATTCATACTTTTTTGTTTCTACACATGCACACATACAGCGACAGCCAAGAGACAAATGCTAGTGCATGATTAGCTATTTAACTAAATTACCTTTTAATCATAAACTACTGTGGTAACTTAAGTGCTGAAGTTCGTCTTTTCTGGCTGTCCGAGCAGCTACTGACACCAGTACATCTGCTCTGATTGCTACAGGTATAACCTCCCCATGGTTATACGTGGTCGTCCAATTAAAAAAGAAGCAGAAGTCCAGTCTGACTGGAAGAAGGCAACTGGGATAACACCCTTGGAAACTGTCAGGGGGTTAGAAAACTTATTACATATCCTTAAAAATAGTTGCTGACTTGGCTTTCTGCAGCTGCTTAAACAGTTATCTAGGCAGTCATTACAAATATATTGATTTTTTTCCTGAATGTATATCCATGGCACTAAAGCTAAATGCAGTTTGGCTTCGGAACAAATCCTTTAGCCTGTGCATGCAATGTAAAATCATCTTCAGAATGGCTAATGCAAAGATAAAAACCCCTAACTAACTGTACAGATTTTTCCATATTAAAAAGCAAATTAATACGTGGTTTTGTATTGATCATAGTCTTATATGGCATGCTGTTTCCAAGAATACCAGTTTCCAAAGTGGATGTGGGCCTACATGCAGAAAAATGTCGTGTAAAAAAAAAAAATCCTGAGGATAACAGTCACTTTCTTGACAGCTTGCAAAAAGGTATTTGATTCTTCTAAGGGTGGGCAGCAGAGTTAACATCATTTGCTGTCATATCTGGCAAATATCACAGAAATTGGTATGAGCTTTGGACGTGCAGCAGTTAAATGGCGTGTTTATTTCTGTGTGTTGCTTTCCAGTAAGATTCCTTGTATCTATAGCTGTCAAGCTCTGGCAGAAGTACAGGGATAAAGTGATGAAATTTTATTGCGTTTATAAAGAAAACAATGCATAATTCTTGGGCCAGTTTTAGAAAGATGAAAAAGATCATTTCTGTGGCAATTAGGAAAACAGTTATTTGCAAGGCAAGCTCAGGAACTGGTGGTGTTTGAAGGATACTGGTCCTCACTGCAGCTCTGATTTCAGGAAGGATATTATGTCATTCTGTGTACCCAGTGTACAGCCTGAATTGAATGGAAAGAAAGGGTAATTTATTTCTCTACGGGTTTATTTGAAAATTATTTTAGTGCAGTGCTAGTACTGACTTAGCGTTCAAGCAGCGTCAGCTGAGGTTGTGGTGGATTAACACACCTCTTCTACCTGTCATGGTGTTGTTTAACATTCCCTGTTGTAAACCCATAACCCATCTGGGACAGCCAGAGCTGCCGAAGCCTCCCAACGGTGCAAAAACTTTGGAGAGGCTGCATGGTCGGACAGTGAGGAGTTTCAAAGTTGTAGCTTTCCTTCCTGCAGCTTGTTGCATGGGTGACCAGTCTGTGATGAATGACCTCTGGTCCTCTTTTACAGCTTTCCAACCTGTTCTGCACAGATCTGTGGAAATTATATTTATGTAGCGTCTTGATGATGTGATGTACATTACACTTAAGTAGATGAAATATTTATGTATTTTGGATCACTAAGAATACACTGTTGCTTCCTTCATTTCTTTTATTGATGTTAAACTGCGGACGGGATCCACTGTTGGTTAAGTGTGAGTTCATTAGCAATAAGGAAATTATGTGTGCAGATAGATGCTGATGTCTGCCTACAAGTCGATATGCAGGGAGACACACATCTAGTGCAAAACCATAGCTAAGGCACACATTTTTTTCTACAGTGCCCCAGGTAATGACTCGTAATTTTGATGCAAATAGCTGTGTTAATAATACCAGAAAATCTAAGTCTAGCTAGTGTAACTCAATCTGAAACCTCCAGTTTACACTCTGGACGAAAAGCCTAGACCCATCAGTCACTCACAAGACTTCCACCACATTTTGCTGGGTCAGCATGTCACCCTCTGTAGTTGCCTTATTCAGACGTAAGCAGTTTGAGGGCACTGAAACAGTCTCAGTCCCTGTCCCAAAGGAAGAGTTCTGTAATATGGGTGGAGGTATCCTCCTTTAGAGGCAAATGAGTTTCACCCTATGGACAAGTGGGATTCATAACTAATGGAGTGCCACAGCGGAATTTATCAGTGGTGTATTGAAAAGTAGATCAGGAGATGCAAGATGGGAATCAAAACTTCCTTTCAGTCATCCAGTAGAGTAAAGCATGTAAATCATTGTTTAGTTGCTTGAATTTATATATTTGAATCATACATTTTAAGGCCATTAAGACAAAGTAGTTGAACGCAGCTACCCCAGTTCTTGTGTTAGCACCTCCCCAGTCTAATAATTTGAATTATAGCATGTGTTTAGAAAAACATCCAGCCTACCTTTTAATATTGCTGGAATGGTGAATCCTGCCTGGTTAATTGCTTTGCTGAAAACAGATCTGCCACATGTTTAAGTGATAAGCTGCCTTGGGGCTAGTTTGAATACCTGCTCTCTACTTCTTACCCAGATATTTTTCAGTTGCTGGTTTTCAGACTGGAGGCACCCATAGTAGGAAACACTGCAAATTTTACATCAGGGATGTTTTTTTCTTAGTGAAAGGAATGATTTACAAAATCACGACATATCTGATTTACAATATGTAAAGCAGTCAAAGTTTCCATTCCTGGTTCAGTAATGCAGTGTAATACAAAGTGTTGCATATACTGGTTTCAGCCATTAGCTGCGTGTACTATCCTAAACTATGCTAAATTACTCCATCCTATCATGCAATACAGCTTTTCTTCCTCCTTGAAAAAAACATTTGCTGAAAAAGCCTTCCTTTGTATTTTCCTTTAGTGTTAGTTAAAAATAAACTAAATGATTCATTAGAGGAATTATACTATTTAATCAGTTCTAAAAAGAAACTCACCACAAGGGAACTGACAGGAACCAGACTGTTATTTAAATCAGATTATACTTTGAAAGTCTTAAATGTTCGGTTCATGTACACCATGGACTCCTTAAGGCAATATTATGAGGTAGCCTGTAAATGTGAGTAGTAATTATTTGTCTGATATTAAACTGGTATTTTCAAAATGTAATATTTTTGAGGATTCCCTTTGCCCCATAAGCCCGTTAGTTTCCACACTAAAGGGGACACATGCCTCAGCATAAAGGAACAGGGTGTAGCATGCTTGGTCTGAGGTATTTGTTCAAACTGTGTATGCAGTAACTGTATGAGAATTCATTAGCGATTACTCATGTTTTCTTTAAATAAATAAGGTGGTGACTTTCAAGAATTTATATTACATGAGTCACAAAGTTGTTATTTCTTTCACAGTACATGGCTAAATTCAGTGCAGAACAGAAAATACAAAAAGTAACTGAAGGTAAAAAGTGATGAAGAATTAAGGCCGTGCTCTGAAAACTTTAAATTGAAATCGACTCTGCAGTAGAAGTAGAGTGTAAGTCAAGGTGAATGAAGCCACATCTGCCTGAGCATAGCTAGGCGTCACTGGTAAAGAAATGTTCCCTTTCATCTGCAGTAGAATTTGATTCTTAGTTTGCACGTTCAGTAAGAAAATAATGTGAAGAAAAAAGTAAAAATAAGACAAATTCCTATTCTCAGTGAGTAAATTCCTGCCCACAGTGCGTAATGCTCTGTGATTTGTCTCAGTTTATGTCCACAGGCAAGAGCAGCTGAGAAAAATTGTTCGATGGAGCGATCTCAAATCAGACTTTACCTTTTCAAGGCAAACTGTCCAACACTCAGAAGATGTTTTATACTCTTACGTGTTACAAGTTCAGTTTTGATCTTTTATGTGTACTATTATCTTTGTGTCACCTGGATACCTGGTTTGAGTGAGTGTTAGAGATGCAAACAAATTCACTTTTCTGTCTTATAGTCTTCCATTTCGAGTTAAATTCTTCTCTTTTTCTAAGCATGAGTACTGTTTGTGGAAAGTGTTAGAGAGGTATGCAAGTGACTTGGAAAAAAAAAATGCAATTTAGGTGACTTCAGTTTTAACTGTTATTGTACCATAAGCTATAATATACTCTCATATTCAAAAGGAGAACAAGGAAGTCATGTAAGTGAAAATGTTGGAGTTGTAAGCTGCATTAAAAAAGCCTAGATTAAATTCCTCATATGCGTACAGGTATGGATTACAGGATAGGAAATGGGATACAATTATAAAATTAAAGACACTCGTTTTGGTCAGACACACAAAGAGGACAAAATACAGTTGTACTGACAACCTGAAACGTAGCATTTCTCATGTTCTGTCCACTTTACCTACACATATTTAAACCCCATTGTCTGAACCCAGGAAAGTAAAAGATTAACCAGTAAGATTCAGCCTTGGTGGTAAGGATACAAACACCCCCAATTAGGTAATTTTTGACCAGTCCCAGTGATCTACTGCCTCTTGAGCTTGTAAGCCAGTAAGTCAAGGCAGCAGCAGTTTGTAGTTCCTTTCCAGCCCCTGATGCCTTTGCTTGTGTCTGCAGTGGCTCTATGTCTGTGCTGCAGCCCAGGTGTACAGGAGAGGACAGGACTGGGGCTGGCATGGCCCAGAGTACCAGGAGGAACATCCTTAGCTGCAGAGTTGCCTTGCAGACCTCAGCTGGGACATGGTACATCACCCTCTCCTCTGTCGGATACGTTTAGGGCAGACAGGTACTTACAGCAGAGGGATCTTTGGGTTGGTTCTTACATACGGTATAGAAACCGAGACCTGTGTCACATGAAGCTTCTTCACCATCATTCTGTCTTCCTTACGCGCTCTTTCCTCAAGTCCTTAGCCCTGGCCTTGGAGAAACTAGAGTTTTTCAATTGATGTGAACATCCTGAGGGATATTTAGAAACTCGAAGTGCCCTGAGATGTGTTTATATTAATTAAAAAAAAAAAAAGATAAAAGGTAAAAGAGTGTAGTCCAGCTAATTAAAGTTTTAAAAAGTTGTGGTTCATAAACAACAGGATGTTTGAAAGGGAGAAACCGTCACTGGAGCTACTACCTGGCAAAGAGGTTCAAAAGCTGAAGTTATGAACAAATAAATACATGTGTGATAGGTATCAAGAAGTGGCCTGTGTGGTAGTGGAGGCTGAATTCAATGATAGTAGTGGCTATTTCTGGCCATATGGTTTCACAGCCACAAAGTGTTAGTGACACTTCAGCTGACATATGCAAGTTGGACACCAAGAAGTAAATCTTGGTTCTTGCTTAAAGTTAGGGGACTTTTGCTCTCAATTTCACTTAGAGCAGGATTTGAGCCAAGGTAAAATCTTGAGACTTTCTTGTTTTGAAATTGTTTGTGGTGAAATGAACAGCTGTACTTGTGCTATATATCTTCTGTATTGATCATTGAGGATATTGAATTTCACATTAATCCTATTGTGTAATTAGAGGCAGTAATATTAAAAGACATTTAAGCCAATAAGTGCAAGAATATGCTCAATAAATGAATCATTAGAGTAATAATAATTGGGATTTTTTTAGTTTAGAAGAAGTGATAAGTCACTGGAGTGTATAAAATGTTGCATAACAGAAGTAAAATAGAAACCACTTACAAAAATAGATTAAGAGAATAAGTACACTCAGTTTCTTATGTCTGTTTTTATACAGATATCACTGAAAATACAGTGCAGTATTTGTACCATGAGCACTGTAAATGTTAATTAGAAAAACGTGCAGTTTGAGGTTTCAACCAGATATTTTTCTTTCTAGGCAACAGATAGTTGTGTATATTTTATTCTGATTAAGTCATTGATAGTATCTTATCCATAGTTATTGGTTTTACCTTATTCATGTCATATGATGTTCTCAGACTTCTAATTGCACTTAAACATATGAGCTGTTTCATATAGAGCATCACATATGTTTGGATTAGTGTGTAAGTGCCCCAGGGACTGAGCAAACAGGACCCTTGTAGCTAAGGTATTAAACAGTTGTCCATAGCTGAGTCTGTTTTACCTTGTAGTAGTTGCTTTTGAGGGCAAAATGATGAATTACATGGCCTGTCAGCTTGATCCGGTATATACTAGTTGTGTAATTTCTTATTTATACTCATTTTACAGGGCAAGTCAGTAAACCCTCATCTTCATGCCTCATGTTGCACTTTTTGCTTAAAACCCTGTTGAGTTTCCCCTTTCAGGTTCTGTTCAACATGTCAACTGACCTTACTAGAGCAAATTATCAGAACACTATCTGCACCCTGTAATATAGCGGAAGAGAGGAAGGCTTGAGCACCTTGAGCTGGACTATTTAGAAACTGCGAAAAGTAGACAGTATGATTCAGACGACTTGGGAGACTTATGGTTTAGATGAAAAGGATGTGAGTGATTCAGTTTGAAAACATTTTGTGGGTTTTCATTTCTCATCTATTGCAGGACTGAGGAGTTTAATTCTGCTATGAGAAAACAGTCATTCCAGAGCAGGTCAGAATACATGGTTGCACAGATGAGCAAAAGTTTCTGTCTTTGTGATAAGTTAGGTGAATGTGGAGAAGTTAAAATATGGGCTGTGCAGTACGTCTTAAGTAAATAACATGCTGGAACATACCAGACGTTTTGCTTTCCATTCAAAGTCCTTTGCCAAAGAAAAACTCAGCCTTGCAACTTACCCAGATGAATCTTCCCTTGTACTAAAAGAGCAGAATAATACATCCTAATAATGTCAACTGGTATTGTTTTAATGAGCCAGATATTACAGGCCTTTGTCAGTAGTTGTCCTCTCTTTTAATCAGGTTGTGGTTGCCAGAAGGTCTGTTTGTGTGAGCAGTTTTCAGGACTTGGAACCAAAATATGTATTTATTTATTTATTGTCATCTGTGTCATTTAGGCCTAATGGCCTAAAGGGTACCTGACTTTTTTCCGCCTTAATGTGTCACTAGTGCCTTTCATGGTTTGTTTATTTTATTGCCTGTGCTATGCTTGTTTCTAATTCTCCATCACTTGAGCGGTTTAGGAGTATGGATAAAAGCAGTAAGTTCAAATTGGAATCTCTAATTTAATTCTGGCTTTCATTCTCTTTAGTCACAAACGCGCATCCACTGGCATTCCCCACCGGCCAGACCTGCCATTTTCTGCAAGATTTCTCAGCTTCCTTCTTGAAAACACATTTGCAGGAAAAATGACAACCTTAGCATTAAGGAAAGGCAGTACGGCCTTTACAGCTGAATGGGTCCAGAAGTGAGGATGATGGTACAGTTTTTATTCCTCTATGTCACTTCTCTGCAAGGAGCTGCTCCTTCTCCAACCACCCCAGCACATGCTGAACCAACATTCTTGTTCCCTAGATCTCTTAACAGTTCTTTTCCCTTCCTTACTGCATGCATCCTTTCGGCCATTTGAGCCAATGTGCATTATCAACATTATTATCCAGAAGCTCCTGCTTGCACATGTTCAGTGTTAACACTTTATGTTTCTGCATTGGTACAGCAGTGAATGCCCCTCTGAGTCTGAGTCTTCATGTCTGTACTGCTAAATAAAAGGGATGGGAGATGAACTTGAAGTACTATGGTCTGCTGAGCAGATGACTCCCTGGCTCTGTTTTGGGCTTCTCTAGCTGGCTCAGCCCAGACAAAATTTATGGGAGAGAAGACTAGTCATAGGTAGTGAGGACATGAGCTGAGTGATGCCACTGGAACAAAAAATGAGAATCGCTCTGTGTTTCATTAAGCAGTGTAATTGTAGCCCCCCTTACCACTGCCACTGAAGGTGCAAAATGAGCAGAAACCTTGTTCACAAGGTTTAAAGATCTCATACTAAAGTTTCTGTAGTATTACCCCTGAAAAAAGTAAATGTATCCTATCATGAGCTGCCAAATTCCTGCAAACTGCCATTTCTGCAAAAATGCAGAAGTAAATTCTGCCAACTGCTTAAGTATTTTTCATTATTTCATACTGTGCAGCAGACAGTTCATATTACCTAACCACAACCCCATCCTTCTACTTTTGAAATCAATATCCCAAATCTGTATAAGATCAGAACTTGCAAAGACCACTCCAAATAATTAATCATGTTGCTCATCCCACTAGCTGCAGCAAGATTGAGCATCCTTCCAAAAGACCTAATATTATAAGAGGGACCAAAGATGTAAGATGATGCTAGATTTGAAAAGGAAGCAGTATCTCTGTCAACACTTGAATGGTATAAATGTGGACTTGTGTGAAATGCACAGTCCTTTTCCATCGTTTTAGCTTCAGGAAGCAGCAGAATGTTTAGTTTTCCTTGGTCTCCAACTGATACGGGAGTGGGAGTCTGGACAGGACAAGACTCTCAGAGCCACACAATGTGGCTTTTTCATAATATATTTGGCAAACTTTAATGTTCTGTGGGATGAATCTAAGTTCTGTGTCTTTAATTGCATCTGATGGCGGCAGCTGAATATCTAATCATTTTGTAACTTCAAAGGTAATGACTTTCTCTTCCTGCAAACGTTTATCTGAGGGGGATAATGTAAAATCCAAAAGTTAATGCTTGACACAGATGGTGACGCAGTAAGTCCTTGGCTTTTAATTTTTTCCTTTTTCTTTTCATTTTTACAGCTATTTGTATATATTTCTGAGGACATTTTAAAACTGCCATTCTGTCAGCTTCACTTCATTAAAAGTGTGGCAGTCTGCCTAGGTCTTATCCAGAGTTAAAAGGAGCTTCTTGTCTCTTAAATTCAGCAAGCATCAGCCTATATCTGTTTTAAAAGCTCCTTCCAAATTATCAAACTGAGATGTTCAGAATACTTTTTCCAAAACTGTTTTATCATTCAAACTGCCAATTCTGCATTAAAACCAAACACCCTTGCCAAAACCTGAGCCATAGCAGCAAAAGCTGCATTTCTTACCATTGCCTGAGCACTGTAGCCTAGATCAAATAATACTGGCACTGATTCACATCCAGGATTGCTATAACTTCATCCAATGCTTCATGCCAAAAGCCGGAGCTGTCTTCATCCTGCTGATGGTTTATCAGACATTGAGTCAGTAGAACTGCTAAAAAAATATGTGGCTGCAGTTCACCTCTGAAATACTTCAGGCCATCCCTCCCCAAAAGCTCACAGCCCTTATGTCCTCATTGAAGGACCAAAGGTGCCAGCAAGAGACGTTGGGGTGCCCTTGCACTTGCACATGGGGCAATTGTCTGTTCAGACTAAGAAGGATCTGTTTACCAGCAGCTTCTGAAGGAAGGAAAAAATTTCCGGTGACATTTTAATTCTCTTTTATGCAGAGCTATTTTTAGATGGGGCTGCTGCCAGTCATATCAAATTCTTTGTGTCTTTTGAGTTTTCACTGAACTGCATAATAAGCGTTTCAGCTCCCTGGTGCATAATGGCTGTGTTATTTGCTGAAAGTCTTATTATTTCAAGTAGCCTCTTATCTGAAGATCAATTCATTAGTTCTGGCCTCTGAAGTTTGAAAGGAAACAATTGCAGTTGCTAAAAAAAAAGAAAAATTACTTTTTTTTTCAGTAATACTTATTTTCTCTAATATTGGGTTCTGAAATCTATTTTAAGACTGACAAAGCAGATGATCCATATTTCAAGGCTGCAGTCTGGCCTCTGACATCCACAGCTGAGTGGTTAAGCTGGGTGAGAGAACTGGGCTATTATTGAGGAAAATTTATTTCCTTTTCCTTTATTTGGATTATCTTTGTAGTCAGAGAGTGCAAATCAGTTTGCACTTCCGGTGCTCATGGAAAGCCAAAGCAACGAGAGCTACAAGGAGGGGCCACTCACATTCCCTTTAGCCTTGTTGTACACTGCTACCTCCCACAGTTGCTAGTCCAGGGATTACTCCTGATGCACAGAGGGTAGCCTAGAGCCCAACACATGCACCAAAACCCAGCCATGAGGTACTGCTATGGCTCTGTCACTGCTGGCAGCGAAGGTTATGGGGGTTGGAACTTGGATGCACAGACATGAGATGTCAGGTGGATGCACACAAGAGCAGAGTCAGATCATGTTGGCTGATTGCACTGTGGTATAGAAGCTGAGTTTCCCTGGTTTTATCTGTCTGTCTGTCTGTTTATAGATTTATATACAGATATGAGACTGTTCAGCCTGGACTAGAGAAGGCTCCAGGGAGACCTCATTGCAACCTGCCAGTACTTAAAGGGAGCTTATAAAAAAATAATGAAAAGCAACTTTTTACATGAGCAGATAGTGATAGGACAAACAGGTGTTAAACTAAGAGAAGGGAGGTATAGATTAGATATTAGGTGGAGAGGGTGGTGAGACTCTGGAACGCTGGTTGCTTGGAGAAAGTTGTGTTTTGGAACACTTCTGTGGATGATTTTGTTTAAGGAAGATCCTTTATTGCTGTTGGACTTATTGAGCACGGGGCCTAAAAGTTGTAGAATCAGGAAGACAGTCTTCACCAGCCACCAAGTATGTTACTTGAGAACTAGAGGAAGGCTGTAGTCTAAAGTCCTGGAAATCCCCTATCTTAAGCCTTTAATGAGGATCAGAATAAAGCTATTGGCATTTTCTATGTATCACTGCAGAGCCTGTTTGACTCCCCAAACTGGCAGGGCTATTTAGAGCTCCATGGTGCCTGCCGAATGTTTCTGAGAACAGAAAGTTTTACCAAAACATGCTGATCTCAATAAAGAGTTTTTTTTTAAATACAATCTGAATGCAGAGTACACAGAGTTTTAAGGATAAGGATGCAAGTAGTTGTATGTGTATCTTTTTGTGTTCAGCAAAATATTTCTTTTAGTAGAATGCTTTCTTCCTCCTGAGCACCTGAACCAGACAGTTTGGTTTTTTAGAAAACAAATGAAAAAATAAAATTGTAGAATAATTGCCTTTAGTGAATAATCGGTAGAGATGGCCACAACCCATTTAAAGTGGATCAAATATGCCACCCATTTTTTTTAAGTATTCTTTATTGACGAAGTAGCAGCTGGAAAACTATAGCAAGTTTTAATTATCTTCAGAAAACAAAAAAGCTTTTGCCAACACATGCTGGTTATTATCAGCAGCTGCTGCATGCTGACATACTCTTTCAGCATATATGAGGCTCAGCTGTCTTAAATAATCATTGTAAAATATAAAATAGATTTATAGTGATGATAATTTCTTGTTAGATACTTAACTACTGATGTAATTCGTATTGAATTTACATTCACTTCTTTGTTTAAGCTACAATAAAATTACTTAAAACCATGATTAATATTTCATGTAAGAGGTGCAAATAGCTTATACCAGGAGTTCAGAATACTGAACTGTGGTGATTTTTCAACAATGCATTAAAAATAATCAAATTCCCTGTTGTCACGTTTTTAGCATTTGTATAAGTGTAAAATTTTACCTTCTGCCTTTGAATAACAATTACTACAACTTTATTGCAATGAAAAGGTTGCAAATTAATTTGCTAACAAACAAAAATTTTATCCTTCTATTAGCCGAAGTGGAGATCATTATGACAGTGGCTGTTGTCAAATCAGACAAATTATTGCATAATTTAGAACAGTTTGGTTTTTTTATGACATTAATGTGCTCTTCAGAATCTGAGACACTAAGTGATACATGCAACATTTATGCTTCAGAAATATTTTGAAAGACACATATCTAGAGTAAATTCTTTTCCAATGTACCTCGAGACTGCATCTTCTCCAAAATGGAAAATTTGTGATTAATGAGATTTTACGTTACCTTATATTCTTCATGATCTTTGCACTGACAAGGTAAATAAAAAAGGTGTTAGGCAGTCTGTAAAATGTTTTGTTGACACCAAGGCAATTTTAGACCATTTCTTGATCACGTGAGTGATTGACAGAGATTTAATGGTTTCTATTGTGAATCTTAACCTGGAGGGAAATGTTACATCCAGCAAACTGGACTCATGACATTTTAAGAAGTTCTTCAATATGGATTGAAGATATGCATGAGACTCCAAATAATTCTAATTTACTGAAAAGATTACTGACTTTTGGACTTGAGTTTTCATCCAATCTGGTTTTAATCAAACTATAGTCTACTGAAATGTAGTTCAAATTCTAGTTTTAAGTAGGACTCAGCTGACATTTACTCAGGCTGTGTCCACACGGTCGCACAATGTCTTCACACCAGCTGTATAGCAAAGAAAAACACTGTGCTGAAACAAAAATAGCTCTAGTTTGAAGACAAATAATATGTGCAGGATTATCACGGTAGCACCACAAAGTGTAAGAAGTACTCCTGATTGTGTTCAGAAACCATGACTACTTGTTTGATTGGATAAGTCTGATTCACTGAATCTTATGAAACCTTCCAAAACTTTAATGAACAAGAACCCCCCGGCATCAAGACCAAAGATGAAGCCACCAATAAGCTCTCCTAGCCTTAGCTTCTTCTTCTTAAGGTTAACAATCCCACCTCTGCCAGTCTTTCCTTCTATGTTCAGTGCTTGAACCCTCTGAAGGGCTTGCTGTGGTATGCCAGTGATGTTCTTGTGCTGGGGAGCCCCAAAATGAACAGAGTATTCTGTAGTCCAGTAGGTGTGGATTAGAGAAAAGCAATCACATACCTTGATCTGCTGACTGCATTATTCCTAACACATAAGCCTGGTGTGAGGATAGTCTCCTTGGCCACAAGGGCACACTCATGTTCTGTTTGTTGTCAAGAGGACTCTGGAGTCCTTTCCTGTCCAGTTGGCCCCAACCTGCCTCGTTGCACAGGGTTATCCCAGATGCAGGACTTCACATTTGCTTATATGGAATGGTACGAGATTCCTGTCAGCCACTTCCTCCGGCATATCAAGGTCACTTTGAAAAGCAGCTCTCCAGCATGTCAACCACTTCCCCCCAGTTTGGTATCATCCACAAATTTGTTGAGAGTGCACTTTATTCCATCTTCAGGTTGTTATTAAAAAAACATTAAACAGTATCAGCCCAGTATCAGTGCCTGAGGTCAGCTGGACTTTGTACTGCTGACGACAAACTGTGAGATTAGTGGTCCAATCAATTGTCATCCGTGTTATCTATTGCTCACTAACCTGGTTTGGCTATAAGGACGCTATAGGAGACCAAGTTAAAGACAAGCCTTCTTGTTCTGTCTCCTTCCCTAACAACCACCAGAGAACAGCCCATTGCTTAAGGTGTGTTTATAAATGACACAAGTTCAAGATGCGCAATTGCCAGTAAACCTTGCTCACTTCTAACTCCTGTCTTCTTCATTTTTATATAAATTAATAATTATACATCAGCAGAAATAATTGAACCAGAACCTCCAGTATCGCTGATCTGTACCATAAGCAATATGCTGCAAAGTCAAATTCAGTAGACCTTCCAGTTCTGTAATATATGCAGTATTGTGTTCATAATTCATTGAATGAAAGTAACCTGTGATTCTTCTGCAGTCTTCAAAAAGGAAAATAGGATGAAAGCGCAGAAAAATAAACTGACTCTGAAGCTTTGTTTAGTTGTGATTTGTCTTGGTAAGCTGATAATGTATATGCATTCAAGTCCAATGAGTTGATTCCATTTGAATTAAATTGTTTTATCCCACCCTGAGGAGCTGCAGATTAGTCTAAGAAAATATGGAGCAAAGGAGAGATGCAGGGCGAGATAAGAGGGGAGCGGCAGGTCTGTTCCACCCCTCCCAGTAGCTTCATTTCCCATGAGGTGAGGCCATGCCAGCAGAACAGCTGAAGAAGCCGCATCTGAAATCAAATATAAGGCAAAGGAGGGGTAAGGAGACAGACAAGGGAGGTCACTGTTGTCACTACTGCAGGAGATAGAGGAGAGGAGTCCATTAAAAATATCTAGGGATGCTGAATCAGAAGTTGTTTTTCAGTCTGGCTTCTGAGTCTTATTCCTGCCCTCGGCAACGGATAGATGTATTTAAACTGCCATTATCTATCCAGGATTATAAATATGACTCAGGTAAATGAGGGCAAGTACATGCAAGTCTACTGCAGGGATGTACACACACGGAAATGAATCTACACAGCTTTTTTTTTTATTCCTATGAAAACAGAAGAGTTTGGAGCTAAAAATAGGCATCTAGTTATTGTTATCTACTTTTATTTATATCCTCTGCCCCAATTCCTATCAGTACAGGAAAAATAAAAATCCCAGATAACAAACATATAAAAAATTGTTTACTCTTTCTAAGAAACGTTTAAAAGGCCAAAGGCCATCACAGATTTCTCTTTTTATGATCAGGGTAACCAGACTGCAGGAATTACCTCGGCCAGATGAATAGTTTTACTGGCTTTAATAATTAAGCAAATCACTCAGTTAAAAAAGAAAAAAAAATGTGCACTTTTAGATTATAGGGAGTCCACAGTGATTCTGCATCTGGAAAACCTAGAAAATTTTTCACAGAATCATAGAATCAGATGGGTTGGAAAGGACCTCTGAGATCATCAAGTCCAACCTTTGATCCCCTGCCACCATAGTTACTAGACTATGGCACTAAGTGCCGCATCCAGTCTCTTCTTAAATACGTCCAGGGACAGAGAATCTACCACTGCCCTGGGCAGCCCATTCCAATGCCTGATTAACCAGATTAACTGAGTTTATTAGAATCTCCTCTTAATTGGTGCGTTTTGTACCACATCAAAAACTGGAAACAGTTCCCACAGGCTAGCAGAAGTAATTAAGCTTACCATTTATTATAAATGGTGCTGTGTGCTTCCAAAGTAAAGCGTGACCTTAAAGATATGTTTTTTGAACCTCCCTGACTCTCCTCCCTGGACCATTTGAAACCCTTGAGGCAAGCAGAAGCGACAGGTGTTCAGCACCCTTTGAAAATTCTGGTAGCACCTTTGTAACATGGGAACTGTAGCTGTTACTACAAATTGAAGAAGATGGACACAGCAAAGCTCAGAGATTTTGATGGAGGATAAATGTTGGCAGAGCAGTGAAACCAGAGCGACAACGCTGTGTTCAAGTACACTAGATCCCACTGCCTTTCCGGAATAGAAGAACATACAAAAGGCATACTAGCAATAAAATAATACTATTTATTTCATGAGACCTTTCACCTACAGCTCTTTCCAAAGGAATTGGCAAAGATACCAGCATGGCAGTAGTAAGGTAGCAGATGTGGCAGCCGTCAGGTGTGTAACATCTCTGCGTGCCAGTAAGATGGTATCAGTTGGGGCTGGTAGCTGGCATGGAGCACCCTGGGGGCAATCCCTGACTACAGCTTGTAACATCTCTTATAAATGAAGCGAAACTATAGTCAAAATTATCTTCATTAAAGAGCTGAATCAAATTTCTTGTACTGTCAGCAGTATTAGTAGTGGGTTTGAGTCTTGGAACACCTGGGGCAAGGACTGGGGCTTGTTTCTGCGGCACTGTCTGTAATCTGGATGCTGGTCTGGAGAAGTGAGCAGCTTACTGCTCAGCCCCCTGCTCTGAGCAGTGTCATTGGACACGTAATCAAGCTGAAATGCATGTTCTTGCCAAAAGGCCTGGTTTTGTTCCTGGCCACTTCCCTCCTTTGGATCAAGTCTGGTAACAGTGCAATGACAGGATGAGTTGTATCAAGCTATTTGCCCAAAAGATTGTGCTTGTATGATTTTATTACAAGGTAGGTGGTAAGAATGTGTAGTGAGGAATGGTACAGCTCAGTTTAATGTCAATCAGCAATGTTACTGAATTAAAAGCAAAGTAAGCCTGTAGCTACACAAGCAATTTTAGACAGAGACAAAAAAGCAGCTGGGTGTATTGGATTTGTTTGCACATTTCTAATATGTTCTTATTTCATAACTTAACAGAATTACTTTAAACAGACATTTAGGAGTATCTTAATTGGAAATCTAATTAAAACATGGGAAGTTTATGCACAGAACATATTTTAAATTGTTGTTCACATTGGTTTACAAGTGTCCTGGATAAAATCCCTTTTTCCCTTGCCTGAACTGTACTTGCCTTTATTTTCTGTGGTACACTGATGTTGCCAACTCTCTCGATTACTATTGGAAAACAGTTATTAAACGGGGTCTTTCATTCTTAACACAAGTCCCCTAGAAACTGGAAGGGCTAAAGGATTTAAAGGTCTCATTCTGAAATGCAGATCGTATCTTTTTATTATGAATTTCTTTGCGGATATTGGAAATGTAAAGTTGACATTTCAAGAGAGATCAATGCAAGCAACGCACACAGTGCTCAGGCAAAGGAAAGCCAGATTCTTCTGGCATTATTCATAAAGAAAAATATTGGCACCTCATATGAATCAGCAGGTAGAAGGTTGCAATGTGCCGGTAATATCATACTGTTCTTCAGCATGTTTGGGAAATGCAGAGATTCAGAACAGGTCTAAGCTCTTGATTTAATTGCTTATCTATCTATTAGTTTGATTTTTCTTCTCTGTTTGCTTTACTTTCTTGCTTTATCACTCTCTACCATAAGAAATAATAGCACAGATTTTGGCCCTACATTTTGCATCTGTCTACAGAGATAACTTTCCATAACTGCTATTTTCATTTTGGTATTTTCCTCTTCCTTATCACAGTACACACATGCTACCTCCTCCAAATCTGCTAAGAAAGTATGCTAACAATGTGCCTTTACATGTTTGACAGAACTATAGCGTGCATAAGATCACTAATCATTAAAAAGAATCCCTCTAAACAAAATCTTCCCTTTTTTTTTTGTTTAGTTTATGTGCATTTTATTTCAGTGTTTATGCAAATTTAAATTTGATTACACAGAGTCTGCTTGCACAGTTGCCCCTTTCACCCTTTTTTCTTCTCCTTCTGCTTCCCTACTCTGTAAATAAAATGAAATGGAAATACACCCATAAGCTGATCATTTTTTTAAAAATCACAGATTTGGAATGTTTTTATTATTTATCCACTGTAGTTAAAAATACACAGTTGTATATTTGGGAGCCTACTTTGTTGCACATTTATATATCAGAGAGATGAACACTCGTGCAGACACAGTCATGAGCAAAAATAGCATATTCCCAAGTGGTGTCATTTGGGGAGGCTGTAGTACAAATTCCGTGGCAGCTGGAAAAGCAGGACAGAGTGCAAGGCAGCACTAATAGAGCTTCCCTGATAGAGGGGAACTCAAGGTGGGCCTCTAGAAGTGCCTTTGTGTGGACATGTGCTGTTCTGAGCAACTGCCTGACCCCACAGGGACACTGCCAGACTGACATCAGGAAAATTTCCTTGTTTCCTAGTTGAAGATGATTTATTTCATTCAATGTGTTCTCAGTTCTTTTTCCTTTAGACAGGTATGGTTTCTTGTCCATAGCTTGTTAATGTGTCCTTGCCCTGAAGCAGTACAAGAAGCGGCCATACCTGTAGGAGCGGGGCTGCTTGTGAACCCCACGCTGCCATGTCTTACACTGGAGTGCATCCTCCCATAGTGTTAGATATTCAGGCACTGTCACATTCATGTAGAATTAGAGTTCACAGAAGGTAGACTGAATTAAGGATTCTAGTCTACCCCGTATATGTTCTAAGACACTTGCAATAAGGCATGATTCAGCTACACAAACACAGCATGTATGCTCAATATGCCCTAAATAACTCTGTCATGTGTCACAGAAGATGAAACACACCTACGGAAGAAAATTTGTACTGTTGACATCACCTATGAGAATTTTGGAAGCAAGCACTCCAGCAACAAGGCGTCCATCAGTCAATCACCTGTTTCTTCCTCTCTCCTGCAAGGCTTATTGTCAGTTCCACCTGTAAATGTCCCAGCTCAGACCCATGCAGGAGATCCAGCTCTGCCCTGGGGACACCCAAGGACAGCACCCTGGGCAGTGTATCACAGGGAGCTCTTAGCACCTTGTCAGCTTGACCCTTCAGTCAATTGTGTGGCAGTTTATTGTGGGGCACTGTGGCTGTCCTCATTAAGCTTTTGGGGAACACGATAATTGAAAGATCTTTGGCTGTGCACGCTTCTCCTTAATGGCTGTTGTTGGTATGGCCACATGCAGAGCAAGTGCATAGAGGTGGTTTGTTCTGCAGTGGGTTGTGCCGTCCTTGCAGCACAGTGTAGAGACAATATAGGAGATATTTGGGGGGCATTACGAAATGGCTTGTGCCCCGAGACAGGAGTGGTGAGATCATGAGCACTGAATACTGACTGGACCCCTGGGACGGCAGCTGTTGCCTGTTGCAATCCCTGTGGTACAGCTGCATGCAGACAGGAATGTCTGGCATGGAGAGAGTACACCAGTGAGGGAATTACATTGTCACGGAGATTAAGACAACCAGGAATGCATCATGCAGTTTTGCACAAGGCTCTTGTGGTTAACTAGAGGCAACCATGCAGATGCAGGTTTTGAACATTATCCCATCCTATCACCATTTTGGTTAGCGGAGAGCACATTTGTCTGACTGAAGTCCAGATGGCGGTGCCTACAAAGCCATTAATTGCCAGTGTGCTGTGTCTTCAAATGCACCCAGAAAGTGCAGTTTTCATCACTGTAGTTCCTCAGTACTGCGATAGCAAGCGGTGCAGTGCTATGTGACGTTGCCGTTGTTTGACACAGTATAAGACTGAAATATGACCAAAGCTCTAAATACAGGTTTGTGCCCCTTCTTTCTTAGCTAAGCTTTCAGAGACTGGTGTAGTTCTGGGTCATAACATTTAATTAAAAAGTGAGTAAGCATTAAAATACCAAGATTTCAAGTGTTCTTGTTAAGTGGTGCAGAATAGGCAAGAAAATTGGGAAGTGCAGTGTCCTTTCTAAGATGAGCATCATGCAGTGAGTGATAATGGAAGAGGAGTCTCCAGCAGGGAGGCTGCCATCAAACATACTGTCTTCAGAGCCAGCAACTCTGCATAAAAGCCTGTCCTAATTTGCCTGTTCAAAGCTTCTTGTCAGATTTAAGTGCAGACCTCTTTGTAGGACAAAGGTCCAGGCTCATCTAGGCTGTTTGTAGGACAGTGTGTGTACGTTGGGGAGGAGTATTCAAGGACCTGTTCAACAAGTGCCAAGTGCTATTTGTTTAATGTCAAACCTCCTCAGTGAGGTTAGATATATGTGCCAATGTCAAATATCTTAATCTGAGCCCTAAATACTGTAACAGTTTTCTCAGATTCAGTGTCAAAGTTGTGCAGCATATGAGTGCGACAAGGCTTGTGGCTTACAGTATCTCACTAATGAGTATCATTGTATTGCATATTAACTGCCTCAGCAGTGTCCATATTAAAAATTTAACTTGCTATTTCTGCAGTAAACAAGATGATGCTTGCTTTGCAGTAGATAACACAAACTAATTTGTGGACAGCAGACCCAGCAAAGGCTTGTTCGTGGTGAGTTTGCACGTTGGGGCTGAGCTTTGTGCAGATTTTCTTTGGCTTAATAAGGATTGAATTTGTGCTGTAGTCTTTTCTTTAGTGAGCCACTATGAGGCTCTCTTTCCATTACCCTGCTGATTATTTTCACAAAACTTATAAGAGTTTAATACCTTTGAGCCATCTGTCTCTCTTTCAAATCAGCCAATTCGTTCAAAAGTTATTGGGGAAGGCAATAAGGAGCCTGACACAGACAGGCAGAGAGACATACCAAAATGCCAAGACTGGTCGTGTCAGTGGCATTTCTTAGGAAATCAGTCTAAATATACATTGCACAAAAAAAAAAATCTTACTAAATGTCTTCATATCTCTTTCATATAAATTTCTCCAAGTTTTGAATTAGAAATTAGATTATAATAATTGGTAGAAGAAAATCTCAGTTCATAAATGGGTACCTTCCTCTATTTTTCAAATGCAGCATGAGACAAATCCCACAGCAAGACCTGAAACACAGCAGTGGTATTTGTTCAAGAAGCGCTTACACAGTTAGAGGAACCATCCAGCTGTGGCAGTGGGATCTGCTTGGAAACTTGCACCTAATGGACACGGGCATCTGATTTGCCAGTTCACAGACCTCTTTTGCAAGGGTGTCATATCTGTCCAGGAGCTCTGGCATTACCTGCAGAGTTCAAATCCGCTCACATTGATTAAGTCTCTTAAATCAGCCGATGTCAGCTCAGGGAACAGTGCTATTTGTGTTGCATCCACAGTACCATAGCTTCAGGCTTTCAACAGTCACTTGACAGAATAAACTTACTGCTTCAGAAAGCTTATGGTAGTGACTCTAACCCTTATCTTTATGCACTGTGTGTAGTTCCACCCAAACAAAGGAGGTTATGTTGAGCAACTGGGTGAGTCATTGTAGGATCCCAACTGAGCACAGGCTTAGGAAAAACATTTGGTTACAACAGATGGGAGGAGCACATGCAAAGAAAGATATAACTATCAGCAATTGAAAACATAGCGAAGCCAGAGGCAAATGATATGTACATATGGCTTATGTGTGTACATACACAGTGTTTCTTCCACACTCCATAATTAAAAAAATTAAAACATTATCTGGTGGGAAATTTAGGTTTCTCGTGTTAAGAAGTGATACATAACTTCATTAGAGGGTAAAATGAGAGTATCATACAACATTTGTCTTGACTTTCCCTATATTAGGGACAAAAATATTCTTAGGGCATAAACAGCAATGGACTTTAGTCATAACTGTGTGGTTGCTTCATTTGTTACTGTACTGCAGCAGGGTAGCCTACATGACCATATGGAAAGCCCACACCCAGGACTGACTAGGAATGCCTGATGATCCTGCACAAACAGGTCACCCAGTAGCACCATTGGTGCTCTTGGGCATCTGAAAAACAGCCTGGTTCTGCAAAATACTTGAAGTTTCATTGTATATGCTTGTCATATGGGATGTGGCTACCATAGCAAATACCCTGTATGTGGACCAGATATCTTGGTCAGAGGTTGAAGCAAGTTAGGACTTTGTTCCCCACTGGAGTCCCATGCCGGGACCCTAAGGGTCCATGCATTGGGTGGCATCCCAGTGTACATTTTTAACCCTCTGGGCTGCTTACCCATTTGTTACCTCTACCCTTTCTGATTTACTAAGTTATGATATGACATAGTGGAACAGGTACAGTGATACAGGCTTTCAGCATTAAATCCATTTTGGAATAGTTCAGTGCCTGGAAATCCATCTAAGATCTGCATCACCCGGGCTGAATCAGGCCGGAGGTATTGGACGTACTTACCCAAGAACAGTGTCTCAGACACAGGTAACCCACCACATCAGGCATAAACAACATCTCTTCCTTACCCCTGCAACGAGCAGGTGCTTTCATTTGGTAGCAACAGCTTAATAAGATTGCAAAAGCTGTACATGCCAGTCATCCCACTGAAGGATAATTTCTAATGACCTACCTCTCTGTTGTGTCTCATTTGTGGAAGAAGCTATCACACAGCTCATCAAAGTGAGTTTAGCCCCATTTGTACTTGCCTGTCAAGTGTCTAAGCTCTTGTTTAGGCATCTCGCTTATCCCTGCAAGAAGGTACTAAAGGTTATTGTCCTGTCCTTTTTAACTATAGCAGTATTTTAATAAGTAGTGACAGAAGTAAACAAGTATTAGAATAGAAAATAAAGGATTGTATTATACCAGAGCTATTACTTAACATCCCACAAAGCAGTCAGTTGGTAGCTGTAACATGTTACTGCTGAGGACCTGCATTAGCAATAGCCTTGTTTCCAAGGCTTTGATATATATGTATACATTCTTTGCTACCTTATTAATATTCACAGGATGAGAGAATTATAGCCACGAATATCTATCTAGCAATAGACCATTTCGGAAAGACACAAAAGTATTGATTTCTATTTTGCAGTGTTCAGTGATCATTAATTTCCCCACACCAGTTGCCATAATTAAGTTAAGGCTCTCTCTCCTGAATGTGAACAAATGATAGCACACCACACAGGCAGGGGTTTGATACACAATAAACCCAGATTTTTCACCCCAGCTCCTGCCTTTTAGGGAAAGTAAAGATTTTATATATGTATATATCTATCTATCTATCAGGATGGGATCTGAATTGTTGAAAACCTGGATAATTAGTATTTTCCAACACTGTGTGGTGATTGATCACCTTTATGGAGCTTGATGTCCCCAGGATCTAGATGCTGCCCAGGCCATCCACACACTGGGGCAGATGCAAGTATTCGGTGGATCCTGAGCTAAGCCAGAGGCAATCACAGCTCTGCCAGAGAGGCTGGGGACTAAACTGAGTGTCTCAGACTTTAAATTAGTTGCTTGCTTTGGGTACTCTGTTGTCACTGTAGTTTCCCACACTGACCCCAGTGAGAAAGTCAGGCATCTCAGTACCATTCTGAATTAGTTTTATTTCTTCTTTCATTTATTCATATTTCTAAAATAGGATTTTCTTCTAACTTGGAGTATTCCTTAGATCTCAATGAGGACTGGGAAATATTTTTCTAATACTGAGCAATTACAGAGCTTTTTGGATGGAGGACCCAGGAAAAGTCATGTCATATGTGTGTCTGGTTTGAGAACAAGTAAAGTGTTTGAGTTTACATTTACATGCATGAAAATCACCTTTGGACTGAGATTAAGCCCAGAAGGCATCAACCCCAAAGGCACTACCTTGACAGAAATTCTAGGAAATGTAAATGAGGGTTAAGAACTGAATTTGTTCTTGAGCAATTATCTTCAAAGCAAATAACACCAACTAATCTTCTGCACAAAATGATGAAATTCTCTTGCATGGGAGAGGCAGGCTGCAAAATCCTCCAGTAACTGCAGTTGTGAGATATGCTCAGTCTTCAGCAATGGAAAAAAAGAGTTGAGAATAGGCAGGACAAGAGTGGGGGGAACTGGATGGAGACTCAGGCGTTGTAGAAGTCTTGCAGCCAGAACTACTGAGTGAGGCAACACCTGGTAGGAAGGGCTGCACGGACAGGCTGGGGGTAGCTCTTTGCCTTCAGAGGCTGAGGATGTTCTCTGACGCCTTTGCCTCTCCCAGGATGATTTAATTCAGGTTTAAGCAAGCAATGTCAGTGCCCAAATGCATGTTTAGACTCAGATCCAAATCATTCTCAACCACTCTGATGAACTGTTAGTGTGTAAAATGACAGGCTGGGGTTTTTATCTTGTAGTTGGTTATTAGAAAGAAAGGGAGTGTCCTCTGCTTTCAAGAAGAGAGAGATGCTTCCTTCATATTTTACTTGTCACTGATGATTTATTAAATCCAAGGAAATGCGTCTTCTCCTTGAGCTTCAGTTTTGGAAAATTATAATGCTACATTTTCAAAGCCAATTTTGTTCTTGTAGTGTGCAGTTTAATAGAACAGCCATGTTAGGGAGATCTCTCTGCAAGAAGAAGAACTAATTTGAAAAATTTATAATAAATCTTGTTTAAGTTTTATTTGATTTTTATGATAAAAAAGGACTAAATGTGTATAAAAAGGCAGAAATCCCTAATGTAATGGTTATATGTCATTTAAATGACAATAGTAGGAGTTAAATGTGTGCTTGCTTTTTCAAGATAATAGAATTCTGCATCTTGAAAATTAGGTAATAGAAGTCATGTGATTAAGGAGCTAATACAGTTTAAAACAGACTCTTGTTACAATAAGAAAGAGAAACTTTGTGCTTGGTTTCATTTTACTGGGTTCATCAGCAATTAGGAAGTTGAAAACAAGTTGGCACCCAGCTCTGTACCTATCCTGGGAGTACAGCTGAGCGCTCAGAATACAAGAGACTCATATTTATCACCAGAGGAAGAAAACTGTAGCCCTAAACTGTTGTTTACTGGAGGCAAAATCCTGCTTTGTTGCTTGATTTCAGTGTCTTTGGTTTTGGTCTCAGTGCTGCCCCCTTTCCTAGGCATCTGGCATTCATTGATTTGTATGTTTCAATTAAGTCGCTATAAAAAAATGAGTAGCTTGAGGGCACTGGTTTATTACTGGTATCCAACTCTCTTTTCATTTACTAAATGACATTCTGAAAGTTTCTATTCTGAACATAATCACCTTAGGGTATCCACTGAGTACAGCCCTGGATGATTCAATTATTTCTGAATGCTCCTCTCTCCCTGGAACTTAGGGCTTCGCACATTAGCAGCATGTTTAGTGTTTCACAGTTGTTCTCTTTGCACTCATCAGGGTTTTCCCAAGAACACCCTGGAAGAATACAACTTGCTTCTGCTTCTTGAAAACATTTATGTCTCTCCTTGCAGTACCAGATCAGTGTGTTAAAGCCACTGGCCGAACTGCCATGTCTTTGAGGGTTCCCTCAGTCATTAGTGAAAATCAGAAATGTGCACATTAGATAAGTCCCTTATCAGCAGCTATTCAAGGTAATTTTGTGCACTCTTCTCTCCTGACCCCCAGCTGCTGCACTTCCTTTGCCAGTACTGTGTTACCGTTTCTCTGGATGTGCATTTCTCCTTCCTGTCTAATACAGCTACACGTGCTCAACACAGGTTTGAAGTCTTTTTGCCCTCTGCATTGCTACTCAGTACCTCAGCCATCTCAGCTACCCGACCTAGGTCCAGACACGCAGAGTATTGCTGGGCACTCTGGTATTCTAGTCACTGAAACTTAAACTTTCTCAAGCCTTTTTTGGTCATGTGATGGTCTTGCAATATTTAGTAAAAGCATCCCAGATTTGTCAATATTCTGGTGAACTAAGGTATCTTTCGATAACTCAGCTGGGGAGCCAGAGCTTCTAAGGTGCCTTGAGCTGGTACAGGGTCAAATTTCCAGATTCTCTGTGTGCTCTTCAGGATCATGGAAATCATGGTAAAGGCTTTCATATGTGCAGCTTGGGGAAATTCTGTTTATGTGAGAGTCTTCTGAGTTCATGAACTCAAGATAAGTGACCTCAAAACACCTCAGAACTGCCAAGCTTGGAGCTCATGGCAGGTGCTGGCTGATGTTGCTGTTGTCAATGACTTGGGTCTTGATTTCATGTCAAAGAATGAGTCTTTACATCATTGTCCTTCAGATATAAAATCTAGAGGCATTGGCAAAGGCAAGAGCCAAGCACTGTTTTCCTGGTGTTTCTCAGTGATGAATATGTTAGAATTTCATTTGGAAGAATATTTAGAAAAATCACTTTCAGTCCTGCAGAAAATGAATCTGAATTTCTACATCCACTGCGTGTGGCAAGTAGAGTCAGCACATACTTTTCCAGACGCTCAACAACTCCAGAGCAAATAGAAGAATGTGAAAAATAATCACAGTGTTCATGAGCCATGGAAGTAACAAAAGCTTACAGAATGTGGAAGGAGAGGTGGCCTTACTGAAGACCGGAAAATCCATCTTTTTTTTTTCTATTTTCTGACTTGAAAATAGATTTTTACTTATAAAAGAACATGAATGACATGCTTATTTCCACAGGATGGATGTGTACATCCCCTCAAGCTTGGCAAACATAAATGTGTTAGAGCTTAACTTCTGTTGGCTTCTGTAGTGTATGTGCTGTTGTGAAAAAATGGAATAGAAGAGGAAGACGAGGCATAAAATAAGAATTGAGGCTTTATGAAGGCATTGTTAAAATCTTGCCATCTGTGAAGAGGTGAGGTTTCATATTTCTTCCATCTGCATTTCAATGAACTTGTACTGATGCAAATCTGATTAAATCAAAGGGGTAGTCACTTCCAATTATTTTTATTAATGACCATAGCTCTAATCACTGTAAACATAGAGTTTCTGACACCTAGTAGAAAGATTTGACCTCATAAAGCTTAAACCCATTAGTTCATTTAGCCTGGCCTCCTGTCTATCTAATGCCTTGTGTTGAGAACAGAATTTGGTTGTTTAGCTTCAATTCCTTCCTGGAAACCTACCCTATACTACCTAGGAGACAAAAATTTAAAAAAATATAATGCATTAAAACCATACACTTAACTTTTAATTTGAATTTGTCTGTCCTCACATTCCAGACATTCTTTTTGTGTTCTCTTTCTGGAATGAAGAGATCTCCACTGTCAGGTCCCACTACACTCTGATAAAACTATTTATCAAACTTCTTTTTTTTTTTTTTAGGTAGGTGAAATTACTGCTGTTCGCTATGCTCTTACTTTATCCAATACTTAAGCAGTTCCTGTAGCTGTTTTTTGAAACCCCTCAATTTTTTTTTTAAAAAGGATGTCAAAGCTGTCCCCAGCATCCTTCCCTATTTATTATTTCCCTTACATATCCCTAGAGATCAAATTACACAGTTATATTTGCACAGCTATTTCTTCATGATCACAACATCTTTTCAAAGGATGCAGTCACTCACCTGAAGAAGGAGAGAGCTTTACTTCTTAAGGGCAGGGGCGCTTTGGCTGTGTCTGCAGTGATGAAGGGCAGGTGAGAAAGTGCAGAGAAGTTACTGATTATGGGGAGGAAAAATGAATTCTAAGGAAAGCTTGAAAATCCCTTTGTGATTGTCATTCTGGCTTTTGAGGATGGCAGTTCAGCAGTGTTGAAATAGAAGAGTGGGAAGCACAAGGGCATTTGGGTGGGAAGTGAATAGCATGTACCTCCTGTTTGCTGGGGTGGTAACGTGTTGGGTTGATTGCTCACGGTATGGATAAGCAGGGATACTGCTCTGATACTGTTTCTGTCATATTCTTAGTATGTTTCTGCTAACTTCCGTGGAAAAAGATGGTACATTTTAAATTGAAAATCTATTTCACATACATTCCAGTCAGAGTCAGCCTCTTGAAAATCCATTTAAAGAGCAAATCACGGGCCTCTGAAAAGAGAGGCAGGAAAATCTTAAAAGCATGAAATTCAGTGATTTGGAATAAAGGAAGCTTAAAACAGACAACATCTGTTGTTTTCAATCCCATGGGATTTTCTGCCTTTTTTTTTTTTTCCAAATCCCAGCCCTTAATGAAGAGCAATATCAGATTTAGAAAGAAAAAAAATTGTTTATACAAAATTAGAAATGTGTCTTGAAATCCTTGAGTATGTAAGTCAGCATCTGCTCCAGATCTGTCTTTGCTAATGGAGAGAGGTCCAAGTATTGTGTCGTCATAACAGTTTACAAGTGCTACCATATATTTAATCAATTGACCATGGGATGAATACCTGCTGGAGAAAAAATATTTCAATTTAAGTTTTAATGGCCAGCTACAGAATTGGACCCAAAGGCTAAGTGGAATCGCCATGGCATATACAATAGCATAGGCTACTAAAATGGTTGTGGGATCACATAATTTCAGGGAAATGCAAAATGTTTCCAAGAATAACCAGGGTTATTAAGATATTGCTAGAAATAGTCTTTTATAGTTAACAGGCTTTTTTAATACTAAATTTCAACATACTAAGTAGATGCATATGTAAATCACATTCTGTCAAAATAACTTCTGGTATAAACTTCGTTTTCTTAAGGTTTTGGAAAATTTAAAGCATTTCTAAAGCAGCAAGTCAACATACCTCTGTCTTAGCAGTGTCACAGCTGCCATTGCAGAATTCAAGTATCCTGTGGTTTCTACCTTTAGCATTAGAAAAGGAAGTGTAAAGGAAAGAAAGCTGAGAATGGCTACAGCACTTCACACTTCCTGTTGCTGCAGGTCTAGGAATATCTGTTTGCCAGTATCATCTCGTCACATGCATTGACATATTTTTGTACATTGTGCCATGAAGTCAGACAAGGAAATTGCCATATTATATCACAATCTGTTAACAAACTGACCTGCCATGCAGGCTTAAAAGAAGAATGGAGTTGGTTGTGACAAGTAAACCTGAGCTTTTTTGCCATAAGACTGTCCTGAAAATTTAAATTCTGTCCCGCTTGTGAGTGAAATTCATGCACCTTCAACTCTCTGAGGGAAACCAAGGAAAAATCTTTGGATGCTGTTAGCAGTCAATCTTGACTGGAGGGTTCTGTCTTAAATTATCACTATTCCTTGATCAGCAAGATCATGAGTGCCACCAAACCCATATACCTTCCTGTTCTGAAAATCCAATTACCCTTTTTTTTTCAATCATATATGTCTTGCCTATGTCATTTGTTGCTGTTGCAACCTTTCCACCAGTCTTCAGTGCCCTTCTTTAGTCCTGTCAAAGTTCCCTTCTTGCTCAAGGCATCAGCAAACCTGACATGTGTTGACTCTTCCTGCCAGTTGCCTTTTACTACCACTCAACATTCAAGCACTTGTTTATCCACTTCCAAAGGCCTGTAAATGGCAGGTCATGTTAACCTTAAGGAGCCTTTACTGTTTACTGTCCAGAGGTGCAAGACTGGGCTGATGAAACTTGATGTCCCAAGGAAAAAGATTTTGAAGGATAACTACATGCCCCTCTCAGGGCTGGTCGAGCCATTGTAGTTCGCTCCCTGGGCACATGCAGAAAGAGCCATGCACAGAGCTCTTTGCTAATAGCCTCTTTCTTCCCACCAGTCATTATAGTCCCATTTACTTAGCCAAATGAAGAGCTGACAGGCTAAAATGGAGACTGAAGGGTAGGTAGTGTAGACAGGTTTTTCCCTTTGCACATATATACTATTACATGTCTATAGGAATAATAATTCTAATTTGTCCATGAACTGCGCTGAGGAGTGCTTTCAAGATATGCGTCTCTCTTAAGCTCCTTTGCAGAGTTTTTATGAGGAGCATGTGTATGGAAAGAATTCAAAAGCTCTGGAGTGCATCACAGATACATTTGTTAAAGCAATGTGTGTACAGCATTTTTTTGTTGATGGACTATAAAGTAATGAAAAACTTTGATATATAATTTCAGCTTTGATTTCTAGTCTTATTAATGCTGCCACCACATCTCTGATACAGCTGAGTTGTATTGGTACAAGGAAAGATTAGCTAGCTTTATTAATGATGCTGATACAGTTATTTTATTAAGGTTCTTATTATTTTTGCTTATCTTTGACTGCCCTGAGAGTTTTGTATGCAAGTAAAAACAAGGGGCATTAACTCTGTGGTAAAGCCACTGAATCTGTTAAGTATTGACAGCTTTATCTGGACTTAAGCCACTGGATGTAGGATCCAAATCTGAGCTGACTTCTGACAGTGAGCACGTAGGATTTTTTTTTTTTTTTTGTGAATTTGGTCCTGTTTCAATGTTTGCAGTAGCCTTGTAAGTCTAGATGGTTTAAGATTCATTCGCTGTGTGAACTGACCATCTGCTGTCGGTAATTGCAAATTCACTTCCAGTATTAATGAACTATTCCTGTGTTCTTGCATTTCTCTAAAATGCCTCAAGCAACTGTTCCTTCCTCACATGGAAAAATCACAGCAGCTGTGGGATTCACAAGGACTTCAGTGCTTGTCTCTTGCTACACTTCTGGCAGCAAACTGCAAAGTGCAAATAACTTTTGTAACTGCCTAATAACTGCAAACCCATTAAGTGTAACTTCTGTGACACCAGAAAAAAAAATACTTGCTTTAGAAGAGCCCTAATGGGATTAGAGAGTGTGACCACCTGGGGTTGCTCTCAGGGCTGCCTAACTGGAACATGGTAGAGATAAGGACCTGGCTTTTCACTGAGCTTTGGTCAGAGGGACTGCATGATGCCTAGTGGGGCTGGAAGTGTGAGGTGGGGATGTGCTTCCCCATCTCCAGACACTCCCCTCCCTCCCAGTCACCTTCATAAGGTGGAAAAATGCTCCCGCCAATTCCCATGTTTTCCTTTTGCTAACAAACCAACAGAATTCTGTTTTCATAACAAAAAAAACGTGTTATCTTTATGAATGCAGCCAAATCTGCCTTAAATTTATTTCCCTTCATTTGATAAAGGACCAGTCCCAGTAAGAGCTCAGCGCTGCTTAGCACACTGCTTCCCAGCACGCTGGTTTGGTGCGCAGGGTGTGCTGCACCCTGCACAAACTGTGTGCTGTTCTCCTCCCACTCTGGGGCTGCAGCCACAGCATGAGCATGGTGTGGGCATCCCTGCGTGCTGCACGGGACGAGCCAAGTGCTGCAGCTTGAGGGTCCCCATCAGCCCATGCTGGGAGGGCGGCTGGCCTCAGCTGACCAGGGCATCAATCGAAACAGTGTCTCCTGCACTGAGGCATTTATCAACAACTGCCACTAAGTATCCTTATAAAATGCAGAAGCCAAAATCCTCTTCCACGCTGAGCTGCCCAGCCGTACGTTTGGACGCTAACTACCTGATCGCTAGTTTCTTGTAAAACAGCCATCAAAGGACAAAGTGGCACTCATATTTTGCATAATACTTTAATTCTTTTGAGGTATCTGACCTCCAGCCAGAAGGTACTTAAACTCACAAACCCCAGTCTTGATAGAATATTTCATCACAACCTTGCCAAGTACTTGAGAGCAATACAAGAAAGAGGAATAAATATACATTTTCACTAAGGTCATTGGTTTTTATTGGGCTGCCCTGAAATTTTATATTAGGAATTGTGTGACATTTTATGCTGTTTAATGATCTGTGGCACAACTGTGGAACATGACAGAGGTTGCAGAAGACACAAAAGTAACTAACCCAGATGGCAGAACATAAAGGAACGTAAACGGGATATAATTAAGCTAGGTATATGGACAGCACAATGGCAGATGAAATTCAATATTGCAGAAAGCAGAGCAATCAATAACTGCAAAGAATAATCTGGTCTATACTGACCCTTTTCTAGATAACCTGTCAAAAATTAAGCTTGCAAGAAGACATTTAGATGTGATTTCCAGCCCTAGGCTCTGTAGCAGCCATGCTCTGCATCTCCTGTGGAAGTCTGAGTTTAATGTCCTCCCTTAGAGCACAGCTCTGTGCATATCTTGTCTCCTAATTTTTTGTCTGCTTTTCTGTGTCTCTGACAGAGGGGTGTGATATAATCTCTGAATAACCAGAGAACCCCAGTTTGGAGTCAGACTGGAGGAACTGCATATTGCTTCTGGTTATGCTGTCCCTCTGGGTTTCTCAGCATACTGAGGAACACCCTCTGGTTTCTTCCCCACACACTAGTCTTCATAGTGGTTTTTCTGTACACATTTGTTGCTGCAGCTCTCCAGTGAACTCTGCTCATTAAATCACCCTCACACTTGACATCCTTTCTGTTGACTAGTGCAGCTTGCCAGGCTCCAATGAGTGATGTTCAAAAGGAATAATTGATTTTAAAAGTGGCCCATTATGTTTGGCTACTCATTGTTTACCTTTGGCTTGTCACGGGGGAGTAGCTTCCCTCCAGCCAGCTGCATTCTGTGCTTTTCCTTCTCATCTTCCTCATCGTCCTCCTCCATCTCCTGCTTGAGTTTCCAGTGTAGGTGAGCAGAGCTGGCTACCCACAGTACATCCTACTGCTCCCACTGGCCTGTCGGGGCTGGGGTGTCTCACTCTACAAAGGAACTGTTAAGATTTTAATGTCAGAAGAAAAAAAAGTCTCATTTCTGGTGCTTCCCATTCATCATCTCCTCTTAACTGGATTCCGACAGCCGGGGCCAGGGCAGGCGTAAGGGCTCCACGGCCTCTAGTGGGCAGCAGCCAGAGTTGCAGGACTTTTCCAGCCACTACCTAAATCCATGGAAAATTTCATTTTTTAAAAATCAGAATATGTCTACCCTGCTTTCCTATGAAAACAAGGCACACACTCCGTGTGTGCTACCTCCACACCCTTGGCAGCTCTGGAGCCTGATTTCAGGTTGATTTGACAGCTGTGCAGAGATTTCACAATCTCTAGCATTTGTGTCAATAGGTGTGTGCCTGCCGCAAGGAGAAACTTTTACATCGGTTTCTGACAGTAAGACTATTGCTGTAAAACTTCACACAGCACAAGATACCATTAATAATGGCATCCGAGAGAGAGTTCTTGTATGGAAAAAGCTGCTTTGAAATCCCTTGTGAATCATGCTTGTTCATGTGCTCATAGAAGTCCTGGCCCTTAATTTGTTTGATAATTTAGTTATTGTAGACTTTATAAACACATCTCTTCAGATAGTCAGATACATCAGATAGTCCTGCTGGGAAAGGAGAGGGGAGATGCTCCCGGTTCCTGATACTGCCCAGACCATCACAGCACACTGCCTGCTTTGTCACTTATAAATGTAAGTGGTGCTTGAAAGACCCATATATTGTATTTTCCTTCTGGTTTTACCTTCCCTATTCACACTGGTTTATAACAGCAGTCATTAAAACACAGCAAATAAAAATGAAGCTCGTAGACAGATTCTTCCTCAGAGCTCAGAGAAGAGGTTCCCATATGTCAGTAAGAACAAATGAATGAATTTAGATCACTTAAAATGAAGAAAAACTTTTCTGCAAAATGGTTGCACCTTTTCTTCTCCTTGTTTTTGCTTGGCTGTATTAAAGACAGGAGAAAAGATATGACTGGACTGCATGCTCACTTCAGGTTAAGCCAACAAAACAGGCAGTCCTTCAGGTGAACAAAATGGAAGTGTGTTGTCTCCTTCACCACATCTCACTTCTTGTAACGTCTCATTTTTGTTTGACAACCTCTTTCTCAAGTTACATATTGAATGCCTTGGTTCACTTAGAGCATCTGAAATTATTTTTTAAACATAGTGAAACAGTTGTAGGTTGAAGCTGTAGGAAGATGATCTGTAACTGTACCAGTTAGTAGTTAGACTTTTCATTTTAGAAGCACTTATTTCTCATGTGTTAGGAACACTTAAAATGACAAAATTACTTCTGGTGACTTTTCTGAGTTCATACCACAAATGCCAAGCCTGCAAAGACTGAAAATGACTCACATGGAACCATTCAGCTTTGTCCTTGGATACAGAATATCCCACAGAGGTTTTTTTTTTCCCTCTCATTTTTCCTAGAAGTGACTTTTAAAAACAAAACCACAGTGTGGCCTTTTTGTGCTAGGAAGTCTTTCTTGCCTTTGCCAAGAGAGTTAGAGGAGGACAAGGCCAAGTGTGGCATCATATAGCTGTGGTACACAGAAATATGTCTAATTGAGACCATCTTAGGAAGTAGTAGAGTGCTGTAAATTAATTCAAATATTGATATCTCTGACTCTTCTGAAAAATCCTTTCTCTCTGTTCCCTTGCACTAAGGCTCTTCAATTCTAAAACCCAGTAGTGGGCTCTGCCTTGGCTGTATTGGTTGTAAACAGTAGTCTCACGTGTCTGGGTACCTTCCCAGCACTGACATACATAATCTAGATCCTTAATCAAATCTCATTTTGCAGGAAATTACTTTGGGAGAATCCATCATTTTCTTTGCCCAAACCTGCCTAATGTACTGCCAGTTTTTGCTTTTCTTTCATTTTTTCTCCCTTTGTAAATCATGCTAAAAGATCTGGAGGTAATAAAAATATGATTAGTAAAGATTTTTGTGTGTATGTGTGTTGAAAGAAACAAATTTGTCAATAGCACAACTTACCAAAATAATAATTAAAAAAAGCTAGTGCTTTGGATTTCTGAGAGGTCAGGGAAACAATGTTTCATTACTCAATCAAGCTGAGTTTTGCTCAGAAAGGATCTTATGTTTAAAAATTAAATATTATATCCTGAAATAGTCATAAGCCAGACTTGTTTGCTTTCTCTTCAGCCAGTGGGAGGGTGGGAGAATCACATGCTGACGGGCACCACTAACACAGAGAATTCATGCCCATTCCCCTAAGTGCTTGTTCAAAGTAAACCTCTGCTATCTTGATTACAGCTTGTTAAGCTCCAGAGCGGTTCCTCAGATGAGTTGTCAGCATGTAAGCATTTTTTTCTGCTGATGTTTGAGGCAGGGCTGTGCAGAAAAACTTTGTCTTTCCCTTCTGTGATAAGAAACACTGTTCTTTATTTTAACAAATCCTGCTTTAAAATCTCTGGGAAATGCATGATAATCTGCAAAAGGTGAAGTAAGCCTTCTACCCATGTTTGGAGATGGTTTTGTTGTAGAAGGCTGGAGGTCTTATGTATATGGATGTGTTGTGAAAACTTCATGTTTTCACTAAAAGTGAAAGAGGAGGTGCTAGGACATTCATTACTTCCCAAGCTCCAGTCTGCAGTAGTATACCTCGTAAAAAACTTGTACCAGGATAGCTGCTTTGTCTGTTTTCTTGAGTATGGCTATGAATTTTTTTCATGTAAATGTAAGAGCTGAATTGCCATAGGGTATATAAGGCCTGACTTACTTCACTAAACACACTTTCTATGAGGAGGCTTTCAGATGCTGTAAATGTTCTGCCCATAATTAAAAAAAACCAACAAACTAGCATGTAGATACTGCTCTTTATTTCTGATCCAGAAATGTATTTTGGTCAGACCTTAAGAAAATTAGTATTGGTAGCATGTGAACTTTGAGATGCCTTATATCCTACTGAATTACCTTGATATATTTGATATATAGTCTCAGATCCTGCTTGCTCATAAACAAAATGTTTGCGAATACAGCAGTTTTGTCAGATAAATTACCTGGAATAGTCACAGACCTGGCATTGAGATATGATGGTGATAGATCTATACTTAAGGCGCAGTTGGTGCCTTAACTGCATTTGATGTGAGAGACAGAAGAAATGTCACCATGGGCAGGGATCATACCTGATTTCAGAAACTTCAGCAGTCCAGCCAGAGCAGTATTTGGAAGGAGGCCCTTGAAGTGTTAGGCAGTACAGGATGTGTTCGTGGTGTTTTACTGCTCCCCAAGCCAGTGGTACTCTAGGATCTGGCTGGGTGTTTGTGTAACACTGTTTCCATATGTATTAGAGCTCAAAACCATTAAGTGTTCCACAGCTTTTTTACAAGAGGAGTAATTACATCCTGTCGGCAGAAATTACTACTGCTGTTTAATTTGGAAACCGTATCTTTTTGCTTCCAGACTTGCGTTGTTACACACCAAAGAGTTGCTGCATTTTCTGTGCAGGGTAGTGGCACTTCTCTCTGACATGTCCGTGGGGAATGATAGGGATGGTAGTGTTGTCACTCAGGATGGCATTTCAGGTTTGTCTGTGACTGTTAATTTTAAATGGTGCAGGCATATAGCTTAGGAAATCCAACTTTTATTGACAGCAACAAAAATATCTTTTCTAGCTCTCATTTCGCTGCAGGAGGGATGCTGGGCCAGCCCCCAGGTGCATTGGGTCTTGAGGCAAATGCTGATGCTGAACTTTTCTCTCTTACTCTCTCCTTTTAAAGCCTTTTATGTACAGAAGGAAACTAGCACCCCAGATGATTATTATCTGTTAATGGTGTTTTTAATTACTGACTTTCAGGACACCCAATTAACTTTTTGCTGAAAACAAGATTTTTTTTCCTCCCTTGAAGCAAGCCAATGATTCATACTTTCATATAAACTTTTTAAGAAGTTTGACTCATGCAGCAATTCCAAGAATTTTTATTTCTGAGCTCTTTCAAGCATTTGAACAATGAAATGAAATACCATGCCTCTGTCATGCACAGACTGAACCTCATGTTAAACAGGGCTCCTCTCATTGAAGTGCAGCAAGTGCCATTTTCAGGGCCCTTGAGATGCCTTATCACACAGCATCCCCTTGGGGAGAGAGTGCGGCCTTGCTCTCCCAGGTCCCAGCCTGCAGGAGCAGAGAGTGAGGAGGAATCATAGAATCATGAATCAAGCTTGGCACTGCTGGTCCCTGGAACCGGGAAAATATTGGGGAACAGAGCTCTGGGAGCCCCTGCTTTGCTGCGAGGCAAGCAGGTAAATCAGTGATCATTCGGTTGCATGATGAGTAAAGCAGAGAGGCACTGCTTGACTTCTGTAAGTGAGACTCAAGCTGTAGAATTTGAAGTTGAAAAACATTTATTTTGGCTATTAAAGGGAACACATGTGACACAGAGATATGCCATGTAAACTCCAGAGATTTTCCAGCAGAAGAAAGACTAAATGAGTACCAAGTATAATTGAGAGAGGTTTTTCTGAAAAATAAATTAGGTAATACATATTTTGGTCCTTTAAAGAATGTGTTTAATATTAAAATACGAAGTGTATGGCTTTCTCATCAGATGGAGACAGTACAACTGTCCTACTTTATGTAACAACTGCAATAGTAAATTAATGACAAATAGTTCAGGATCCATTCCGGAAATGGCAGTCAGAGGTAAGAGAGTCTACTGCATGAAAACTGTCCAGGAGAAAAATCCCCGCTCAACATATTATCATTCCAGTTTTCTGCTTTAGATGGAAGTTTTCAAATTACTTTTTTATTTTGATTTTGCCTTGAAATATCCATTTTGATACAGAATTTCAAGTAGTAATAACCCAGTATTATTTTTCCTTTCCCCTTGTCTTTTTGCTGAAAGTGATGCAGCCCTTTATGTTCTCTTGTTTCTGTAGCTTCTCAAATTCCATAATCTTTAGGAGAAAATATGAGTGTGTTTGTAGGGGAAACCTGAAAACAGGTACTGGTTCTGTTCCTGGTAGCACAAAAGAGAACCTTTACTTCGAGTTCTCTTCCAGAATCTGCCAGGGTTAGCACAGGACAAGCAATAATAAACTGGGATGAAGGGAAAGCGGCAAGAGGTAGGGCACTGGCTCCGTGTACCCTTTCTCTGCAGGCAGCTCAGTCTGTGGTTATAGAGTGGTTATTGATGGCACAGTGGCGTGATTAGGGGACAGAAGCAGGAAATGTTGGCATAGTCCGGGAGATTGGCAGTTGGGAGCGACAGAGGAGATCAAAGACTTGAATGTGTTTGCAGACTGGAGAATAATTGCTCCCAAAATGTGGCCTGGCAATGCAGCCAGACGATGGGCTCCATCTGGCAATGTATTTCCACAGGAGAGGTGAGTAAATGGCTCGGGGGGAGCCATCAGCAGTGCTGCACTTGGTTGTCATTCCCCATAATCCAGCCCCCATTCAACTGGTGTCAGTGGATTCAGAAAAGCTGTTAGAGGGCAAATGGTTTGTTTTATCAAAGAAGACTGAAACAGGGCTGTGCTAAAGGCTGAAATCTCCAGGATCCTGAGATCTCCTGATCTCATTGCCTTCAACGAGTTGGTGAAAACCAATAAGGCAAAAAAGCCTTTCAGCTGGAGAACTGTGTAGCTCATTTGTATGAAAGTTTCAGCTGAAAATGGATTTCACAACTATCAGAGAAGGAAGGCTGCAGAATAGTGGTGGGGAGGCAAACATGAGTGCTCATCTTCATAGATAAGCATCTTCATTGTGCTCATCTTTCCATTAGTCTCCTTATACCTGTTTTTTCTTCTCAAGGAGCTGGAGGTGTTTCCAAATCTATCTAGTGTCTCATGCATTCTGTCTTAGCAAAACAAAATCTGACATTAAGAAGAAGTAATATGTTCTTGAGTATCCTAAGGTTTTAAGATGCAAAATGCAAGGGTTTTAATAATTCCGTTTACCACATTTTAAGCAAATACACTGCAGTCAGAGTGCTTTAAACTATTAAAACTTTTCCCTGGACAGCTTCATGGTAGAAGACTTGACATATTAAATATATTCAACTCCCAGAAAGAGTCCAGGGCCAAGCAGGCAAAGATATCCTGGTTGCATGGAGAAGTCTGAGCTCTTCTAATTACAGTTCACTGGAGGAAAATGGCAACTCATTTGTTCCTCCTCCTTTCCCACTCAGTGCGGTAACGGGGAGCTGAAACTATTTGTGAACTTGGTGTTTCAGTATGGTCAGAAAACTGAAGGAGCTGTTGGACTTGAGACTTCCTGAGTTTTTTTCCTGCATTAATTACCCCAGGACTCTGAGATTTTATGATCCAGCCTTTTTAAGAACAAGGCAAAAGAGACTTTCACCAGAGTTTCAGATGGACCTCTGGAGTTGCTACCTCTGCTATACTTTCATCACAGGGTCTGTAAGCACTGAAAATCCTTGGGAATCCTAGCACCTTGCAAAGCAGCTCTTTACATCAAGGTAAAAGGCATTTCTCTAAGAGAGAAGTTTACCCACCAAAATATTTACTCGTGTTTCGTCTGTTGATGCCTCTAGTGTCAGCGGAGGACGAGGCTACAGAATGGTCAGAAGGCCCGCATGAAGATTTGTGTCACACTCTGAGCTCATCCCCAGCAGAATGTTTTTGCTTGTTGAATTTCTGGGGTTCATTCTTCTTAGGGATCATCCTACCAAGTGAATAAATCTGTAGGTCTCCGAGTCTCAGTGTATAGGGCATTTTCTAATCTCTTTTTAAATGTTAACAGAACTAATTAGCAATATGACCTGTGGAACCACAGTTAGGAAGAAGCCTTTGATTTTTTTTATGGCTTCCAGTCTCAGCAGATCTCACAAGAGTCTCCAGGTGAGGGGAAAGTAAGGGCTACACTACCTGCACAACAGTGACAGGAGGAACTAGCCTGCTGTTCCTCATTCTTGGGAAAACACCTGTACTACCAAACAAGTAAAAGTCAGGGATCCCACAGCCAGGAACATAGACTGACTCATGTTCACATGCTCCTGAGGAAAAAGTTGGTAGAAGTGGTCCGAAATAGGAACCAGCAGTGCAGGAATCTCCCCCCAGATTCCATGGCCACCTTTTTTTCAGCCATACTGGGCTACTTTAGGGCTGTGTTCACAATTAGTAAACAGTGTGGCCCAATGGAAGATTTGCAGAGAGAAACAATCCTGATAAACCAACATCTGTGCTAGCAGATTTTGCTGCTTTATTGCGCATTTACTCTGGTTTGAGCCCGTGAACTGAACACTCACTAGTGGTAGCAGCAGATCTTTCTTTTCATCCCGAAGGAACTCAGTGCCCTGTCTGGAACTAAAACACATGGAGGATGAGGTAGAGTATATTTCTTCTCGCCTGCAACAAGTTTTTTTTCGTGTTATTCAGGTGATGGCCAATCAAAGAAAGCGGAAATCTTGTCCTGTGTACCATAACATTACCCCAGACATTAAAATTCTCTATAGAAGTCCTGGGAAGATCTCCATCCATATAGTGCATGTCACACTGTCTCCTCTTACAACCTTTGCTAGAAATTCAAAATTCTGCTACTATTCAAGTGAGTATGTACTACTGATGGGTCTCATTTATGGATTTTCAAGTACACTTTAAAGGTCAAACAAGTAATTTTAATCAGTCACGTGAGGGGTTTTTGACAGCTGGTAAGTATTGAATGTACGGCAGCACCTGGAAAACAGATTTACTATATTTATCATTGCATATTTGGATTGGGTGCAGGAACAGTGCTTTGCCCACACTCATTTCATTCTGCATCATCGGGTTACTGGATCCGATCAACCAGTTCATCCACAGGAGAGCACTGTCGTTGCAGCACTTCAGATCTGTGTCACAGCTTGAACACAGGCCCAGGACCTGTTCTTATGGCTGCTGGTTAAGGGAGTAGTTGTCCTTGGCCCAGAGCATTCCTGTCTTCTTAATTCATACTGTTTTCTCCTAGGCTGCCGGGCTAGTAACCATTTGGAAATTAATCTGGTGTAGTTGTTCTGAAATTCTTGTGTGCAGAGCACTCATGCCGTGGTTGTGGAGATCTGTCAAATCATAGGGTGACAACAGACTGTTCTCACTTACTGTCTGCAAAGAAAATGAGAATGTTTTCTCACTTCAACAGTATCAGTCATGGACTAGGAGCAAGGCTTGAGCTCGGTGCTATGACATCAGCTTCTGTCGTGTGAACCAAAGGGCTAACTGCAGTGCTTATGGGAGCAGCAGTACATTGGGGGCGGGCAGCAAGGCTGATCAGCCTCAGCATGAAACTGAGGAGATTCTTCAGCTTAGAGAAAAAATAGAGTTCAAATGGGATCTGACAGAAGCCTATTAAGTCATGTATCGCGTGGAAAAACGGAACTTGAGAGAACTGTGAGGCATGTAATGAAGTGGTTAGAGAGTTGGAGTAACTAGACAGAAGTGCACTTTTTGTGTGTTTTTCCGCTGTGTTTTTGGAACACAGTAGGGTTGGATGGAAGAGACTCAAAAAGGGGATGAGTTCCTCTCAAAGAAGACTAGTGATGCAGTAGTCCAGCTCCAGCAGCTGGCTGGGGAAGGTTGTGGGTCCCAGCTTGCCGGGAGTTAAGCGGCACATGTGAGAAAGAGCCATTGTCAGCCAAGGCTACTCTTGCACACTTCCCTGAGCTGAAATCTGAGGAGTTCTTCAGCAAGCCTACAGCAGCAGCTCAGCTGCTTTTCAGTGTGGGCAGCAGGTCAGGGGAGCTCGTGTCTGACCAGCGCACAATCAACTAGTGAGGAAGGAACTGGTTTTAGCCCTGACAACACTTTCAGTTGGGGTGCGGCTCTCACCATAGAAAAACCCCAGAGAGAACACCAGGATTTTGCAGCCCATTCACTGTGTCCAGATCTGCCCAGTCATTTTTCATTTCCGCAGCACAGTTTCTTATAAAGATCTGGAGGGTGGAGGATTAGAACAATTTACAGTTTACAGAAACTAACCTCTGTTTTGCTGTGTTAATGGGAACAAAGCTCGTAGTGCTGATTTTATGGTACCACCTAGCTTTTATACTCCGCTCTTTGTTAAACATGACAATGAGTTCAGCGCTGTGTAGTGCACTTAGTGGTGTGCAGAAAATAAAAGTATTTCCTCCCCACACTTCCAAAGAGCTGCTGCAATGTTAAAGGCTTTTTCAAGCTTAGGTCTGCCAGCCTAAACAGTATGTACACTGGACTAGTCTGTCAAAAAGCTCTGTATTGCAAATGTAAATTTATTTTTGTAAGAATGACAAGCTCCTGTTCAAAGCAGAACACTATATAAAGCAGTTCACCAAGGCAGTATGTTTTGCCATATTCCCCACCCCCCCACCCCGGAACAGAGAGGAGTTTTGTATTACATTAATCACCATCTAAGCCCTGAAGGTCACAATTATCTGGCCACTATTTTTCAGTATTAGTGATTTTAGTACATGATTAACTTTCATGTGTGCATCATTAAGATGAGGAATTGTTTTTGAAGTTTCAAATAGAGCAGCAGGTCTTAGCTGTAGTATTTGCTGTACTTGCTCAGCCACTGTTAAAAGGGATGATTTATAGAAAATCCAGCTGTGAGTTTTCGTTTCTTCAAGAGCAGGAGGCGGGACTAGAAACCAACCTAAAACCAAGCGGAGCATTGATCAGAGTAGAAATGATGTAGAGCTCAGCTCCGCAGACAACAGCTAAGCATCGTGGAAGTATTAGCTGGCAGCGATAAGGAGGCGGAAGCAGAGCTCGGTGACAGAGGAGCCATCTGTCAGGAACTGGGAATCCGATTTCAAGAGAGCAGAAAATGAAGTAAAGAAGAAAGTGATTTTGGTTCAGAGGTACAGTGAAGCCCAAGGATATCTGTGGACAGTAAGTTTCTATACTGTAACAGGGAAATTTAATACAGCAGCTATTACTGTTTGAAAGGGCTTTTCAGCTTTGAAAACAGACATAAGTAGCTCCTGTATGAAATAACTTTTACTTAAAGTTTTTATTTATTTGTAAGATGTAAGTCAGCTTATCTGTTTGGGATGGCTTGTTTAAGAACTTGTAAACAAACTTTAAAACTGGTGATGTCCATCACTTCAGAGGGTGGTTTTTGTTTAATAAGGTCATCTCCTGTCGAGGATAAAATTTGTTCATAACCTTTCAGAAAAATATCTTAGAAGGAAAGACTGCTTTGGCCCCAGTTGTGAGGTGAAAAAGGGTAGGCAGGAATATTTTTTCTGGAAAGGGGAAAGGAGTTCCCACCCAAATAGATCTAAACTAACTGGAACTACAGTGTATAAACAGCCTGGGGCTAAATCCTACCCTCAGTTATACTGATGTAAGTTAGGTTTGAGTGTACTGCAGTTAGTAAAATTACTCCTGATTTAATTAAGGATAGAATTTGGTTGCACATTTCTTAGTAATGAAAAAGCCCCATGGTTCTTTCCAAAGTGCATTTTATGTTAACAGATTATTAAGGACTTGCTTGAAAATATGTTAAAATTAATTGTAAACTCACACTGTGATACATCTTTTGTCATATATTTATATTCTTCTTTGAAATTAGCACAAAAGCCAGCATGAAATATTGTAAGCAATCCTACTATTTCTTTTTAACAAGTTCTTAGATAAGGTTTGCACTGCTTATAATTTCATTCTTGCTTCAGTTCAGTGGCTTGTATTTGGGGTGATATGCTTTAATCCCCAAAAGGTTTGTGAAGCTCCAGCTGAGACTGATAAGGCGATATTAGCTGTAGCAGAAAAGTGTCAAAGTTCTGTATGAGACCCCAGACTGTCTTACTGGGAATGAAACTGTTCTATTACAAATTGTACAGAAAAATTACTCTTGTTGCTGTGGTTTTAGTGTACAAGTTAGAAGCAGAAGTGTTGGCTGCTGACTGAGAAAAAAAAACCAACAAAGTAAAACCCACTCACTATTATGGCCCAATATGGATGACAAAACACTGTAGCATGTGTGGGAAAATGGCTGCAGTCCAATGTCTGGAACCATTTATCTTCTGGTAGAGTCTGGAAGATGACTGTTTTATGTATTTTACAGAAATCCCTGCTGATTGATTTCATTTACTTAGGAGGAGGGGTCACCGTGACTGATGGTGGGGACAACTGGGAAAAAAAAAAAAAAAGTGGATTCTTTGCATTATTCTGACATCCTGTTCTGGTTGGGGTTGTTGGCACCTCTTCTGGGGACCACACCATGCTGGGCATGTGTTGCCACTGCATTTGCTACTATACACAGCCAGAGGTTTGCTGCTTCTTTCTGGGTCTCAGCGAGCTGAGAGTTGCAGGTTGTACTTGTGCTAGCGCCAGGCACATTTTGGAAATTATGATTTGCAGAGATCTGAAGGGGAATGGGACAGAAATGGGTAGATGTCTCTCTAACCTGTTGTAGCTTGGCTGATGGTGGGTGCTGTTATTGAAGAGGGAGGAAAGACTTTGTGAAAGGTCTGGGGGGAGAATCAATTTTCAGTTTGTGGGACTTGCAGAAATAGCTCAGCCCACTTTGGCATGTGAGATTTATATGCTAGGATGATGATACTGTTTTCCTCTGATGTTTGTTGCTAAAATAGGCACAATTCCTGGCATTTCTTTATTTGCAAAGAATAAAGATCTTGTCAGCACATTAGCAACAACAGGGATATGCTGTACAGCAGTGTTGTTCATTTACCTTTCTGTTATTTTTATGTGTGCTCTGCCTTCCTGTCTGTCAAGGTGTTTGCCTTCAAATCAGTTAGGCACACATCACAGCATTACAGTCACCAGGCATATATATATAGACATTTTCTTTCATGTTGCAGGGAATCAGTGCCAAGATTTTCTTAAGATGAAACAAGAGGGGGGATATGTGTTTCCTAGTCAGTAAGTACGCTGCTACTCTGTTGTTTAACAAAAATAGAGAGGCAAATGGATTTTTGAGTTGACAATACTACTTCATTTTGTACCCTTCAAGCACTTCACAGGGTCCTCTACTAATGGTTACAATGCCAAGTTCAATGCAGGATCATGTAACAAACTTGGAGAAAGGGAAAATTATTGTGTTTCCTGTAACATCCAGTTTCCCACACATAATCACTTAGTAAAGACATTCTTCATTGACAGAGAGAGAGAGAAAGAAAGAAAGAAAGAAAGAAAGAGAGAAAGAGAGGAAGGGAGGAAGGAGGAAAAGAAAGGAAAGAGGAAAGGAAAGAGGAAAGGAAAGAGGGAAGAGAAGGTCAGGGGGCCGGGA
>JAWMRA010000001.1:48308304-48479742 GCA_035584735.1 Pseudotriccus pelzelni | reverse complement strand
AGGGAAGGGAAGGGAAGGGGGAAGGAAGGGGGAAGGAAGGGGGAAGGAAGGGGGAAGGAAGGGGGAAGGAAGGGGGAAGGAAGGGGAAGGGGGGAGGGAAGAGGGAAGAGGGAAGGGGGAAGGGGGGAGGGAAGAGGGAAGGGAAGAGAAAAGGAAAGAGAAGGGAAAAGGGAAGAGAAGGGAAAAGGGAAGGAAGGAAAGGAACTACAATCTTCTACTTCATGGTAACTGCTGCGGAACCTTCATGTATTTATCAAGTGTTTTTATCAGATCAGTTGGAGCTCTTAAGCACTGTGCCTAAACAATACCCCAAGAATAAACCCAGCATCACCTCTTTTCTGAATAGCATCCTGTACTATTGCCTGCAGTATCATTCAGGCCACACAGGTTCTTTGGTCTCACTGCTCATCATGCCATCTTGATGTGCACTCATTTTGTCTCTATGTGTTGAGGACATGCTTGTGGCTGTCAGGCATTTCTTTGTTACTTGTGTTGACCTCTGATTTGGATTTTCATGTTTACAGGAATTTAGGTTAACTGTAACCTTTTCTACTTTCTTAGTTTTCTTAGCTTCCTTTTCAGCCACTACATGTTTTGGTTATCCTCCCACACAACACTTCCGTGCTGGGACCCTCCCAGAGACATATCTGGCTTTGCTCTTAATTACTTGAGTTTAAGCCTTTCCTGCTTTTTGGTAGATTTAACTGAGCAAAACAGTGGGTGGTGCCGTGGGTTTCAGGTATGCCATTGAGCTGCTCTAAAACAAAGAACAAATCTAGTGCCCCACTTATATTTTTAGAAGATCTGTCTTTATCATGGGGTCCTTAACAAAGTTTATCTTCCTTGAGAGAGAAAGTGCTGGAAAATAGACCCAGTGTAAGTCCAGTGTCTTCCTTTAATCTTGAATTTGAGCAGGAAGGGGAAAGAGTGGTCTAAACTGGTGCAAGATCAGTTTTTCATCCGGTGGGACTTCATTCTCCTGGTAATTTGGAGTACATTTGGGGACTTCTAGCCCCCAATCCTTCATCTTCTGTAAGGACTTGTAGGATGGTGTGCTCAGGCTCCAGCCATTTAGTCTGCTGCCCACACAGTCCCTACACTTTTATTAGTCAGCTCTTAAATCTCTTCATTACTAGGATCGTTCTTCATGTGGTGACCACAAAGGTACCTTCCCGAGTGTGCTAATTCCTACAGATAAAATATCTCAGAACATATTTTACACACATTGCATATTATCCCATTTCTTAATAAATATTGTCCATTCATAGTTTGTAATATCACATAAGCATAGGACGGGTGATAGGACTACAGCTGCCTCTTTTTTTATCAGATATTGTTAAAAACCAGTAAATTAGATTTAAAATAAAAAAGAATGGAGCTCTGTAGGGTGTGGAACATTATGAAACCTCCCACTGAATGTCTGCGCAAGACATACGGCAATAGCAAAGCTGTTATGTACTAAATGAGTTCAGAGTGCGGGGCAACTGAATGCAATGCATAAGTGATTTACTTATTAATTTATAACCCTAACCTAGAATCATGAATATTTGCTGTTCCATAAAAAGGATGACTTTATGTGACTCTTTAAAGCCTTCAGCATTAAGTGGCATTTAGTTGATGGCTACTTATTTTGTACCTTGAGTGAAAAATTATGCATAAATCAAGTAGGCTTTGCTTGCAATGTACTCATAATACTCACAAGCAAAAATCCCACCCTAAACCAGTGATCAAGCATGATTTCTTGAACTCAGCAGAAAGGTCACCTCGTAAAAAAATATGGAGGCTTAATATTCAGGCCACCCAGGCAATTTTTTCTTGGCTAGGACATTACTTTAATTAAGACATTGTAAAGTTAAAATAATAACAGGATTCTGATTTAAGCAGATAAAAGAAAGGGGATCTGCATTAAACTCAGTTTCCATTCACCAAACACATCTAGACAAGTTAAGCTTTCTTGGTGTTTGAAGAACCTTTTTGCAAAGGGGCAGACAGGATGGGGTGAGGTTGAGTCCTGAATGTTCTGGGATTCGTGTATTTAAATCAAGCGCTTAGCATTGTTTTTGTCCCTTGATTACCTTGGTTTGTTGATTTATTGGTGCTTCTGAAGACAAGTAGACTCAGTAAAATGTAATCATTCTGTGTCATGTAAGATTTCCTGTTCAATGTGTGGACATTAGGAAAGGACTGATGGGGGAAACTTCCGGAGGTGGTCTTCCACCTACAGACAAAACCAGTGGTAGATATCTTTTAAAGGTGGAGTTGAGTTACTGAATGTAAATGAATTGAAGATGAAGGTGAAATCACGCATTAGGGCTGTCTCAGTTCTTGAAATCTGCCAGCGCAGCCAACATTTGGGCAGAAAGTGAATGTGAACCGGTGGTCCTGCAGAAGAGGTTGATGGCTGGAGTCTCTTTGTGGAGTGTTGCTGGGAAGAGTGATGGCTGGACTTACCTGTTCTGCATGAAATGCCCCTTCCATTTAGGGGTGACGTTGGGAGGAATAGGAGTACTATTTGCTTTAACATGGTGACACATCCCTTTGAACAGGGATGAAAACCACAAATGGCAGTCCTTTGCCAGCCAGGAGCTTTGAAAAGTCACAACATGGTCTCGACTGACTTAGTTACAGGGAAATATTTGGAGCTTGCACCTACTCTCTGCTGCTCATGTCCTTGGGGCCCCCATATCTGCACTGAAACTCCAATTTCAAAAGGACCCTCTGTGTCTTCTTCTTCTTCGGCACGGCAGAGCATAGCGTTGCGGCGTTACTCCTCTCTGTGTCTCTCCTGTGTCTGTGCATCCCATCTAGTACACCTAGACCAGGGGATGGTTCTCACTTGTCAAAGAAGGATTCAGTTGAATCATAGACGCATAGAAAGGTTTGGGTTGGAAGGGACCTTAAAGATCATCTAGTTCCAAACTCTTGCCATGGGCAGAGACACCTTCCACTAGACCAGGTTATTCAAAGCGCCATCCTACGTGGCCTTGAGCACTCCCAGGGATACAGCATCCCCAGCTTCTCTGGGCAGAACATTTAGATTTGTTCACGAGACGTTAATTTGTCACATCCCCTCCACCTAATGACCTGCTTGAGCAGCTCTGTTGTATTAATATGATTTGCAAGAGTATGCACACAGATGGCCAGGAGTGAATGTAGTAGATACAGGCACAATGATGTGCACCTCTCTTGTGCTTCTGAGCCACTGCACTAAAAATGTAGATTTATGTTAATATTTAACACTTACATAGTGCATTTAATCTCCATAGGCTTGTAGGAACGTGTCTAATTTATACATCCAAAATAATAGGGGTAATCACACATAACAGTCAGTCTTTTCATCACTTAGCCCAATGAGGAATGAAGACACTATTTTGTTTGGACTGTAATTGCTTATACATACCTGAAAATACCATCCCATATTCTGAGGTCTTTGTAAAAACACTGTGAATTTGTCATTACAAGAACATTTCAGACAGCTGCATAATGAGTTCGCTTCATTTTTTAACTGAACTGAAAATTAGGAGGCTGACCCAGATCTCAGTGGGTATCTCCATTGGAGTTTTTGAGTGAACTTAGTTTCTGAATGAGCTAAACCAATTGATTTTAAAAAAATGTTTGAAAATCATCTTTCAGAAAATAGTCTTGAAAGCCTGCTACTTATAATGAGCATGCTGGCAGACCTTTCAGGCAGAAGTCAAACACCCTCAAACTTCCTATTATTTATTTATATTCCATTGATATTGCCCACACAAATTTCCAGAGCAAATTCAATAGACAGCTATAGTTGTGCCTTGATTCCTCAGCCCTGGTTGCCATGGCATCTAGATTATGAAAATATCTGCCAGCTCCAGTTGTCTTAGCACACAGATGGGTGAAACATGAGCAGTAATTTAGGGAGCCATGAAGTGGTATCTTGTGACCAGCAGGTATTGTCCATTGTTTTTGCGAGAAGGGGCAAGAAGCTGTGAACATCACCACAAAACATGGTCTTTATTTAGCTTTAGTGACAGAAACAGCCTGTGCCAGCAGCCTACATATGTACTAAAAGGTTCGGTAGTGAGCTATGAAATAATGTAATGAACTTTTCAAATGAAATACAAAATCAGAGGTTAGAAGGGACTAGCTGATATCACCTCTAGTCACTAGCACCCTGCTCTTTGATTCATTCCACTCAGCTCAGTGGGATTGTAATAGTTGTTTAATAAGGCAGCAGAACTGACCTTTCAGGTAAAAGACACATACAGTGAGAAGTGTAAGACCTGTGGGAAAAAAATCCTTTCTTATTTGCTGTCTTTGTACTCAGAATTTGTCTCTTGAAATCTGCGTAATATAATGCAAATAGGATCTACAACTCCAAAATTTTTAGTTTAAGCTATGTTCAGGTAGCGTTTTTTCTCCCATCCAGTTGTCACTGTTTTAATAGCGAGAATAAATTTTCATTGAAAGCATTTTTTTTGCCAAGAATTCTTTGTTTTCAGTTTAAAAAAAAAGAGCAAGAACAAAGACTACCAAACAAAATACAACTTGTCTAAAATCTCATAAAAGCTCTTACATAAGAATCTATCAAGCCTGGGAAAATATGCGTTCTTTTTTAAAAACATATTTTTCCTTGAAGTCACTGCTAGATTGCAAAAGTTCACAGAACATATTGGTATGTGTATGTGTTTATGTAAGACAGACCTCTGTATTTCACTTTCTGATGTCAGTGTTGCCTTGGTAACTGCATTTTATTGTTTAGTAGCATATATGTAATTTGTTTCTGAGCTGCATCATCTTACAAGTTCATTTTTCTTTGTAAGAAGTGGTTTAATTTTCTTACTCTGAGTAAAATTATTTTTCTGATACAAGAAATAACATTCTTTTGATCCTTTCGGTGGTGTGGCTGTACACAAAATCATACGAAGTGTGACAAATTCATGCCGACAAAGTCATTAAATACTTTATCTACTGATACATACATTTCTTATTCAAGTTATTTTGCTGTATATGTTAACCTAGTATCTTATCTGTAACTTCACTGGTACTCAATGGAGACCCTGTCCATGCAGTTCCAGTTATTATATAGCTTCATGGTGCTCTTCCTCCAGAGATGTGAAATTTCAAATACTAATACTTCTTGGGATATCTTTGAACTAAATATTACCATAGAATTTTTATGTTTAGATAAGCTGAGATGTGAAAAATTTCCCTCAAATGAGAGTAAGTAGTACTGCGAATAGTTCCTGAAACTCGACTCTTTTATTCCACCCATCGTGGGTTTGTCAGAGCTATAGGTTAGTTTCTAACACAGGACAGTATAATTTAGGAAACAGATTGTCCCATTGCCAGTCTTATGTCTCTTGAATTTTGGTCAGGTATATGGGAATTTGCGGTCCTGACCTGAAGACCTTTCATTTTCACACAGACTGAGCAGGAGAGGGGATGGACGGTATAGGTGGGTGTGGCGGCTTGACCTTGGCTGGACACCAGGTGCCCACCCAGCCGCTCCTTTTCCCAGCCAGACAGGGGAGAGAGTAAGATGGAAACAACTCATGGGTTGGGATAAGGCAGTTTAAGGATTGGCAGAAGCAAAGCAAAAGCTTGCGCACACAAAAGCGAAGATAACAGGGTTTATTCTCTACTTCCCATCAGCAGCGATGGTCGGCCGCTCCTGAGCAGCAGGGCTTCAGCACACGTAATTGTTCCTCAGCAGGCAGCCATGGGAGACAATGAATGCCTGCCTTCCTGCTCCTTGCCTTAGCTTTTATATCTGAGCTGATGTCATGTGGTATGGAATATCCCCTTGGTCAGTTTGGATCAGCTGCCCTACTTGGGTGCCCTCCCAGAATCTTGCCATCAGTTGAGGGAGGAATGTTACAGTGCTGGTGCTGTGCTCAGCCAAACACCAGTGTGTTATCAACACCCTTCTGGCTACCAATGCAAAGCACGGCACTGTGAGGGCTATGTGGGGAACTGAACACCATCTCAGTCACACCCAATACAGCAGGATATGGTGTCTCAGGTCAGGTGGTGCCATTGCCTAATTATGTGCACAGCTGGAGAGATCTACATAGTTAGGTTTACCAAATATCCTACTGCTTTGGTTTTGTCCTTTCCCCCTGTGTTTGTTTCATGGTTTATGAGTATCACAGGAGCCAAGAGCAGTCAGGTTATGCAGCTTCCCGGATGAAATCAGTCAGAGCAGCAACAAGAAAAAAACAGAGAGGCCAAGGAGAAGGAGGAGAAGTACAAGTAATGGATGGGAAAGTAATGAAGTTCAGACAGATGTTGATGTAAAAGCTGTCTTTTTTTAATATAGAACTGAAAGCATAGCCATGCCTACAGTCCTAATATTAACAATTTACAAATTATAGCAGTGATTGTATTTATATGTCACAGAGAGTGTAAATGATGGGAATGGGTTGTCAACACATGTAGGAAAACAAGTCTGAAAATCTCTAGCACTTTCTTTAAATATAATAGTTCCTGACAATTAAATATCCCATTGGTTGTTATCTAAATATTTATCTCCAGTGAAATTACTAGAAGTCCACAGTCAGAGAAAACCCACACTCTTCTGTTCTCTGTCTGAATGATTAAATTATGTTCTACCTTTGAAAAAATGATTACTTCCTGGGTTTATCCTGTGTTATTTTAGTGGAAAATTTTGAAAAAAAAAAAAAAGACAGAGAAAAGAGTCTGCCACTGATGCCAAGCAGGGACAAAGGCACTGTTACTAGATTGTGGTTTTGAAGGCTATTTACGATGCTAAGTCAGAGACCTTAATGTGAAATAATGCTTTTAATCCTTTGGATTAAATCATTCAACAACAGACCTCCCTAGCAACCAGGCTCCACCTAACATAGGGCCTCATTTTCTTGCAAGGATCCTGCAATCTTACATGGATTTTTTGGGCCAGTCTTGGGCAGCAGCAACACTCACTTATTCCAGATGAAAGTCAGGCCCACTATAATTAGCAATACCATGGTATTTGTCTGAAAAATCAAGAAACATTGGCATTTGCTAGAGAGGCCATGTGTCTTGTGGAGAGCCCATTCCATTTAATTTGAGCTTTTAGGTACCTGGGGTTAAGCAGATGGTCTGGTCAATTTGTCATAGCTGCTTAAATTCCTAATACAGTCTAAGGAGAACAGCAGTTCTTACCGTAGATCTGAGAAAGGAGGTCTGTTTCCCCCTCTCCATCCATCCATCCATCCATCCATCTACCCACCAGAGGATGATTCAGTCCATCTCATTCAAGTAAATACCTCTTTCACTGGGATTATAGAGGAACAATAGGAAATAAATGCTGGCAGCTCCATGCAGTTGGGTTTTACTCATTTGAAGAGGGATGTGATTTATCTTCCTCTTGCATAATAACCCAAGAATTAGAGCACTCCCCCCAGAGAGAGGCAGTCCTGGCCTCTACTTGATCTGAGTGGGTTGAGCTTAAATCTCCTACATTTAACTCGGAGGAGCTAAATTCATCCCTTCGAAGGATGACTATCCGTAAGTCTCCACACTTTTGTTTCTTGCATTTCCTTTTCTGCCTATCTTTGAGGACTGTAAGCTCTGTAAGGCATCAGCTAGTTTGTCATTAAACATTTGAGCAGCACTGGCTGCTACAAGGTTCTGATTTTGGCTGAGATTTGTAATGAAATATAAATAATAGTTGTGCAGATTTCTCTCTTCACACCACAAAAATTGCTGAGTACAAGCTTTGTTCTTATAAACGCATTATGTATTTTTGGCTGGTATTGATAGAAGTTGGGCTTTGTACAGCTTTTCATTGTTACATGGTTTGTGGAACAGAGGATGGGTCTATGGTGATGTTGGAATTGATGTGTATTTAGGGAATGGCTGGTTGTTTGATGGTTTGATATGGGCATGGTTATGTCCTCGTTTTTGTTTGTATCTTCAAGAGACATTAATGCTGAAGATTAGTAGATCTTGGAAAAGCACTTGGAAATATGATGCTCCGGGGTCCTTTCTTGCAAATTACTGTTTTAGGAGATTTTTTGGACCTAGGCAATTACGTAGCTCAGGGCAGGGGTAGGCTGCAGACCTCCTGCGCAGAGCCACATCCCCGCAGTATGTTTTTCTTTTGGAGTTTCTAAAGAAGAAAGCAGAGGGAGGGACTGGGCTGAGTACAGTGTGCGGACATTATGCTGTGAGGGTATTATGAGTACAGTGTGAGGACATTTATGTGGTCACTCCTGCGACACTGGCGAAGAATGCAGCAGTGATGTTTTCCTCACATGAGTCATTCTGGAGCTGCCAAAAGTTGGAGCAGCCCATTGCCCAGTGATGAGTAGTGGTTGACCTTTATTTCCATCTTAGAGATTACTCTAAAATTGAACTAAATTAATTGCCTTCTGAGCACTGTCAGCAGTGCAGCCTAGTTTTGTATGGATTTGGATTCCGCCTCACTGAAACTAAGTCCTTACTTCCCTTCTGCCATGTCACTCTCCAGATCTCTCTCCCATCCCTTAAATATTTGTAAGGGAAGTGCTACATACAGTGATGCTGATGCAGACTGCGGTGTAGTCTTTAGCCAGCTGTCTGCTGCTTCTCAGCATGGATAGTGGGTCATCCCACAGATACCTTTTCCTTACTGGAATGCTAATTGGTATACTTTACTCAACTCCAGCTTTTCTAAAATGTTGTATCTGTGAGATCTGGCTCCGCCTGTTTGACTGAAACTGGTCAATAGAATCTGACACTATATTGGGGTGCAGGAGGGTGTCCCAAGAGAGACAGTTAGTATGAATATTTCTTTAGAAAGCAGAAGTACAAATATACTGTAATGCACACATAAATTAAAAGCATTATGAGGAAATCAGTAGGTAAAGCTCTGGGAGTTGTGTTGTGCAGGCAGACATAAAAGGAATACGTTTTTAGGTGTGCTGTAAAATTTTTTAAATTACTGTAGTGAAAAATTGTTGAGCAACTCATCATCGTAAGGGAAATATAGGACTCACCCTACCAGTTCATCTCTAATGTATTCCAGCCCAGCCGTGGATAGCCAGTGATGAATTTGGTCTGAGCTTGTCAAGCGTAGTAAACAGCTGTACAGTTCATAGATGGCTAGTATTATATCAGTGCATTGCACCTATGAAGTAACAGTTGTTTTGGTCATCTCCTAATTTGCCACCTTTACAAGTACAGTTAATTCCATGTACCTTTTTATTAGATAACATTTAAAAGATAACTAAAGTAAGGTTTGGCAGTCTGGAGTCTGCTTTTTAGAAAAAGATTCTGACAATGGTTAGGATGTAGGATTTTAGGAGAAATATAAGGTTAAAAACTAAAATTGTTTCTAAGTATACCCAGTTGGGCTTTTTATCAAAGGAATTTGTCCCTAACTAGAAGTCCCTATGAGCATTGTGAAAGGGTGCACCTCTGTTGTGCAAAACAAGCTATATAGATCACAGCTTGGAGTCAAGGTAGATTTGCAGTACTGTGTATTGTTATTGCTTGGTGGCCATTGCAGGTATTTACAGTAGAAAATCCCTTGAGGAGGTGTCTGGCAGATTAGATCTAAATATCTTACAAATTTTTTATAACTATGGATGAAACAATTCTTAAATAAATGTTAAATAAACAAAGGTAAAACCCCACAGCAATGCTGTGTATTATATTTCAGTTAAGGATAATCTTCCATCTTAACATTCCTGAGGTTTCATTTGTGATGCTGTCCTTTCTCATTTTTGCATCTCCTGAAAGCAATATTTGCCTTAGGGGTGTGGTATCATCATGGTAAAAATGAGCTGATGCTACTGGTCTCACAAGCAGCTCCCTTAGTGTATAGCTCTTAAAGGCTTCTTTGGAAGGGTTTTTACACTTCCCACAGATGCTAATGTCCTGATGTGTTCCAAAATGACAGAGGAGAGCATTTTGCCCTTTTCATTTCCAGGCATCATAAAGTCTTGGAGACTTTTGAGGCCAGTTGCAATATGTGATTAAAAATTAACGAAGCAGAGCAATTGTACCTGATCCCCCTGACAGACACTCAAACAACAGCTTTTCCTAGGGCTACTCTTCTAAATGTTTTTTTTTTACATCTGTATTTTTCTCCTCTCTGACCACAACAACATTTTCCTTGTCATTAAAACTGGAAAACTATAGTAGAAGACATTTGGGTATTTTTTTCATGCAAAATCTAGTTGGATCCTGTTCATCGCACATAGGATGAGCTACTGAGACAGCCCGTAAACTGAAGCATAAAACTGAGTCAACAGATATTAAGTAAGGAAGCAGATCTGCCTCTGTTTAGTGGTACAGGAGGTGCCTTTGGTAATGCTCACACTCAATGTGTGCAAGTTGAAATATTTTCAAAAAAAATTTGGTTTTTTGGGATAGGCCTAGACTGCATTACTTCAAAGCCTGTCTGCATTGGAAGAGAAATATCATCTTTTCTCTGTGCTATTACCTCAGCCTTATAATATTCTAAAGGAAAGGAAATAAAAAAGAGCAGGCGTTGAGGGGGCGTGCAATCTCTGCAATGATGCTTTAGGAGGTCATCAGGGAGTGTTAGCGCTCAGGCTCTGAGATTGAAGAAAATAATTTTACAGCAAGGTAATACTAAGTGATGCTTCTTTTCTACTTTATGTGTGATGAACATTGCAGAGACACCAGCTAAATGTAGAGACTTGGTTAAACATAGAGAGATTTTGTTCTTCAAATCCTGTCAATCTTTTTGAAGTATATATTTGACTGAACGTTTTTCTTCACAGTAGCAGAGAAGAACAGTCATCATTATCTGTGACGTGTTCACAAGGCTTTGTATACAAAAGCTTTTAGAGTTAAATTCTAATATTTTTACTCATACTAAATAGGAATGCACTCTTTAGGTTATTTATTAGTAGTGAAAGTGTCTGGTGTTTGATGTCAATGTTCATATTTTGTGAAATATTGCTTTGGAGAAGTGCTTATCACAAAGATTATAATTGAGGGATTTTCTTTGTTTGAAAAAACACACTCTTGGCTGGTCAGACACAGTTTTTGTTCCTTGTGCCCTATACAGGATAACCATGGGCTATTTAGAAGATCAGTATTTGCCTGACACAAATATTGCTCTCTTGAGAATAGACTTTCACGATAATCCATCACACTCTCATGACCTAAGTACTCATAGTTACTCATATCACTGTAGTTACATAGTTCCACCCAACAGGATACTGTTATTTGAGGAATTGGCAATTCCGTCCTCCATGCTTCACCCAAGTGTATTCTTAGCTTTTCATTCACTGGTGGTTTTGCTTTCCTGGAATCCTCTCTGCTGCCCTCTGAAACTCATAGTTCTGCAGACCTCTGATCCAGATAAATCTGTGATAGTTTGAAGGGATCTAGTTTGGAGGAATCTGGTCTTTTGTATTCAGAAGAAGTGAGGGTTAACTAATCTGGGCACTACATCTGAGTTTACCATCCAGCACCCCTTACACACCATGGAAAGCAGCATTGCATGAAATAGTACCATTTCTTTAAGCAGGGATGTAAATAATGCTGAGATGCCAGCATGGCAGGAGTATAAGGTACTGTTTGCAGGAAAAGGAGAGAAGTTTGCTGAGTTTCTGCTGAATAGCTGCAGATGTGGCAATCCAGAGGTAGTTAAATGAAAGGGCTGAAAAAGTAAGCACTGCATTCCAGCCTCACACTGCTCGAGTTAATGTCTCCACCTGAGAACAGAGCTGGAACTGTATCATCAAAACATCTACTTCAGCAAAGAGTTGTAAATTTGTCACCTAGCTGGTTTGAGACCAAAGCAACCTGTTTAGTCAGGTGTATCTCAGAAGTTGTCTGAATCTAGGATTCCTCTAATGGAGAGTAAATATTAGTCCTGCAGGTTTTGCAGAGAGTGGATTAGATGAACTTTCACTCTCCACTTAGGCCTTATTTTCTGTGGTTTGTTTCAACTTTGTAGATCAAGTCCTTTTAAGATAAAAATGAGCATGGTCATTCTTGGGAGGAGAAAAAGCCCAGTCAATTTATTTTTAAATAAGTGGTCATTTTACAGGATCTAGCTACACTTATTATCAGTCCCAGTACATGAGTCAGATGGTGGTATTATGAAGTTATTCCTTACTCTATGTTTGCATAAGATCCACTGAAGAAAATGGGACTGCTTTCACAGGCAGTGGAGCTCAACATTTTCCTAAATTCAGTGACAGAGCACATGGAGGAATGAAATTTCACAAAGACTCACTGAAGTATGCTGAGCATTAGGGAGATAGGCAACCAAGACAATCAAAATCACAGTTGGAGAGGATTGTGAAAATAAGAGGGAAAAGGAGCCCAGCAGTAAGAAATTTTCTGTTTTATTGAAAATACAGGAGTGATAAAGGATATGTGGTTCTTTTTCAAATCTGCTTCTTCTGTAAATAGTACAATGCATGCTTTATGGCACAATCCAGCAAAACAAGGAAGGAAATAAATGTTGGACATGTTTAGGTGCAGTGATTTCCATGAAAAAAATATGTTGAAAATCTTGATCAGGAAAACAACCTTAGTCAAGACAGCATGTAACTGCACATTGGACTCCTTACAGCAGGAGCTTAAATTCATCTTTTCTTCAGAAGAAAATGACTTTACATGTATTGCTTGATTGCAATCTAGGTTACAGGGATCTACTTCTGTAATAATATAGCATTAGTGGAATTTTCCAAGTCCAAAAATAATTTAGTGTCCAAATACGTATTTTAATCTGATTTATAGCTTCACAGCCGTGTCTAAGCCAGTACTGCCAAATAAAATTTTCTTTACTGTGACATGTATACAGTTCTTTTCTGGGTATTTGGAATGGTGTCTAACATATAAATCAAGCAAAAGTTTCCTTCTACAAATATTCAGCTATATTTTTATTTTTAAAGTGAAACTTCACTTTTTACATTTTAAAAGTGTAATTTCATTTCTTACAGCATCAGTGCCCAAACATATTTATGATATGCTTAACAAAATAAGGACCCAAATACATGCAAAAAACATCTAGTCATATCATATAAAGGTGGTTTTTTTCTTAGCATCATTATAAAAGTATTTTTCTGTACCCCAGTAATTTACCAGTTTCATTCAATGAATATCTCTCAGGAAACCAATCAGAAAAAATATGACAGTGAATTTGCCCTCCAGCTGCCCACAGATGAGTGTGTTCCTGACACCTAGGTAGAAGCATGTAATTGAAATAACATTTGCGTAAATTCCATTTAGTGAAAGATGCATTAGTGGATGCCGGTTAATGTGAGGACACTTAATGAAACAGTAAATATCAATGCATGTCTAAGCATTGATCATTTAATGCAGACATTGTCAGAAGAATTAAATAGATCATCATGTCCTTTTGTTCTTTCTCTTTATTTAGTATAATGTACTGTTGCTTTCTAAATCGCCTCAAGGTCTTTAATAAAGAAAGATTTCTCCTCTTAATTTGGACAGCTGCCTAATTGGGATGCTAAATCATCCTCAGGGATGTAATCAAAATGATCCTACTGTATAACAATTTTCTGGTTTTCCTACTTTGTTTAGAGCAGAAGGAACAGATTTAGGCGGTTGCAATCTGTTGCATTGCCTTAGAGAAGTCAAGCATTGATCATTATGATATAATAGTTACAAAGTCAAAGATCTCCAGGTCTCTTGTAAATAAACCTAATTCAAAATTCAAAGTAACTGTTGTGGTAGATATGGTTATAATGGAGGAAAATCTGATGCACAGAGGTAATTTAACAGAATTACAGGATTTGATTTGCCTGATTCACATCACAAACCAGCATCAGAATCTGGGGGGGCGGGGTGTTGAAGTCACTAAATCTGACACCCAGTCATGACTTTAGCTACACAAAACATACCAAACGAATAACTATCTGACTCTAGACCCTGTTTATAAAAAGTCACAGGATTAATGCACCAACACTTTCCATACTTAATGGGAAGGTGATAGCAATGACTGTGAAGCTGAGGCTTTGTTCACAAGGTGCCCCATGCAGAGATGGAGTCTAAGAAGAAAACTCCAGACTGGGATCTCACCACCTACTGTCCTTCCCTGCCTGCTGGTGAATCAATTGGCCTTAACCCCACAGGCACCAGTGGATATACTTGTTCTGGTTCCAGGTATTTCTGCTTGAAGGCAGTGAGGTGCAATGAGACTTTTATCCTAGGAAACTCTTAGATAAGGGTAGTGATCCTAACACATATACAGTTTCAGCTTTTGATCAAATGCCATGGTCACCAGTGTACACATCAGTTGAATCATATTTCCTTGTTTTATTCTAAAAAGAGACAGCAGTAGGGCAGGACTCCAACACAAAAAATGTATGCTAAGCAGGAGGGGCTTCAGCTAATGTTATCCCTTGGAGTTAATGCCAAACTGCTAATTTAAGTGTTCAGTGCATGATAAAGTTCCTGTAGTAACACTCTGCAAAAGTGCTACTCTGCTTAGAAATGTTGCAGTGACGTGGAAGTTCAGGCAAGCCGTGTGGCTTGTGGACACTGCAGCATCCTCTAGAAATGACCTGCCCGTGCTCACTGAGAGTATTTCTCCTGCAAACATGCTATATGCTAATTTCTCGATACACCCTCAATTTCCACTGTATAATAGCACTAATGACCTTGACAGAAAGCATTTTCTAGGGAATAATAACCATTTGAGGTTTAATGACCTGAGGCTGTGCCTCAGGTCATCAACTCCTTCAAGCTGCTTATTAAATCCTTTGGGTACTCAGTCTGCTTCAATCACTCCTGCTTAAGCATTTGCTCACTGTCACTTAATAATAATATTCTCCCTGAGATATTTCCTCTTCAGAGGCCCTGATGTTGGAAATGTGTTTGTCCTTAAGTCTTTTGGGAAAAGAAATCATCATTAATTTTTTAGGTGACTGCATGTTACAAGTCAAAGCATTTACTCAGGCTGTCACTGAGCTTTTGGGGTGAGGAACTCAGTAAAAACAAGACAGTTAAACTCATGAATTACACCTTGAAATATAAACTATTTTTTCTAATTGCTTGCAATCTCATAATCTAAATCAAGAGCCAGTAGCGTCCCTCCATCCTATCCTGGTGGTTCATTGAGAGTGTCAGTTTCAGACAGGCTACCACTTCCTAGCAAAGAGTGGCTTCATACTAGCTCTAAAAGACACCCAAAATCCAGAGCTGTTCAGGAGGAACAATATAATAGAGAGCACAGCTGCCTGTTGGAGGAGGAATGCTAGGCCAATTTCTTACCAATGAAGTCATAAGTCAAAGATGATGTATTGTCCTATGTTGTGGTACATACTTGTGAAGGGTGAACTTGTTTTTCTGTTGAAGATTTTTCATTTAAGGGAACATTCTTCCCACATTCAGATGGCATCAAATACAATTGGATCTTAGTTAAATCTGCTGCTGTGGTGTTACATCGTGTTCCCTGTTTATTTGTGTAAGAGTGCGGCACAGCATGCCAAATAGGCATTTGTCACAAACAAGTTGCTATTACAAGTTTCTGTCCAGAGTTTCTAAACCGAGAGAGAAGAAAAGCTTGGGGAAGAAGGCAATCAACAGCAGTTCTAGGAAACTGGTACAGCAACAAGTGATGTGTCTACAAATCAATTTTATTGTCTTCACATCAATTACAAAAGTCCTCTGGTGAGGCCCTTCCAGGATCACGTTCTCATGGTAGTCTCTGTTGTGCACTGGGCAATCCATTCACTTTTTATGTCTAAGAAGAGCTAGGAACAGGGTTCTTAATGAGCTGGAAAGTGGAGAGGCCTACCCATCTGTCTGGGAAGACCTGCCCTCAACCTGACTTTAACTTAGAACCAGCTCCGTACTTTGAGGTAGCATCTTTGCCCAGCGGCAGCACACATTCTTAGGGGGGAAAAAATCTGGCAAATTCTAAAATTCGGAAGTACTGTTTATGAGTTTGAGATACTCTGTCTTACAAAACACTTAAGAAAACCTGAATGCCAAGAATGTATAGTACCAGCTGGGGTGTGGGGGAGATTTTGATAAGTGTAACTTAGTTCTGGTGAGGTATACATGTATACTGTGGAAAGCAGCAGGTGAATTGATGAATAAGGCACTGTGGTGATTAGGGAGTGAACAACGTAAGTACTTACTTCATTGTTTGTGTTTCAGATTAGTGGATTTTGAGGTCAAGTAACTAATTCTGTGATGTGCTTTGTGTGGGAAATACATGCTCTTTGTGGTAAGCACTGAGCACGTACATAGGAATGTTCCTATATAAATCTCAAATCCCTTTGCAAACATGAATACAGATCATTATGCCATCACTGCAAATGGAGAATATCAGGTGCAAAAAAGTGAAATCAGAGACCATAAGTCACACAGTACAGTAACAGGAGATGCCTCAAAGAAGAATTTCACTGGAAATGTCTCTAGCTTTATATGCCTGCTCTTCCCAAATTCTCTGTATAGTCTATAGAGAATAATGAGCACTTTCTGGGTACAAACCATTTTACCTCTTTCGGACATTAACTTTTAGATAAGATAAATATTTTAATGGAAGTAACTCCTTCTCTCTATATCTTTCAGTAGCACCTAGGATTAATAGTTCCAATGCAGTTGCAAATAGGTGAGATGATTACCATCCTTTATGTAAATAAATATTCTGCATGGATGACAGAATGGCTGCTATGAAGTCAGGTCAGCTAAATATTTAAGCACATGCTTAATTCTAAGCTCTGGTATGTTCTATTGAAGCCTGGTTTGTAAAACCAGCCCTCTGCTGAGACCCTTACTGTTGTGTGGAACAAGCAGGTGTGCTGATGATCCCACCTTAGCTCTGATTCCTTTGGCTGTTGTTGGTTTAAGACCAGCATGCAGCATCATTCCCATGTAGATTTTAGGTGTAGGAATACAGTTCTGGTTGGAATTTCCTTTCTAAAGTCTATTGAGAATTCAAATGAGAGCCAGATGAGTTTTTTCCTGTCCATTTAGAAGAAAAATGCAAAATATCATGAGAAACTTTAAAACTCCAACACTCCCTGAAAGTTCTCACCGCATTAACATTTTCTTGAAAAAGTTCTTTCCAGGGGGATTTGAGTTTGCAGGTGATAAGCATTCATTATGTTTTTCTACCCCTTATGAGGAAAGGCCAGATCAGTAAACAATGAATTAAAGAAATGCTTTGAAATACATTCAACAGATAATAGCTTTGTAGTCTCAGTTTTGAGGCTGCTTTTAGCACTCTCAAATTGGCTTTAGCTTAGAGTTACAGGAAGATTAGCAAAAGTCCCAGCTCTATTCCCAAAATAAGAGTCAGACAATGGAGCATCCTAGTTATAATTTTCACCTTCTGTCGGTGTTGCCTTCTCTGCACATCCTCCAGTGCAGGTAAAGCAGTGGTGTCCAAACTGATTTGTTCAGGTTATTGTTTGTCTTTAAAGATGAAGCTGTACCAGAAAATATGGAACTGTAATTTTCCGTATACCAATGTAATTCCTTAGTAGTAAGTAACCTTTCAGAGCATAATGCAGTGACCACAGAATACTGTGGGCCCTGGGCTTCTGACTATGGACACAGGGCAAAAAACCACCACAAAATATAGCCCATCTCCTAAATCAAAATACCTTTTTTATGTCTTTAGTTTTAACTAGCGGTTTCAAAGCAACATGTGGGCTCTAAGGTGGTTATCTAAAATCTTTAACTGCAATTTTGATGAGATCTCATTGTCAGATTTAGGCTTCTCCTTTCGAAAACTGAGCCAGGCATCTTTTATGGTTAAATCTGTAGGAGAGACCATCTTTTGTAGGCAACTGCCTGCTTTCTGCTTCTGTTTCTGTCTGGAGAATAACTTATCTCATCATACTTCTGGCATATCTGAGGCTAGACCCTGCCAAAATCTGAAAGTGAAATAAACCATCAAAAAATGTCAGATTCTTAAAAGTGCAGACCAAGGTCAAGTCTAGAAAAAGAATATACTTGGAAAATAAAGTACTTTGCCATTTCCTTCAAAGCATACACAACCAATTTTCAATCTTTGTGTTTATCTGCATATCCCATTACTTTAGCTCCAGACAGCCAAAAATGTCTCATGTCCTCAGCGCATACTTTCGTTCTTCTGGCCTTGAGGGGACATAAAGCCAGAGCAGCCCCTGGATCTGGCTCTTCATGGAGCACATCTGGAGAGGGGGAAGGGCCCCAAGCTGATTTCAGAGGCAGCACACCAGCTGGCAGGAGCTTTCCGCTGGAGCAGGTCTGAGTGGCCCTGTGCCCCTGCAGACGGCTCCCACCTTGCACTGGAGGTGATGTCCAAAGGAGGGAGGTGTCCTCACACACCCCTTCTGGGCAAGGGCAGCTGCTGTTGTTTAGAGTCTTCTCAAAGACCAAATGGAAATTTGGTCAAAACAAGCTGTACCTCAGGCCTCAAGATTTGGAACAGCAGCCATCTCTCATCTCTTCTTTAAACAGTGTATTTTAATGCTTCTCAGCTTTACAGTGTGAGGCATGCTGCCTTCCGTCTCCTTAATCCTCTGTAAATTTACTTCTAACAGCTACTGCCAAAATACAGTATGGCAGTCGCACAGCACATGCTTCTTCAGTGGTGAGCACAAAGCAGCTTCTGTTCAGAGGGAATATGTTGCAAGCCCATGAGTGACACATTGTGACTGTTGAAGATTATGAAACATACTCTGAAACCGAGCAAGCCATAAACACTTCGTTTTTCAGAAACAGTCATATTACCTCTGTCATTCTGCTTGGCAAGTGTATGTGTGCAGACCTTGATGGGTCCACGTAGCACACGTTGAACGGGCACCAAGTGTTAAAGCAGTGTTGTGCCAGCCACACTGCAGAGTTCAGAGCAAATATTTCAAGTATGTACTTCAACACTCTTCTTGGTTTTTATAAAAACTCGTGATCTTTATTTGTTTATTTTTACTTCACTAGCCTCTCCCTTGGACTAAACTGACCTTAAACTATAGCGTGGAGTTGCATTCGTTGATCTGGTGAATGCTCTCTAACTGATCCAGAATCAGGTCATGGCTTAAGACAACTTCTAACTCCAGGTGGGAAATAAATGCTGAAAAGGCAAGTGTCTTGTGTTTGTCTATGGGCAGATGCTTTTGTAAAATAAGTAAGTTTAGAGATCTGCAAAGGCCTGGACTAAATCCTTAGTAGGATAATCTCTCTAGTTTGAGAGGCTGACTGTTGAATTTGTAGAGGAAGGAAGACCACCTCATGCAAGTTAACTATGTGGCCCTCATGGACTTGGAGCATATTTTGAGCATAGTACACACTTTAACATATGGAGTCTCACAATTTTGCTTCAAGGAGGGAAGAATAATTTTTCCCTTTTCAAACTGAAGTGTAAGTGTTAAGTGATGTGTCTCATTTCCCACCAGAAGTTTAGCTGAGCAAAGGATTAGTCACTTACTTTCCAAATATCTAGCTGCTAGCACTGTCTAGAGACCAAACCATCTTTGCCCACAGTCAGGCGCATAATGATTCAGGCAAGTGGGAATGTGCTCTCCAGCAGTCAGAGCAAAGGGACTCCATCCATGAGATGGCAACTGAAACTGTCCAACTGACTTCCCATCAGCTATGAGAAGATTAAGAAATAGTTGAAATTCATCCAGCAAGTTAAAAAGTGACAGGGTCTGTATTTCACTGCCATTTACAGAGCCATTCCTTCTGTGTATTCCCTCCTATTATCCAGCAAGAGGCATTGACATGAAAGTATGAGGCTTGTGCTTCCTTCGGTAGCTTTGGTGTCTCTCTATGTGTACCCCACAAATCCACTCTCTGGTACCAGCAGGGAACAAGCACTGGTAGGTCTCCAGCCTTCCTGTTGTCTTCTTTCAGGGTAATATATGCCATGTAGCTGGAGGCCAGAGTCCAGCTTTCTAGAGTGATAACTGCGAACATCTAACTTATCTAAGGTCGTTCATGCTATTTGATAAAAGAGCAATTTATGCCTTTCCTGCTTTTAGCTGAAAACAACAGTAAAAAAAGTGTGGAGTGTTGTTAGTCCTGGGTGGTGTGCTAATTAGTTCTTTGCTAACTTTGCTGTATTGCTGGCAATGATTATTGTCAAGTAATTACAGAGTTCCTAAGAATCTGGCTTCCATTTGATCTATGGTGTAACAAGGGTAAGGAAATTAGAAGTGTCAGTACTATGGATACCCAGTGTTACTTCTGCCGTAGCAGAATTTTGTGTTACAGGAAACAGTTATTTTGTACAACGGCTTTGTTAGATGGAAACAGACCTAGGCAAGCTGCAGAACGGAAAACCAGTATTTTCACTACATTAAAAGTCTGTTCTCTACTTGAAGGAGCACATAAAACGCCCTCAACCTTCTATTTAAAAATGTATGGAAAGGAAACTAGAGGCTTCAGCCAAAAGGCTAAAAATAATAACTATACCAACATAGCAAAGAGTTCTGTTCCTTCCTCCCTCCTGTATGAATGAATATATGTTTATGTACAGCTATCATGTAGTAATTGCTTTAGCCTGTTTTCGGTGTGTTGCTCTGTAGCCATATGGACTGCAGCTTTCATTCTAAAGGGGAGTAAACAAAACATTCTAATGAGTTGTGTGAAGAAAAATCATGGAATTCTGTTAGATCACATATCCAAAACATTTCAGCTCATTGGTAAAACTGTTGGCTCTGTATCATCCCTTTGAGTTTTCAAAAAACGTTTAGATGTGTATGTGCTGGAGTGCACAGAAAATGTCTGCAGCTACCTGGTAGTAGAAGGCAGGATTGGGTGAATCAGAATCAAAGGTGCTTGAGAAGGCAAATGAGAGTTAAATGCTTTGAACATCTTCTAAGATCTGCAGCCTACCAGTTCATAAATTTAAATATCCTTAAAATTCTGGCCTGTGAATTCACCACTTAGATACTGAAAGTTATCTATCTCTATTCAGTAAAATTAAATACAATTTCCATCATGTGGTAGATGATGGAAAGTGAACAGCTGTCTGAACAGTAGCTCCACTGCTCTGTAAAAAGAACCTTTAATTTGATTTTCCCACATTTAGTACTGTTTACATATTGGAGAGAAGTGTTTGGAAGGCACTTTCATAAAAATGGGTGCTTTTGTGAAAACAGAGTGAGGAAAGATGGTGGGGGTTTTTTTGGTAAGTGAGTAATTGTTTCCTTTAATCTCTTTGTTTTTTCTCATGACTCTACAAGGATCAGCACACAGCCATGTAATTAGTGGCTCTGGACTAGATCATGCTAAAACACACATTGATGTGGCTCCACTGTTCTTACAGCACTGCATAGTCAAAGCAAAGGGTAAAATTTAGTTCACAATAACATCTTTACAGAAGTGCATGCTATTTCTTCTGTGTGCTAAATAATTTTTAGAAGTAGTGGAACCATCAAACAGTGGAGGTCTTCTGGCCCAATCCCTGCTCATGGCAGAGCCAGTTTATCACATCCCATCTGACACTGACACAAGATCGATCAGTCCGACTCCAGAAAGGAAGATAGACCAAGTTCAGAATATCCAGTTAAAGAAAATAGTAATTTGTGTTTAGTAATAATTTGCTGATTTCTCATTTCTTCATGCAGTCATAAAAGACATCCTGGCAGCTCTCATTAATAATGTTTTTGTAGTAAACAGCAGCTGGATAAAAGCATTAAACAGATGTAGGTGTTTGATCCTCTCAGAAATAATAATATTAAAATAGTAGCTATCCACAAATAATCTTAACCTTCATTTTATAAATGATTTTTCACTGTGGTCTCGAGGCATGATGAAATGTTAATAATATTGATATAGTTCAATGATAATAATTACTATATGGTTGTGAATATTGAAAAAAAGACATCTGGGTTTGTAGGTACAGCTCTTTCCTGTACTTTCAGGATAATGTCAGCCCTCCTGTTACTGGAATGTATGTAGATGACAGCTTCATACAAACTGTGTGAATAAGTGACATTCAGGGTTCAATGTTCAGGGTTCAATTTTTTCATAAGAAATACACAGGACATCTTTCTCAATAGGCCCTTTCATGGAAAGAGCTAATAAGGAAACAGTGGGATCTAAAGACATATCTGCTTGGAGTGCTGATCAGCTAATAATGGCAGATAATACTGATAATACGGGGTGGGAGCTCAGCACTTTGCATTGCATTCACTGTGCACAAGCCATGGATTTGGAACCTAGTCTTCAATATTTGAACTCTGCTGTGTGTGCTGTATCTCATCAACGTTTCTTGCAACTACAAATTACTCATCTCACACAGAACTCCAAAAGAAAGTGTTTTAATCTTGATTTATGATAAACAAGAACTGTCTTTTATACATCAAAGTATTATCTCCAAGGAGAGTTACTTTCATATTAATGTTCAGCATTTAATATAAATTCACAGCATGAAGACCACCTCAGATGGGTAGAGTTTCTCTGATGTATATCTGATTGCCCACATGTAATTTGAACATCTACAGAACATGAAGGGCATAATCAAAGAATAATTAATATGTTGATAAGGAATTAGGTTTTGTTCTACTTATCTGCATAATTCAGAGAGAAAGTTTATGATGACAGCATCTATCTTTTGGGGTATTGTTTATGTTTTCACTCAAATTATAACATGAAGCGTTCTCCTGCATTCCATAATGCCTTTCATCTGGCAAGCTCCAATTACTGTCTGACCAATTAATTTCAGTACCGCACACATACAAACCACATCGGGTATTATGGAAAATCTAAGAAAGGCATTGAAGTCTGAAACTTGACCTCCGGTTTAGGACACTGAGCTTGAAAACCCTGACTTCCACAGACATTGAATCTCTGTCTTTAATTGGAGTTATGAGTACCCATGAGAATTGAAACTAATGCTCAGACCAGCACTGTATCCTCTTGGGAGCCCTCTGAATGTCAGCCCACTCCAGAGACCTTGTACATCTTGTATGCTGCTTGAGTTCAGGCTGTCTGCAAATCTCCCCTGCCTTGCGAGAGATGATATTTTTCAAAACCTTGCAAGGACAGGGGGTAGCTACAAGCTGCATGTAGTGGAGTCCATCTGCTGCATCCAAATTCAAACCAGATCTCAAGGGCAGAGTACCAGACAAAACACCTTGTGCAATTTATGTGCAGTGAAGAAACGTACCTTGTGTACAGACTGAAGATTTTACTGCTCTAGTGATTAAAGTATTAGCAATCTAATCAAAGAGTTAGCCCAGCTGCAAAGATAATAACACTTATAATTCCAAGTATAAAGTTATGGCAAGTTTCCAGTAGTGGTACAGTTGAAATTTATATATATATATATATATATATATATATATATACTTTTTATTATCTAGTCCTCTCCCTGGTGTTATGCTTACCCTTCCCATGACTCCCTGGGTCCCAAAATCAATAGTGCTAGTTTTCCTCAAGATGAAAAGGGCTGTAGAGGAGCTTATAGTAAGGAAGCTGAAATTCTCCACTAAGAAAAGTATGATGTTGCTGATGGAGATATTTTCTTTCTTACTGTTGGGTCAGTTCAGGGTTATTTTACACATTTCCTGAAATAGTCACAGAATCACAGAGTGGTTGAGGTAGTAAGGCACATCTGGAGGTCATCTTGTCCAACCCCCCTGCTCAACGCAGGGCCATTTGCCTAGAACTGTGCCCAGATGGCTTTTGAATATCTCTAAGGATGAAGCCTCCACCACCTCCCTGAGCAAACATGTACCAGTGCTCAGTCATCCTTACAGGGAAAAAGCGTTTCATGGTGTTCAGAAAAGTGTTTCTGTGCTTCAGTGGCTGCCAGTTGCCTGTCACTGAGGACATCCTGGTTCTGTCTTCTTTGCACCCTCCCTTCAGATATTTATACTCATAGATGAATTCCACTGAGACCGGTTTCTTCCCAAGGCTGAACAGGAATGTACAACATGAATAGGTACATATAGCTACCATGGTTCAATGACTGCTTTTTCATAATATCTACTAGCTATTGAACTATCAATGGTGGGTTGCAAAAATTGCTTTATAGCACATCTGGGTGGCAAGTAAGCATACACTTGGAGGTTTTCTAAATACCGGCTGGATGCAACATGTCCCTTTTCAATTTGAGCTCAGAAGATGTTTTAGTCTTCAGGCCATAATAAGTAAAAGTTTAGGTGCCACCTGGATCTCTTGAGAACCCAAAGCCAGACACTTGTAAAATAAGAGTCTATTTTCAAAATTTGTCCATATTGACTCTGAGTCATCAGAAGTTTTGAAATAGATCCTAAGGGATGGGATCGTTACCTTTTCTCTACCTATTTGAATGTTCCTTCCACATTAAAAATTGCCATATATTTTATACTAGAGTCCTTAAAGACTCACATTTTCCAGATCTTTATCCAAACATATTTTTCAGTGGACATACAGTGTTCATGTATCAAAGTTCTGTTAATTCTCATGTCAGCAGTTCTCAGCTTTTGAGTGACAGGCAAAATAGCTGGGAAAGTCAGCATGGTACTGAAGAATGGATGGGTGGTACTCTGTCCTCCAAGTCTATACTAAGCCAAGACTCATGGGGGCTGTCAGAAGGCAAGAAAAGGAATATAAATCCTAATGGGGAAGGAGGATGTGAAGGGAACCAAGTTCTTAATCACTTCTGTCCATTAGCAATACCAGAGTACTTTTCCCAAGACTAAATGGAGGAGAGCCTGATGTCCTTGTCAGCTCCCAATATATATATATTATGTGACTGTTATCTATCTCATAAATCCTGTTAGAAGTTGCAGCTGGATAAAGTATTCTCCTTGTTTCTTGTCATAAACTGCTACAGCGTTCTTTTGTGCAGCTGCCACATTTCATCCTAATGCAGCTGCATTTCACCCAGGGATGAAGTGATCCCTATATATAACTTTCTCTTCAGTTTTTAGAACGGTTTAAAGTGCCTCAAGATGAGATGTGGGTTGCAAGCTATTGTTTTATGAGTGTCATCACAAAGTGCTGCATTGTACAAATCAATTGTAAGCTAAGAATAAAAGTGTTTTCGAAGATACTTGAAGATAGGGAGGGATTTTTTGGGTTGGGAGGGATTGAAAATCCTGTTTCAGGACTTTGAAAGAAACATGGCTAAACAACTGGGAAACAACCTTGCATGGAGTAAGGCTGTATAAACTGAGAGGACATGTGGGACAGTGGGTAGCAGAAATGTCAGAGAAACTAATGGAAGAGTGTTGGTTTTAAGTGACTTCAGAGTAGAAGACATGGAAAGAAAAGGAGAAAGGGAAACCAGCAGTAAATAAAAATTATGGCAATAAGGAGCAACAAAAAATGTCAAGAGGACACTTGAAGGCCTGGATTTCTTGTTTTTATCACATAACTGAGCCATATAACATGGATGGGATTTGCAGCATCAGTTGTCTGTAAAACATCTTTGCAATGTTATTAATGTTATGTCTGAAATTTTCAAATGTTAAGACAACTTGGTATCCAAATCTTGTTCCATTCTTACGGCTAGGTGCCTGAGTGTGCTGTACACCCTGTACCAGAGGGAGTTCCTTGGAACTCTGCATAATGGGAGAATTCCCTAGGGAGTTGATTTTGTGCTAGACTTGTAGGAACAGTGATGGTTGCCTGGCAAGCTGGCTAATTACTCTGAACTAGAAGTCCCTCAGAATATTTCTTACTCCTAAGGTCTTTACTGTGTCTCTGCATCCCTGCTGGCTTGGTATGCTGACTGCTTTGATGGCCCCTGTGAGTCACCTCTCAGCTTAAAGAGCGTGTGGAGTGTAGCACGTGGTACCAAGGTCTCTCCTACACTGTGATTTCCCTGTTGCTATTTGCATAGCCACCTTCTTGTTATTAGCATGAGGGAACTCATTGTGTTGTATACCTAGTTCTGATATCTACATGTAAAAAATACTAATACAGACACTGTTCACAGTGTCTGATGAACCTGCTATAAATTTCAGGTCTACCAGTTTTTCCAGCATCCCATTAATTTGGGAAAGGAATTCGTAATCGTTTCCTAGTGTAATCCTTTCACCCAGGGGGGACTTAGGTTCCTAACACCTTGCTGGAAAACACACCTTTCTCCTTGGGAAATACAGCCTTGCCCAAGATAAAAGATTGACAAGAAGCCTCCCAGTTGGGCTGTGCAGAATTTGGTTGTAGTAGGAAACAAAAGAATCGTTGTAGTCACTGAAAGAAACATTTTATATAGTCACAGACTATGTCTGAGTAATAGAAATGTCAGTAGCTCAGGAGGAAGAGCTGTATATGGGATTGTATACCTGAGAAAAAGTACTCTCATAACGCTGTCTTTAATTCAGTTTCATTTATTCTACTCTGGAAAATTCTTTTCCAAATATATGGTGGTAGTACTGAGTAGTCAGATAAGACATCAGCTCAGTTTGGAGCACATTCATCTCTTGATCCCAGTGTCCTTTGATAATTAATGTTATAGATTTTATTTTTAAAAAATCCTCTATCAGTTCAGATTGCCATCCTTCTTTTGCATTCCTCCCTTTTTATTATTCTCCTTGTCCTTGTACTGTGTGTAGAGTGAATCGAAGTTCCCAATTTCCTCTTTTTGTATTACCCCGATTTTATACTCTTTTATCATAACCCTTCCTTATTCATCTGCTCTCCAAGGTAAACAGTCCAATCTTTTAATCTCTCAGCATGTGAGATTTTTTTTTCATGCCCATAAATAATCATGCTTCTCACTCTCAACCTTTCTTGGAAGTCAGAGCATGAATGGACATCATCTGACTATTATTCACCAAGTGTAAAGAATTACACATAAAGAAACTACTCATGAGCTTGAAAGGATCTTTTTCTATTGACATTTGAATTATATTCAGCCACAGTAATTTAAAAGGTTCATATTTTATCGTATTATTACTAGTACCACAATATTCCACAAGAGGTTAAGGACTATTAAAATAACACTTTGACAGTTTTATTTGTTCCTTCCTTGCAAAACATAACCTTGTTTCTAATAGTAACTATGTGGCATGATATAAAATAGTTCTAATGAAATTCCACTTTTGAAAACCTTATTATCTGGATTTATTGAAGACTATGGATTATAGTGTAGTAAAATCATATAAATTCATTGTGTGCTTATGGTTTGTTTCATTTATTATATATTTGTACTATAAAGTGTAATTTTATGGCTGCATGGTACAATTGCTGTTGTGTTATTATTGGAATTATTCTGGAAAAGTCCTGCAGAGTGGAAGAGAATGAGGTAAACCATTAGACCTCTACCTAAAATCATTCCCAGGAATGGAGTTCTCAGCAAACTATGCTGAAAGACTAAATAACTTAAGAGACACTAATATCCTCTGCACAGAAATGTGTACCAAGTCTTTTCTCATATTTAAAAATATTTTCCTGTTATTTTCAAATTTAGCACCTTTATGCCCTACGTATAATCTAATTTCTTATCTCTGAAGAAGTGTTGCAAAGGCCATTCGATGGAAAGCTATCAGCCTTTAGTGTTACACAGTAGCTGAGTAATGGTAGAGTGATGCATTTAAGTATCAGAAATTTGGAATTTGGGCTGTCCAGGCCAGATTTCTAAGGGTGCTAGTAACAGAGGAGTGATGTAGTCATATTTTTGCAGCCAGATATAAGAGTCAAGTACCTATTTCCCACCATCCTTACCTCTTACCTGCTCATGTACTTCTGAAGTGCTTTTAATCTCCATCTGTAAAATAAGAATAGGAGTTACACAGGTAAGTATCCTAAAAACTGTGATATATAGAGACAGGACAGTAATGGCAGCCATTAAAGTATCTCAGACTGGGCTGCAAGAAGAAGCTGAAATGCATTGCAGCTGTTCTCAGACAGCCTAAGCCTGAACTGGACTTTCCTGAAGATCCCATCTTCCCTTATGAGTGCTCTTCTGGGAAGACATCAGGGCGGTGACTTGAAAGGTTCATACACCAAGACCAGTGAGACAAGGCTGAAGCTCTCCCACACAGTGTCTGCAGCTGCCTTGAGCATGCCTCAGGTCTAAGACATGAGCAGTGTTTCCCCCCCAGAAGCCTTCTCTGGTTTACCTTTCGCAGAGGCCCACAGCAGCTCCTGAGAGTAAAAGATTTGATTCAACCCTGGGATGAGCTGAGCCTCCAGACTGACCCTAAAATTCCAGGTGGTGGTTGTTGTGGAAGATGCAGCACAAACTCTCATCCCAACAGTTTTCATCCTCTTGAAGGAGGAAAAGTTAATGTAACTTTTGGGTAATAACACCAGACTAACCACCTTCAAACCTGTGAGCTGTCACCAAGCTGTTAACTCTTCTCCCAGAGACTTGCAAGGGTGAGACCTCTTCTACTTTACAGACTGATTTGGGAGCTCAGTGGTGTGGCACAGTAAAATGCACTCCTTTCCAATTAATTGATTAATCATTTTCTCTAATACCCCCAGATAATTTATCTGACTCTAGTAAATTAGATTTGTGGTGAACAATATAGGGGGAATAAAAAAGTGAGCATAAACAGTGAATTATTACAGACAGATGAATAATAGAGGTTATCACATAAAGTTGCCATAAACGCAAAAGATGGAGTAATTATATACCTTGTTTATTCCAGTTGCTCTTTCTTTCGCTGCGTTGTGCAAAGGGATATATGAATCTAAAGAGAAAAAAAAAAAAGGAGAAACACAAAAACAGAAGATAGCAGAGACAGAATAATAGTGGCAGAAAGGCAAAAATGAGATGAAATGCTGATATCTAGACAGGAAAAGGGAAAGGACTGTAGCATTGCATTGATATTTGTGGATGGTGATATGATCCCAAGCTAGAGACCTCAGTTACTTACATGATTTTCTCTTGACAGAACACTTTTCTTTTCTCCAAACAACTTTATACAGTTGTCCTGTGCTCTTTCATGTGAGGAGGGACTGTTCTGGTGGTTTGGTTTTTGAGGGGTTTGTTAAAATGGAGCTAATGTGGACTAAACAGGACCCTTAGAGAATTTGTGTCAGTTTGCTAATCCAACAGCAGACCATTCTCAGTTTCGGGGAGTTAGTTTTCTACCATCTTAGGGGGTTGAGCAAGATCTCTGAAGGGTTTGCGAGGAGCTGGTGTGGCACAAAAGAAAGCAGGAGAAGAAGCTGGGTAGGCGGGGCAAGGATGTCCCCTTTGGTGGCATCTAGCTGCTAGAGTCTTCTTCTGAAATTGGGAACCATCAGAGCAGTTTGTGGAGAGCCAGAGAAAGTGTTGGAAGAGAGGAAAAGATAGCAAGCAACTGTCTCCATTTTAGCCCCAGAATAGCTGGAGCACTGTGTGCGGGAAACAAGCTCAAACCTGCCTAATAGTAGAGATGGACTCAAAGATAAGTCCCAGCTGTGCTCTGGACATGTGTCACATTTCCTGGGTGAACCTGTCTCCTCATTTTGCTCTAAATAAGTTTTAAAAACGGGTCAGAGATTTGAACTTCAATCTCCACTGCATGATATATGCTTGGGGCTACCGTATCAGTGTCTGATAAATATTTAATTTAATACACAGTGGAACAACTCTAGGAGAAAAGATTAAAAAACAGTCCCATGGGGGGAAAAGAGGAAACACCAAGAGGTCTTGGCTGATAAAAGAGGCATGTGACAAGGTTTTTAGTCACTGTGGGCACTGAAAGGTTTTGGTGAGGCAGAGGCAACTTCTAGGGGGCCTCTGGGACAAGGTGTGAGAAAAAACAGCAGCAACATCTGTGTGCAGTGGACTTTGGACCTATCTCCAGGGGAAGCTGATAGATAAGGGGAATATGGAGGCCATGAGGAGATCATCCCTGGAAATGTGTCTGGAGGGCTTTTGTGCTTGTGAATGTCAATTATAACTCACTACTAAATGAAAAAATGAAACGGAAAAAAGAAATTTGTTTTCTGCAAAGCTTCACCTAAAAACTGAGAAAAGCCCTTAGGAAAAAAACCCGTAGAATTCTGTGAGACAGAGCGGTGGTGTTCTGTATTTGTGACTGAATTATTATCTAGCCTTAATAATTAATGATTGTCATTAACTGAGGCCCAAGCAAGTGGAGAGCAGTAGGTAACTTATCCCTGGTTTCTTTTTCCGTCAACAGAGCAGAGCAGAGTAGTAGCGCGTAAGGACAAACCCACCATTGTGTGTGCTGTGGCAAGCAGCCTTTTGGTCCTGCCAAGGGAGATGCTGCTTGTGGGTCTGTTGGGGCTCACACATTTCTGGGAGGAGCTGTGGCTCCTGCCAGCCTTGAGCCATGTCCTCTCTAAAATCACTCTTCTCAGCATGACAGTCTCTGTCTGTGCTGTTGACAAGCTGCCTTGGAGCCACCCGCGAACACATCCTTCAGTTGCACCAAGACAGTGTAGCTGCTACAGGCAGGATCAGATCCCTGTGTTAGCCTGGACATGGGAACAGGACTGGCCCAACACTGCCAAAAGTATTTCTGCAACCCTTCACTGACAACTTCAATGAGGTCTTTTTGATTCTTCTCAAAGTCTGAACTGATGTTTAATCAGCAAGTAAGAAAAAATGGATATTAGAATATGGGCACTGAAAGAGAAGGTCAAACTTAGCATCTCAAATTATTTTTCAAACATTGCAATATCCAGTAATAAAAGCATCTGTGTTGCACTCTGAGCTATAACTTGGATTACGTGCCCAGGGCAAAATAGTAGAAATCACCTTTGATGTCTGCTGAGGAGTGAATCCTTGGTTGTGCCTTTTCACCTAAACTGTAGGAGTGACCCAAGAGGGGAACAGCTGGAACAGCTGCCCTTAGCAAGTGGAAATACACTTGTATAAGAAAAGTAATATTTTTGGTTGTGCCAGCAGCATATTGCGCTTCTCCCCTTCTCCTGTCCTTTGAATAAGACGAAAAAGAGAGAGTTGGGAGGGAACTGGGCACTGATACTTGTCTTGAGACCCAGTATCCTAGAAGCTTAGCAAATCTTACTCAAGGCTGACTTTGAAGTAGTCACTGAGAAAATGAGAATACTCTCCACAGATGCCTTCATTGAGGAGATATAGTCAAAGTTTTGAAGGCAGAAGTTAGCCAGTGATATTTGACTGAATACAGTGTGTTATAAACAGCTTCATACGAAAAAACCCAAACAGAGCAAAACCAAACAAACCAAAACCACCACAAAAAACTAAAAACCCCAGAAAAGAGTAAGAAATACTTGCTTGGTTATTCCCCGCAATTACTCACCCATCGCAACCTGAGATTTTTTAGATCTTGTTTGGGCTGTGGTAATACTTCTCAGCAAGCTCCTCTGAGCAGCCAACTGCAAAAAAAACCCACTGAAATATGATAAGCATATAAGAGCATTAAATGGTAGCATTCTCAATCACCCACAGCCTCTGTCAGTTGTGTTTCCAGATGAAGCTAGAATGTACATGCAGCTGTTTTCAGTTGTAAAATACATTTTGAAATGGGATTGATTCATCTGTGTTTCATGAGATTGAATTAAGCAAAAGAAAAAAGTATAAAGATTTGTCTTTTTTCCAAGCATTTAATAGACATACTCAGGCTAACTGAAACATAATAGAGATGTGATTTCAGCACACAGATGTGCAATAGTGAGAGCCACGTTTTAGGAAAGCTGCTTATTCTTTTGTGCCACATCAAGAACTGAATGTACTTTCGTACTCCTTTTCTTGGCCTTGACATGAACTAATGTCAAAGCAAATTAAGACCTAAATCCTTTTCAGCACTGCTAATGATTGCGATCATTGCGGAGCTGTTACTGGCTGTCTAATCATCTTTGGGAAATCAGGCTTTTGATATATAGACGTTGTATTCTGAATTTTGATTTCTGCTACAGAATTTGCTGGTGTGCCTCATTATGTAGGGGATCAGAAAGGTGTGTGGGTCACATGCTGCAGAGTATGTTCAAAGCAAATTTTACAGTGAGCTTCAGTGGGTAAAGTCGTTCAGACTATGATGAGTGATCTGAACAGAATTACATAGGCAAAAGTTCATGCCAGCATCTCCTATCTATAAAAATGCATTTTAGTAGAAAACTGATTTACAGCTGGAACTTTTTTCACATGCAAGGCAGAATATGCAGACAAGCAACAGAGCCTGATTATCTTTTTCCAGTTCCGTTGCTTGCTTTATATTTAGAGTTTTGTATTATGGCTGTCTGGATTTTACAACCACGAATGTGCCAAAACCCTTGACTGGTTCACTCAGGTTGATTAATAAGCAACATAAAATGTCTACTTTCTTCAGCACCTGCATGCTCTGTTTCTTCGTGTTTTCCAAGTGTAAGGGGTACAGATACATGATCCGACTTCGATCTTGTAAACTGAAACTGTTCAAGTGGTAGATCCTGATCTAGATTTGGACAGCAAGGAGATGTTCAGTGATTTTCCGTGTTTCCCAGGCTTTCCATTTATGTGGATGAGCCTCTATTTTCAGTTGTTCCTGTGGTTGCTCTGGGAGTAGCTGCACATGCCGGCAGTGCGGGTGCTGGGCAGAGCTGGACCCAGCACACTGCTTTCCCCAAAATGAGCCCATGGAGCTCGGTAAAAGATGAGGTACCTTCTGCCAACATGTCTTGGTCACTTCAGAGGTTCGGTGTGTAACTGTGTGTGTGACCACTGGAGGTCTGTTTTGCTGGAGACACTTCAAAATTTATCCTCTGTTTTCGCGTACCTGACATCTACTTACTGCTTCTTTAGTGTTTGCACAGGATGGATCTGCCTCCCCTGTACAATTAGGTGTATAGTAATCCCCCACATGAACGTGATTTTTTTTTCCATTCCCTCATGCTCACCTAATCCTACTGTCACCCCCAAAATATTCTCTCGTCCAGCTAATAATTCCCCCGCCTCTTCCATAGGCGTAGGATACATCTTACTGAGTGAAATCTGTTTGAAAGAGGAAACCTAGTTCAGCATGAGCTGTGTCTATACTTCCAAACAGCAGAGAAGCAAGGACAAGGTGACACAGACTGATTCCTCTTCTCCCTGCTTAGTACTGGCCTTCCCAAGAAAAGATTTGTCTTGATAGATAACTGAAACAGTCCAAAACAGGCCTGGAAGTGGAGTGAAATTAAAGAGTGAGCAGTCTGGGGTCCAGTGCTTGAAGCTACTGCCTGTGTCTATTTTATTTAGCTCTGCAGGCATACCTGTAGCTGTTTATTCTTCTGCTATTAGCAGTCACAAGAGAAAAGCATTGTCAGTAGTTGATTTATTCCACCTATTTCAGACACTACTTTAGGATGAAATGAATCACTCTTTGAAAGTAACTGACTCTCTACATATAGACTATGGAGGGAGTCCACGTAATGGAGTTCAGATGGTTAAAGGTATGAAAAGCACATGCTGCCTGTGTGACTGTGCCTTCAGTATCATGACATCTGCACTGAGGTTCTCCTGGCAGAGCTTTCAGTGGATTTCATGGGGCATTTCCCTCTACAAGAAGTGTCAGAAGAGGAAAAAAATGCCATGCATGCTCCCAGTCACCCCCTTTTCACCCTACTCCATCCTCACCTCTCACCAGCAACTTACCTTTGGGGGAGGATACATCCTAGGACCTGGTTAAGCAAAAACTCCTGCTGTGAGGAAATGGTTAACACTTCATTGCAGTCACCAAGTGGCTATATGCTCCACAGGGTCCTGTGGAGACAGGCAGATTTCTTTGAGGGACTCTCTTCTGATGCTATAAGGAAATACTTCAGAGCAATGACAGTTCTTTAAGCAACAAATAGATACTACCAAGTCTCTTTGTTATTTCCTTGTAATAAAAGAACTTCTAATTCAAAATAACAAAGTGTCGTCTTTTTTCTCTTTTTGCTCAGAAATCGAAGCAAAGGAAGCGTGTGACTGGTTACGTGCAGCCGGATTTCCCCAATATGCTCAGCTCTATGAGGGTAAGTAGGTTTTTTTGCCTTTTTGTGCAGTACTTAAAAGTGCACTGGGCCCTTGCCAGGAAAGCTCGGAGTTGGCCAACACTGCATTTAACTGAGTTACGGTCATAGCTGGGTGCTTCACAAAGCCTCAGCTGCTGGAGTCATACCAGTGCATAAAGAAAAGTAAGATTCTTACCCTCATAGCCATGGGAAGTTAAGAAAAAAAAAAAAAAAAAAGAAAAAGGAAAAAGAGGGACATAGTTTGTGTAAACCTCAAAGGTTAACAAGTACAAAATATCCAGAAACTTGAGTCTGTTTTTTTAAAACTTCCTGAAACGTGTCTAAAATAAGCTGAAAACACAGAAAGTTACTGCAAATTTTGATCTTGCTGACAATAAGATTGAAAACTCTGCAGAGTTACCAAAAGTGAATAATGTGAGCTGCACTTCACTTTTGCAAAGTAAGAAAAGCTGATTTTTAGTGCTAATTCAGTGCTAATGGTGGTGTTCCCTTCCTAGCTGTAAACTTTGTGCCCAGGGAAGCAGTGCCCCCAAAGGCAGAACAAGTGATTGTGCTACTTCTGTGTTCAGGAGTGGTTTGGGGAGTGGGGCTGGGTTTTCCTGCTCTCCCTGTCTCAACACTGAGAAGGAAACTGCAGCTGATCCTAGTGTTTCCCAAACTGCATATTCTGTCAGAAACACGGAGCCAGCTCCGGCCCACTCGGGCTTATTAGCCAAAGCACAGCTCCGCCAAACACCTCTGGACACCTTCCAGGGTCGGCTTGAGTTGGAGGCAGCACGGCTCCACTCATAGAATGATGGCCAAGAAACCTCATGGGTCATAGCCAGCTCTGCAGAGAGCTGGCTCAAACACCATCCATGCCCTTGTGCGAGGCTGAGGGTGGTGGGGAGCATGATGGCGAGGACACCTCCATGGCTTCTGATGACCAGCTGAGGTCCATCACGGCTCAGGTGCTGGGTTCTGAGGAGCTGCTCAGGTGCCGAGTTCTGACGAGCTGCTCAGGTGCCTGGGGACCAGGAGCAGCATGCAGAGATGCTCAGGTGGCTCCAGAGGAGGCAGGCACACTGTTAAACCCAAGCAAGACTAATAAGCCTGCCAAACGGACATAAATATGTATCTACCACAGTCCCTGGGTAGTCACTAGTACTTTTGTGTCTGCCTTCTGATCAGAGTATCTCAGATACCGACTGCCCCAGGGAAAGGAGAGCCTGCTGCCTGCTGAACTCAAAGGGATGTTCTTTCCAAAGAACAACCTGTGCTGGTCTCCAGCAGTTCCCATGCAATCAGTGTGTGCTCTAGACAGTCTGCATCTCTGAAAACAAGGTGCTTTTTACAGGCATCTATTATGTCAGTGTTAAGCACTAATGTCTGAAAATGCTGGCCGAAGTTTCTGTCTCCCAGCATCCTGCTGTGGTACCTAAGCGTGGCAGAGCAGTCTGGAGAGCAGCCACAGCACTGGAACCCATCCACCATTACAGAGCCCACTAATGTGTTGCAGCCATGTCACTTCACATTAAAAATGTCATCTTCCAGCACACTATTCTGGCTTTGTAGCTGGTATTGGGGGTTATAATTCAGTGCTTTTTTTTTTTTTCTTTTGTCTGTTATTGAGTAACCCCCTGTCTGAAATAATAGTTATTGGAATCTGTATCAAAAGCAAAAAGCACAGAACAGTTCTGGGTTTTAGGCAAAGTCTGTCTAGCAAATAACTCATTGAGTCACTGTGATGGGAGCGAAGAACTTTGTTGCTCATGTGGATAAAGAGTGTTTGTAATTCCCGGATCTCACTCATTTGTTCAAGGGACTAGAATGAACAGCTAATGAGTATTTTTTTAAGCCAAAATGAAATAATTTTGCTCTCACTCTGGTGCCCTAAACATTCAACTATACCTTTAAAAGAAAAAAAAAAAATAAAGTGGCTCAAAGGATCACAGATACAGCTGGAAGGGAACCAGAGCTGAGTGAAATTGGTCATACTAGAGTTCAGTGAGCAAGCACATGCAAAGCAATTTAGGTGTAGACTGTATTTTCATTTGAATAGCAAGCGGTCATCTTAATATTGTGTCTCCTTTTATAGACTCCCAGTTTCCCATTGACATTGCTGCAGTAAAGAAAGATCATGATTTCCTTGACAAGGACCTCGTAGAACCTCTTTGCAGGTAAAGAACACCTAAAGTTTCTTTTCTGATAATTTAAAAGCGTGAGCTGATTTGTCATTGTTAGCATAGCAGCAGCAGAGATGTTTGCTTGTCCAGGTGAATTAAGTGATGGTATGTATAATACCAGCATTCTAAATTTATTTCTTTTATGGAAAATCCTGCAGTAGGACACCCACTACACTCATAGAAAACATCACATGATTTGAGAAGACCCAAATCCAATGGATTTGAAACAGCTGCTTTTTAAAAATGAGCAGTAGTGCAAGCAAACCCTGAATAAATGAGAGTCACATTTGAGTCACACATTAATAACTCTTATGTCCATGTGCAGCAGAAAAGATGAAACTTCATTGCATAAAATTCAGCAAGCCCTTTCTCTGGCAGCAGACGTGGGTTTCCTGCTGCTGTGATTCCCTTGGTACTCTCTTTTGGCACCAGTAAGAGAAGCGGGACCAGAACCCCCCAGTACTACAGCTACTGCAACTGTTCCCTGGTTTGCACCTCCCAGGAGGCCTATGTTTGCTGTTTATCTTGCTTTTTATACTCTGCCTGTGATGAATATACTGTACTGCATTGCTCAAGTACTGTCCCCCAGGACTCAAGACGCAGCAATTCTGTGGCAGTTTTGCAAAACCACATTGCAGAGGCATTGTTTCCCTCTTCTTTCCCTTGTGCTCAGCTCAAGCTGGGTTCTGCTCCATCCCTCTTCAAGTTAGGACAAAGGAGCATCTGTCCCTTAAGCAAGCAGCCTTTATTACATGTTATGGAAACTTTCACAACACCAACATCAAGATAATTGGACAAGACTCTATTTCCCCTTCTGCAACTGTGGCTAAAGGCATCAGAGGTGGTATGCTGTTCCACATCGTACTGTGCATTGCAGGGATAAATGAGTGTGTGATGGAGGAATGCAGAGAGGGTTTCTGAGAATCCCAGAAAATAGGGCTGAAAGAGACTTCATCTAGTCTATCTCTCCATCCTGGGCTATGCCCTCCTTCATGGAGGATCCAGGTAATTACTGGGCGTAGCTGTCAGATTGCTTTCCCAAAGTTCCTCTGCTGCAAATGAGACCTATTGCATTTCATTTTGTCTCTTATGGTTATGAGGAACAGAATATTCTCTTTCTCTGTGTAGTCGCCTGTGTGTCTGAAGACAAATCGGTACAAAATAATTGGGTCCTTCAGGGATCACTCTCACAGATGCCAGAGAGCAGAATAACTGCAGACTTCACCCACTTCTGTCTGCTTGGTGAGAAAGACTGCTATGCCCATGTCTAAGAAACTTCCTTCCCACACATACGTACATCCCCCTGCTTGAGTCTGGCATGATGGAAGACATACCTTGCTACAGCTTGGGAACTGGAAAGTGTTATGGATAGGAGGTTGGGATCTCTTTGCCCTTTCCCATGAAGTTGAAGGACCATTCAAAAATACAAGTATGATGCCTCTTCCTGTCCCTTTCTTGTGAGAACAAACAGTGAGGTGTAATCATTACATAGCTCTGTGACCTCCCTAGGCTTTCTGCCCTGAAGTAGTTTGTAATGGTGGTACTACCATGGTCACCAGGCATCCAACACCTACACAGCTAGAAATGAAAACAGCTCATCTCTTGTTTCTCCAGCCTCTCTGTAAACTCACAGATACACCTACAATTACACTAGGTTGATATATTTATGAGATTTTTTTTATAACCTGAGCAGCTACAGACTGGTTGGGTGTGGGGGTTTTTCTCTTTTTATTAAAATATGAGATTTTGGAAAATTGACTAGCAGCTACATAGATGCACTTGTGACAAAATGCTTTACATTTGCCTAAATCAAGTGATACTGCTGAGACCTATAGAGAAAAGCACAGAGACAGATATTTCCAAACTACTTTATTCAAAGATAAAGGGCTTTATGACTGTCTAGTAACTTCTTCTGTAATTTATTTAGAAGACAACACCTGTTGATGTGAATTTTTGTTGGGAGTTTTTAAACAGCAGCAGTTTTTAAACTCAGCAGCTTCAAAGCCTTTAGCTGAAAGCAACCCGTAAAAAGCCATAGTACCAAGTGCCAAGATTCGGGTCCATTAGAGTAAAGGTAAACAGTGTCAGCCACTGCCCCTGGGACTAGCTTTGTCACTTCATTAGCTATCAAACCAACATCTTCATAGTTTTCCAGAGTATTGGAAATCTTCACAGCTCAGCTGTCCACTGTGGCCTGTTTTCTACCCTTGCTTTGCTCTGCGATGGTGTTACTACAAGGCACATGCCTGTATATCGTATGAGAGCTGCAGGCTGTGATGGACTTTGATGAAATGGAAAGTTAAAAAAAGGTTGGCTATTATTTCTGTATGCACAGATCCCCAGGTTGGCAGTAAAACTTCCATTCTTCAAACATCCAAAACTGCCCTCAAAGTTATGCATGACCAAGCCATCACGCTGATTAACAGTGCATTCAGCCCATAGTGCTGAACAAAATGGGTTTCTCATTTTTATTTGGAAGATAATTTTAAAGCTGGAATGCCAGAATGGATAATAAGTTTGAGCAGTTCTAGATCTGAATGGTAATAGCATAAGCACTGAATTTCTGTGCTCTTGTGGGTTTAAATCAGACTTTCAATCTCATTTTATAATCAGTTTTCTTATGGCATTGAAGTATATAAGACAACAGGAGGCACAAATGAGGAGGAACCTTTTCTTTTTTAAGGCAGCTGGTAGTATTTTAGTCAGAAAGCCTAAGACTCCCTGTTGTAAAAGATTTCAGTGACCTTTTTGAGATATTATAACATCCCTGCTGTTTCCAATATAATTGAAAATTTGGCAGGGTAAAAACCAAATTTGAGGCCTTTGGGTTAGAGGCGTATCTGTCAAGAGATTCCACTCAGATTTTATTGAGTAATGAACAATAAAGAATTGCCAGGCAATCTGCAAGCAAATGCTGTCAGCCTGCCAAAATAATAATTGGGCATGAAAATTTTATAGCTGGATCTCTGTGTCATTTCCAAAATAGCAAGCAACCAGCTCTGCTCTGGGAACTTTTGTGGCTGCTGTGAAAGGCGGGTGAGAAGGAGAAGCCAAGCCTTGTTGTACTTTTTGTATTCACATAAATACAGTGACTAAGAACATAAAGACCACGTATGTAGCAGTCTGATGCTTCGCCCCCTAAACCAAGCTCTTAAAATTTAAACTGCGCCAAGCAGTCAGCAGCCTTTTCTTCCATAACTGTTGTCTCTTACTTAGCTTGTAAATAACCCAAAGGCTGTTGTACGGGGTGGGACATCCTACCATTAGAATTTTGAAAGGATGGTTGTACAGTTGGTACCACTGCTGAGTTATATTGCACTAGGTGCTGTTAGGGCATAAGCCTGGCTTTCAACTTGCAGGACAAAAAGCCCTGCTCTGAAGGCAGTAGAATGGCTCACACTGACTTCCAGGAGAGATCACTCACCTCATGTGAGCACGTGGCCTATAAGGTAACTTTCTCAGTAGCAGCTGTGATAGGACTGGAAACCAGTATATTCTCTTCATGCACAAAACTGGTGGAGCAGGGACATGCTTTGCTCCCTGCTGGAGCTTTGCACACCAGCCCTAGTGGTGCTGGGAGGACCCTTATATTGTGTTAAGACCTCAGCAGAGTCCAGTGTGAGGAGCTGGAAGTCCTCTTTCCAAAGTTCACAGCATCAGAAGAACCCAGATAGGGACATGTGTATGCAGCATCTAAACTTGACTAGGAATAACAATAAAGCAAAGAAATAGTCTTGTAGTTCCCTCAGAGAGGCATTTTCAGAACCACATGGTGTGTTTTCCTGGTCACAATCCATACAAGAGGACATTTGCAGATCTGCTAAGGTAGAGACACTGTGCTGTCCATGCTAGCCCTCTCCATGATGCCTCCCCTTGTATGACTGCCAGTGCCCCTGGCTGCATTCCCAAGCACCTGCTTGGAAGCAGCTGCAGAACAGTTCCAGGGTTTCCCCTGTAACTTCAACTCACTTCAGAGTTGTCTCCCTATTACTTGGATTGCTCTTCATGCAGGACAATAGGTCCCCCATAAGGCTTTCCAAATGGCCAGATCCTGCCTTCTTACAAGCCTGTATTTATTTGTGAACTCTGCTCAGTGCTGTAAAGGATGCAAAAGTCAGAGATTTCCTGATTCCACAGAACTTCCATCATATAGGTTAGTAATTACAGCACTGGAGATGGTATGCAGAGCCCTAAAGACCTGTCATCTTTGACATCTGGCTGTCGTAGATCTCCTCAGATAGCCCGGCCTTCTCCATGTGTTGACTGGAGCAAGGTACCTACAGCAGCTGAAGCCAGGCTTGATACTCTAGGGCATCTAAAACAGCACCAGAAACATCTCTTTGGGCACCTGAATATCTCTGCTGGTGTTTTAACAATTGCTTCACAGGTCGTTTTCCAACATAGAGATGATGTCTCACTGTAGAGATGTGTTAAACCACCAAGGCAGTGTTTACCTGTGATGTTCTGGAGGCGAGATAAAATTAACATCACTGAAACAGTGTAGTAAATGTTTCGCAGTCTTCCCCTGAACACTGCAGAGATTTCCAGACAAGCATGCAAATGCATCCTAGATTATTTGTTTTTTATGTAGCCACATCTCTTGTGTTTATTTTATGTGTTTTTTCCTTCCTTTACTGAAATCCAGACCTTGTGTTTTGTTAACAGTACAAACAGGCAGTCTTTCCCAGTGTTTTTAAGCAGTGGCGTAAAAGTGTAGAGCTTCTCTCACTTCAGCTGGGATATCACTGACAGCCTTTTTAGCCAGAAACTTCTGGATTTTTGCTTTTCTAAAGACTTGCTGAGGACTTGGCTGTCAGTCATTTGACGGCTTTAAACTGATGAGAAAAGCTTTCTGCCACCACTGGCACTTCAACAAGGCAAAAGAATTGAAACAGACTGGCTTTGATTTGAGTTGTTAGTATCAGACAAGCTCACAAATATGATCATTAGTTCTCTAATTTCACTGGCAAATCTTTCCACAGCACTGGAAGAGCCCCAGAAAGCATACCGATGTTTTGTAGAGGGGTGAATTTAAAACCTGGAGTGGAGTCCCTGTCACCCAGTAAAAGTAGCTTTCTTTTTGATGAAGCAAGTTATTTGTAGCAAAGCCAGGTTAGAAAGCAGACAGGAAAACAGGGTGGCTTCCCAAGTTTCTAGTTTAAGTAAGGATATTCACTTTTATAAAGATGACCTCTTAATCCCTGCTGCAACAGTCTCTCTTTTGGATGCCATTAGTGGAAAAGTGATGGCTTTGGATGGTCTTATTGGTTTGATCATGTTTTTTCTGCATCTTTTCTGTGCTGCAGAAGCAGCCTCTCTTAATAGAAATGCCACCACTTTCTGCTGTGGACTGAGATGCACAGAGATACCTGAGTGCATACAGGGTGAAGGGTACATCATGAGCTGTTGCTTCCTCATCTCCCAGCTCCTGAAGTGCATGACCTGCTCCTTAGTCTTTGGAAGGCAAGCGACACCATAGTGAATGGAAGGAGAACTGGTCACTGTATGGAAAACATTTTCTTCCACATCTTCTCACTAACAACTGCAAATAGGCAATAAGTATAGAGGGCTTTTTGTGAACTATTGAGGAAGCAGTTGCAGAGATCACCTGCCAAGGGCTGCTTGCAGAAAGCCCTCTTTCTCAGAACAGGTTCTTCAGTGCCTGTTGTCATGAATGCAAGGGAGGTGCAGGTGATGGCTTGGTTTTCAGTGTTGATGAGCAGCTGGAAAGGAGGAAATGGTTTTTCAGAATTTTTGAGCCTTTGCGCATGAATTTAGCTGTTGCCTGTCTCCTGGTCAGCCTTGCATGGCACGTTTAGGTCAAGGAAGTAAGGAGTCATTCCCTATTACTAGTCTGGCCACTCGCTGTGTTAAAGTGTGAGGGCACAGCTGCAGCTTGATTCAGACATACAGCTACAAGTACTTAAGCAGCACATAGTTTCATGTCACTATGAAAATGTGGCTACAGACTTGTCCCCTCGTCACAGGTCAGCTAATGAAGAGGTGCAGGGACTCCAGTATTAGTTTCCGGTTCACTGCTCAGAGGAAGCTGTCCCCAGGGATAGAAAATTGGGCTGGAGTCCTTTGAAAATCTGTCTCAGCCTCTATATATTTGGAATTGATACTGTTAAGGAAATTTAAACATTTTGTTCTCAAAAGAAGCACTGAATGTTTTTCAGACCCAAGGCCCTAAGAAAATGCCACTTTGGGTTGAGAAATTCCATGCTTGGGCAAAAGACAAGTTTTGCAATAATAGATGAAGAAGATTTCTGGGCAGAAGGCTGAAGATATAGCTACAGAGCCACAAACCCTGAAATTTATTTCAAGAACATTGCTATCATGAGTGCAGGGTATGCTTGTGCATGAATTATACTCAAATTAATACAACGAGCACAGGACTTTTCTGATTTGGCATAACAGATTTGTTGGCTTGAATTAGGGAGTAGTATTTGATCTGCAAATGAGAAGAACGTATTTTGTGAGGGATTTTTTTTTTTTTAAGAAAAATCAACATTGGGTGGGCTTTTTCTTTGTTAGCAGTGGCAGTTTGAAAGGATTTTTAGTATTAGAAGTTCTGGGCAGGAATATGTTACTTTCATAATGTTCTTATGTCGTGTGAGAGATTATATTACTGGTTTGATACTTTTTTCGTGTGTCCTTTTAGCTTACCACATGTATTTCATATGTTATCAGTTTAGGAGATTTGCAGCCTTGTCTTGAGACCCAAAAGGAACAGTAGCAGGTCTTGCTATAAAGATACAGGAGATGCAGGCAGCTTATAGAAGAGTGTTGTGGGCACATGGACCTCTCACTCTGCCTTGCTTTATTTGGAAATTCAGTCCTAGATCTGGAAAATTTTCAAAGTCGAACATATTTAACTCTGAGCCACTGCTTTTAGAATTTGGGTGGTTTCATGATCAAGATCTCTAAGTATTAAAAAAAACCAAATCCATTATCATTAGCATGGAAGGTTCTCTATTGAAAGAGCATGTTTTCTTGTCCTCTGTCTGTTCTTGCACATGGGCACAGTCACACAGAGAGACTGTCATTTCAATCCACTGTTATCACAGGATAGCTTTGGGTTTAGGAAGCAGATGCCTTCCGGAAATGCTGGTAACAGCAGTATGAACATGGTCAAAAATAACTAAAAATATTTATTTAAAGATGTTATATTTGTTACATGCAGGGTGTGTTAATCTGTCTCTAAACTCCACAGATACTGGAAAGAAACTATTGTCTTTAGAGAAACAGTGAAGTAACTGCTAAAAGTTCTTGATGTCAACTTTTTAAAGGAGATGCCAACTGCCAAAAGTGAGGAGCTGCATTGTTGGTTTTTTGTGGGTTTTTTCGGTCTTTTACCAGTGCTTTGAAATCCCCAGTTTAGACCAATTATGTTACAGTCCTGCATATGGCAACTCATTTCCTTGTCATTTCCCCAGCCAACAAAGTTATTTGTTTCCTGTGCTGAGTACGTAAACGTCTATGAGTTAAAAAGCAGTCTATAAAATCTGGCTGTCAGGTAAAGTGAAAGTAAGATTCCCTTTTAATGCAGTGGTCTTATAGCTGGAACGTATGACCAGTATCGTTTCTGAAGCCTGTTGTATGCAGTTGGCACCCTACAGTCAGATAAGAGAAAAGATTTTGAACTTGCAAAAAATAATGTCCTGTAGTCAGAGGCTGCTAATCTTTTGAATTTGCTTTGCCCTGTAGACGACTGAACACACTGAACAAGTGCGCCTCAATGAAACTCGATGTGAACTTCCTAAGAAAAAAGGTAAGGAAACTTCATGAAATGTGACTGCCCTGATTTAGCTTTTAAGTCACTAATGTTCTTAAAAGTAAATTAAGTATATTTGACTTTGAACATGTGTGTCAGCATTATCTGGATGCATGCCAATATGAATTGCTGAATCTTGAAATTAAAAATAAAACAGAAACTGTGACTAGTATAGCAGGAATAATACTATGTGTGTTAAAAGGGTCCACACAGGTCTTGAACTCTGCATGCATGCAGTTCAAGTTGGTGGGTGAAAAGACAGTACACTTTCGTTAGAGTGGCTTGTTTGTCAATGCCGTGTGAATACATAATGGAAAATCCTGCTCAGAAAGAAATGGAATGCTCAGATGAAAATAATAGCTTTTCTTTATTTCTTGTACTGACTTCTTCCCAGTTAAGAGTATGAAAGTAAACTCTGTCATCCTTAGAAGTTCCTGTGTAACATGGGAATTATTTGAGTTTAGAAGGTTTCAGCAAGGACTGCAGAAACTGCCTGTTGATTTTGAGAGTTTTGTAACATGACCGTCATTACCTGTTATAACTTTGGTTGTCTGGTCATAAATTTCCCCCTTGCCCTTCAGTGGTGTTCAGTGGTAGTTGTCGACTCTGTTCTTGCTTTGCAGGGTGTTTGTCTAGTGCCTTTTAAAAACTTCCTCTGAGAGCTGGATTTTTGGTGTCTTGCAAATTCAGTCCAATCATACTCTACTCAGTCTTTGAGGGAACTTGAACAGAAAATGGTTTTAATGTCTGGATATTCTGCCTTTGGCATATGCCCAGTTGTTCCTCTGTGTACTAGCCTCTTCAGCTTGTATTTTGTCCATTCATGGAGCTGCAGGGACTCCTTCTCTTCACTGCATCAGGGGTTTTTCTTTGTCTTTGGAAAGTGCCAGCACTTTCCACATCAAACACCTACATCATATCTTAGAAAGGGATACTACACAAAACCTTTATGTCTTGGGCAGGCAGATCCTACAGGAAGACACTGAGGTCCTTCAGGAGAAACTAACTCAATTTTGTGTTGACCTGCTAGGAAAGGTGTCTGATTTGCATTCACTAGCTCATGTAGTTATGTTCAAACACAGGTATTAGAGCTGCACAAGAGACAGAATTACAAAATAGTAACAGAGGTGAACACTGACTGTCCCTTGAAAAATTTGTTTACATTCCTGTCCTTTTTTCTCTTTAACAAGTGTTTTAGGTTTGGTGTGAGGTTTTTATGCTTGCTTGCTTCTGTGTTTAGTTGTGTTATGTTAAAAATGGAGGATTTTTTGGTTATCTTTGGTTTTTATTAATTTTTCGCTGCCACTCCTCCCTGTTCAGAATGGATTGAAGCCCTCAGCTGTGCTCCTTTCAGATGACTGTTGATTTATGATGGGAGAGAGATTACTGTACTTGGTACTCTTTCAGGGGGACAGAAGCTGGTTGGGTCCCTACCTTCATGAGGCCACAGGGAAGCAGAGCACAGAAAAATATAGAGAAAGAGGAGCTGAAGGAGGCTTAAGTCCACAAATACAGAGCAGCTGAAAGCAGAAGAGAGTGTGGGTGAAAGAAGAAGAGGAAGGAGAGCCTGCTGACAGGAGGAAATGTAAATGCAAGTGTAAAAGCCAGAAATTGGGTCTGAAATTGAACACTGAACCAAATAAATCTTTTGCTGTAGATGCTGCCTTCCCTAATAGTCTCTATGGTGATCTGAACAATGAAATGCAAAATCAGCTTGCTTTGGAGCTTCAGCCTAACAGGTTTGCACAGGACTAGCACAGCTGCTTGAGTGATTCATCAAGATATGGCAAAGCAAGCTGCCAAGCAAGGTTACTGTGAAAGCCAGCACAGCATGAATGTTCCCCACTGCCCACTCTCCCACCCAAACCGTTCCCACTGTAGGCTGCCGTCTTCCCCTTGGCTTCATTGAGATGCATACAGAAATCCTCATGTATGTGTTGCAAATATGTCCATAAGCAATTTGGACAGAGAGAGATTAGCCTTTGGATTAACTGCCTTCTGCAGCTGTCGATTTACGAGAATTCCTGCCCCCAGCTGGAAAAATGTGGCAGAATTCCACTGCAAATAAACCCAGTTTTTGCCTTTTGTTAGCATCCCTCTGTATCTCAGGCAAGTACACCCTTAGTCAAAAAGCTGTACTATTTTAATGAACTGTGACAAAACTGTGAATCAAAACCTCTTTCTCTTTGGCAAATGTTACCAGTCACTCCTAAAGAAACTTGCCTCTTCTCATCTTCCCAAACATAATGGTATTAACTGGACTTTTGAATATGCTCCAAAGCCGTGCACTTGATTTCACCCTAGGTCAGTAGAAGTATACAGTCACTGTTCCAAAATGTCCGCTCTGCCTGTATCAGATGAATCATTGCTTTCAGACCTTCTCTTGATCCGCTGTCCCCAGAGCTGGTGACATGTGGTTTGGCTAAGCACTCTCCACTTTTTTTTTTTTTTGGACGGTTTCGTTTGTCAGGGCATTCAGATATCTGACAAGAACAGGGGGTCATTCAGGATGTTCGTGGCTTCCAGAATTTCTACTGATTCCATCAAAAGAAAAGCACATTATGTCACAGGACTCACAGTGCAGCTGAATTTGTAGCGAGTCACCATGGCAGTATTTCGGCATCCAGTTATTTCATTTCATATTTGTCTGATTTTGCTTCTGATGAAACACAAACATGTTTCTTTACCACTTAAAAAGCCCCAAAACTAAGCCTTTATTTAATTGAGCTGCAAATTTTAACACCAAAAATCCTCTGTATTTTCTAAGTGGTTCTTGAGCAGAATGTAATCCTGTTTTTGTTGTGGTTAGAGGCAAAACTTGTTTACTACCAGTATCCATTTCTGTTTGTCTCTGCTTTCTCAAAAGAAAAAAAAAAACAACCCTCAAAACTTTTGATTTAAAGTATTTTTACTATAAATTTATGTTTATTTCTGTCTCCTGCTCTATGCTCTCTTCTTGGTGTTTCTTGCAATGTCTCTACCGCTTAGGCTAGTTTAATCAGTTCCAGCTTGTAGGAAAATAAAGGCTAAATCCTGTCAGTTCATACAGTAATGTCAGTGCAGCTACAGGGATTTGTGTCAGCCAAGAATCTTCTTTAAGATCCCTTTGGCTTATTGGGATGTACAACAAATTAAAAAAAAAATTTTTATCCTATTGGCTGGTGCTATCAACGCTCCAGCACTGGTATGCTTTGTAGATATAATTACCACTACTAAGTATTTAAAAGTACATGCCCTTGTGGTTTTTAAAATATCCACTTTGTGGCACTACTAAGACCACAATAAATGGATTTTTAAGTGCCTGAGGCTATGCAGTCCTTTGGTCCGTATATGCATACAGAAGGCTGTGGAGCTAAAACAAAGGTAGAGTTATCTGATTTCTTCCCTGCAGACAAAATGGCCAAAGCAGTATTAGTCTTTTCTAGCCCTTTTCCTCATGCTTCATTAGTTGCTTAATTTTTTCTGTCTAACTAGCCACAGAACTAAGATCTGCATTCATTCCTGTGAAGTAACATCAACTGCAGGAGCATGGCACACCTCAGTGTTAACAGATGAAAAACGAATGACTAAGCCCAAAGTTTCATAGCTATATTTTATTTTATGGTTTGGACATGATCTAAAACATCTGACTGACTTGAAGTGATAAACTGGCAAAAGCTTATGGCATCAGTGAGACCTGGCACACTACTGATCCCAATCTGCAGCTTTTGAGGTTTCACATTATTTAAGGTTTTGGGCTTTCTTGTAAAATTTGGTTTACATTTTTCAATTAGAGAGGCCAGAAGAGATCTAGTCAGAGATCGGAGATAACTTTACTGTTGAAACTTCATATAAAAATACTTCTAATATTAGACTTTTAAAATGAGAATTTTTCCAGTCCCAAAATAGTCTTTCTGGTTTAGCACCTCATTTTAGTCTGACAGCCTGTCATATTTTACTGCCTTCATACTGCTTCCAAGAATGTGAAGAGCTGTTTAGATATCATGTAGGTGAAGTTAGTTCGTTTGTTCTGCTTTAAAACATATGTACAAGAATAATGCAGTATAAACCCAGTTCAAAGTCAGGGAAAGGATACTCATTAGCAGGTGTGGGCTTTGCATCCTTAGAGAGCACAAAAGTTCGACGCTGACTGCGTGCTTCATGCTGAAGATGTATATTTTTTGTTTGAGCAAACAGATGAGAAAAATATCATAGGGAGAGATTTTTTATTCAAATTTTTTTCCAAGGCACGTGTTCTCTGCATTGCAGAGTAGCTCCTGGAGCTGCCTAAACATAAGCACAGATCTGTGTGCTCCAGGCTGAGGGATGAGACCAGGAAAAGCTATGGGGCTGCTTCAGCCTCAGGAGAGGTTGGAGGAAGCCAGAGACAGTGTGGCAGGCTTCAGATCAAGTTTGGGGTACCTCTGATGGCACCAAGCCCATGAAAGCAGTGGTTGCCACAGTAGGAAAGCTCACCTCAGCTGTAGAAGGTGCCCCATCCAGGCCTGAGCCTGGCTGCTCCTCCTGCCCACATGCCCATGGCCACATTATCTGCCTTCCTTTGTCTGCGCTCAGACCCACCCTAAGCAATACTGCCAATTATTGTTTTTTTATTGTTCTTTAAGCGTTGCTGCTACTATCTGTAGTTGTGTTCCTGAAACATAAATCTTGTTAGATGTATCTGGTCTGTGAAGTTTATAGATGTTTATTTAGTTCTCACTGCGAAACTACATGCAGCACCGGATATTTGCTCTCTTGGGTTTTTAAATAGCTCACATTGCTGTAGTACCTATCTATTTCCCCGTCTCTACTGTGTGTATCTTAACACCATCCCTGCAGTCAGGATCGCTCTACCTGGACCTTTCAAAACATTTTTTTTTCTACAGAGTCACTGTGGGTATCAGTCCTACACAATTCAGTGCACAGACAATCCACAGAAGCCAAGAGGTATCAGTGGGACTCCTAATGTGGAACAGACTTTTATTCCTTTCTTGTTAAGATGTTCACAGTCTGTACAATCCAAATGAAAAAGGGTGTTACAAAAGGACTGATGACCAGTCTTTCATAAACTGGATGCAGAGAGACTTTGCCATCTATTGCTCACATGGACCACCACAATGACATTAATTCAAATAACAAGTTATAGCACCTGCTTTTAATATGTGCCACTTGCTTTTTTCCAGAGTGAAGATTCAGATGAAGAAGATCTCTGTGCTATCAGTAATAAATGGACTTTCCAAAGAACCAGCAAACGATGGTCTCGGGTGGACGACATTGATGCTTTGCTTCACCGATCAGACAGACATGGATCTTCTGGGGACATTAAAATGAAAAATACCACAAGCAGTGAGAGTGTCCTTACGGATCTGAGTGAACCTGAGGTCTCATCTATTCACAGCGAGAGCAGTGGGGGAAGTGACAACAGGAGTCAATCCGGCCTCAGCAGTGCTGCCAGGGAGACCTGCGACTGCTCTAGCCATCAAGATGTGGAAAGCACACTGCTGCAGGACTCCACTGCAATAAACACCGCCCTGTTGCCCAAGGACAACCTGAAGAATGGAAAACCAACACAAACCAGAGCAAAAACCTTTCTAAAACGCATGGAGACACTAAAAGCAAAAGGCATGCATGGAAAACTAAAAGGCTCAGGAAGAACAGGTCCTTTAGAGATAAGTGGACCAGTTCTCCAGTTTGAGCCAAAATCCTTAAAAGACATGCACTGTGTACAGATAGTCAATGGTGATCTCCACAACTTAGGACAAGATTCAGTCAAGAGAGGACTTTCCTTTTCTACCAAATCCAGCAGTGAGAGCAGTCAGTCTGAAAACAGCAGCAGTGGGGTGAGCACACCGTGTTTGAAGGAACGCAAATGCCATGAAGCAAACAAGAGAGGTGGGATGTACCTGGAGGACTTAGATGTTCTGGCAGGAACAGCCTTACGGCAAGTTGTGGACCAAAACCTCAAAAATGAATTTCATTCCCAGGAGAACTTGGTTGTGCATATTCCAAAAGATCACAAACCAGGGACCTTCCCAAAGGCACTTTCTATTGAAAGCCTCTCACCTACAGACAACAGTAACAGTGTAAACTGGAGGACAGGCAGCATCTCTTTGGGAAAGCAGAACTGCTCTACTCCAAAAGAGTCCGGACTCATGGCTTGCTGTCCTAAAGAGAGCAGAATTAGTATTTATGACAATGTGCCAGGTTCCCACTTGTATGCGAGTACTGGGGATCTCCTGGACTTAGAGAAAGATGTCCTTTTTCCTCGTTTAGATGACATTTTGCAACATGTCAATGGACTTCAGCAGGTGGTAGATGGTTGGTCCAAGAATGTGTTGCCAGGTCTGCCAGTTGATGATGTGTCAGTCAGGGAATCTCCGTCGTTGCCATTCCAGTCGCCTACACAGATCACTCTTGATTTTGAAGGAAACTCTGTCTCTGATGGCCGGACCACACCGAGTGACATGGACAGAGATGGAACATCCCTGAATGAATCCGAAGCCACTGGTGTTAGGGACAGGAGAGACTCTGGAGTGGGAGCATCGCTCACAAGGCCAAGCCGGTAAGTAGCAAAATTTTGTACACAAATCCATAGACTATGAAATACAATATAATGAAGCAGAGGCTCTCAGCCTGGGAGTCAGAAGGTGGAGGGCACCACTGCAGTTGTACTCATCCTGTATGGGGATGGGGAATTCCCAGGTAAAGGTGGAACTTCAGGAGAAGGGACATCCTGCTGTGGAGATTCTTATGTGGAATGAATGCAGAATTGGTTTAATGAAACATTTAACTAAGTCATTTTTTTATTTCTTGATTACATAGTAGGACCCTCTGTACCTTGTAGGATGTATTTTCAATTTGTCTTCTAAGTTATGCACCCACATCAGTGCCTTATGCACTTTTTAATGCACTGGTGTACTTTGAAAATGTGTCCCTTTGTGCTCAAAGAGAACTTCCCTACCTTGCCCTTCATTCTTCAGGGATAAAATTATGGTATACAACTGAATTGTCAATGAAAGTGGAAAGTGGGATTTTGTTAATGGTTTTTCTGTTAATTGTTTTAAGTCAGGGAGATGAGTTCCTTGAGCCAGGGAAGCAAAGTTCTAGGTAAAGGCCTTCATGGATCCATACTGTTGTGTATAGGGTGACTTTGTATGTGCAAAAACAGGGAAAATATACCAGTATTTTCTCATCTGCAGTCAGTCTTGTCAAATCCTCACAGAGGATTCTGCCATGCTATGGTTTACTGCAGCCTGTGCTTGCTCACCTCCATCACGAGCAAGGGAACTCTAGGAAACTACTGAGCAAATGAGCAGTACCAAAGCTTTTAGGATTTGAGCCAGAACTCATGTTCAGCGAAATAAGAAAATGAAATTATTTTTTTTCTGATAATTCCAGTATATAGAGAAAGTGCATTGGAGTAAAAAGAAGATGTGAGTGGGTCAATATCTTGATAATTACAGCTCTTGCTAAGGAGACACAAGGTTCAATCCTTTTTCAAAAAGTCCTTCAGTATTTAATAACAGAGATATTTGGAGAACCTCATCTCCAAATACCTTGGTGGTCAGGTTGGTCCCCTGGGATGTGTGGGACTAGGCGTCAAATCCCAGTTCTGAGTCAGACAGAGAACATTTGAATCTGGATCTCCCACATCCTGTTGGAAGTGTGTGGGCTAATAAAGGTCATAGCAGGCAGCACTGCTTCCCCAAGTACGTGGATGGGACTCCACACCCACTTGTGAATCTAAACTCGGGCATTTCCAAAAAGAGATTGAGCAAATTGTTTTATTTATCTCCAAGGTACATGTTATTTCAGTTGACACACCAAAAGCCATAATGTATGTGTGTATGTTTATGTATGTTTTATATATTGCCAAGCCCTATCTCACAGTATACCATCTTTTCTGCCCAATTAAAGCCATTGTCTGACTTTTCTATTGTTTTTTTTGCTAAAGGCGATTACGATGGCATAGTTTCCAAATCTCTCATTGCCTGAGCCACTCTATTGCATCAATTCACATCAGCAATCAGTCAGCAGCCCAAATGAATCTTCTGCAAAAATTCTCTTTGCTTCGTCTTACTGCCATCATGGAAAAGTACTCCATGTCAAACAAACATGGTTGGACCTGGTGAGTACCATTAATAACTGGAAAAAGAGCCATTTGTAGAAGAAAATAGTACCTTCTAATTCTGTTTACTCTGATAGTAGGTAAATGCAATTAGAAGGGGCAACTGTAGGATTTGAAACTGTCCCTTTTAATCCATTGCTGCCTAATGACTCATTGGCAAAGTCAGAAATAGATCCTGGAAATCTAACTTCATTCCTGTGCTCCAACAGAGACACAACCCTGGCCTTTCTAACAACACTTCAGTTACAGAAAAATAAACAGGAGTCGGAGAGAGTGATTAAAAAGTAGGAGAAGTTTACAGTAAGTCTTATACCCAGAATTCATTTTGTTATTTGAAAAGAAACAGCTGCTGCTGATACTTTATGTATTTGATATTGGTTTGTTTGTGCTTTAACAGAAAGCTGTGGCACTTTTCACTGCAGATTGAAAGATGCAAATTTTAGTGTAGGACCTGTGTTAGAGGAAGCTTGCAACCCTAACAACTGTAACAGCTACCTGGTCACTCAGGGAGAGGAGTAAGGGGCAGTTGGACATGAATGCTGACAATGTGGCTCCTTCTGTAGCAGCTGGCTACAGAAACCTGCATGTTTAATGGTATACAGACCCTGGTGGGCTCCACAGACAGAGGTATACCAGAAATAGAAATGAGAATAGATAAAAGTTTATTAGTATCTGAGAAATAATAAAAAGGGTAACAGAAGCTCCCTAGTACACTGAGACACTGAGTCCAAATACAGTATGACTTGACTGTGTATGAGAGTATGAGAGACTGTATAAATAACCTGATATTTTCATGCAGCCTGTTCATATTAATTTTTAGGTCTGTGCCAAAGTTTATGAAGAGGATAAAAGTCCCTGACTACAAGGACAAGAATGTCTTTGGTGTGCCTCTGATAGTTCATGTCCAGAGAACAGGACAACCTCTTCCCCAGAGCATACAACAAGCGCTACGCTACTTACGGAGCAATTGTCTAGATCAGGTATGAACTTCATTCCCTGGACTTGGTTGATTTTTTCTGTAAAGCCACTTTAAGCAAGTGATGGTGAGCCTTTTTGTACTTAGTACCAGGATTATTTGAAGATTATTATATCTCATGTTGGGCCCAAATCTCTGGTGATTTGATACTTGGTGCCAATACTAGTGGTTTGCCATTTTGAGATTTGTATCCAGCTAATCTGTTGAATTCTTGCAGCTACAGCAGTCCTACTGATTTGTATACCATAGTCTACTTCAAAGAATGATGTGGGATCTTCCTGTCTCTTGAATCAGACCCAGGAAGAGATCAGGACTCCCAGCTTCTACCTCTGTCTGTTCTGCTTATGTTTGACTGTCGCCAGTGAGGGTTAACTGCATTCACCATTTCACAAGACATGGTACAAAAGGTTTTATTTACTTAGCAAAGAAAGAAAGTCCAAGAATAGAGAGCAAACTCAGCAAAATATTCCAAGTATTCTGTTGACAGAGTCAGATATATCCAGATACTTAGGTCATCAGGGGTTCAACGCCAAAGCCATTATGGTACGTTGCCTTTTATAGTGTTCTTAGCTACAACAAGCCAGCTGGGACACCCTCATGCTCAAAGCGTTTCAGATTTTTTTATTCTCTATATCTATGGAGCAAGGACATACTAGTCATATTTTTACTGTTCTTCCCCTGAGATGCGGATATGTATTTTTAGGAACATAGAACTGGGAGAAACCCCCTGGCTGATTATGTTCAGTCCTCTACTGTTATTGACCTCATGTCATATAACCTCTTCCATAACTGCTTTTAGATAGTTGTAAGTTCAAGAGGAGCAACCAGTATTTTATTCTGCAGACTTTGCTGCTTTTCTAAGTCTAAGCATATGAAAAGGGTAGAAATAGTCTGTTATGAGTCTTTGCATTTTCTGATCACCATTCTGTTGCTGTTCAGGTTGTTTTGTTGGGTGACAGTCATCTTCTTCAAAACTGAAATCTAGAAAGTAAATGCATTGCCGGAAATCACAACCATTTCCCTTTGCAGCCAGTGGGAACGACACATGTCCGTCCTATCATTTCTCTCTGTAAAGAGATCCTGTGGTCAAACCCTGACATCTAACTTCAATATGTCAAAGGTGATGTGAGATGAATTCTGCCAACCATGTATAGTACGGGAGCCAAGGGGCAGGACAAGTAACTTGTCAGAAATGTATTAATAGGGATGGAAGGGAAAGATGAATAGAGACAAGTAGAAACAATATATTCAATAAGTAACATGCCTGGTTGCCAGAGTGGTCATCTGGGTTTGTGCACTGAGTGTAGGAAGAAAAGTGATGCAGTGAGTCTGGAATCAGTGATGAGGTTGGAGGAAGAGACACTGGCCCAAGTCAGAGGAATAGGAGATGTAAGGGTAAGAGTTTGTCAGCTAAGAAGCAGAGCAATAGGAAGAAAGAGAAGAGAGTGGATGAATGGGGGAGAACACAAAAGGGAGTGTGATACTAAAGAGAAAGAAAAAGCTCTTGAGAGATTTGAGGCAGTCAAAAGGAGTGGGAAGTCTGAGACAAACATCTGTTCCGAGAGGCAGGGTTTACTTGCTGGGAAGCATCAGAGGTACATGAAGTGCCATTTCAACTCGGCCTGAGTTTCCACTCAGGATGGAATTGGAAAAATATTCAGTGGAAAAAGAAGGAGGGAAAGTACTGATCAGGACCATTTAAAATATCTTTTCACCAAAAACTTTCTAGGCCACAACCCTCCAGGCAATTCATCTTCTCATCTTTGCAGTTATTCCCTTTGTTCCCATTTAATTCGAAGTCTCCTAATGCCTAGAGAGAGATCTGAGCAGCCTGTGGTCTCCCCCCGAATCGTGCTTATGTGTCTCTTCTGTGCACTGCAGAAGGTGGTCTAGAGTCCTGAGCAGGCATCAGTGCTTCTACTTGCACACGCTTGATAAAGCTGAGGTTGCTCTAAATCATTGTAAGCTTTGGCTCCTGCCACTGAAATGTCTAAAATGGTATGAGAAGCTTCGCCATTATTTGTAGGATATGTTTTTCAGTTTCAGCTTGTGAAATAGAAACTGCTTTGTCTTTTCCAACTGAGTCTTTGTTTCTGTCATGCATCGTATGGCTACTTGCATGGTAGATGATTCACAGCATGACGATAGTAAAGAGATTGGGCCAGACCAACCTCTGGATTAGTCCCATTTTATTTACAGAATAAGTCTGTTATATTGCAGAACAGAGCCTAAAACATCTTTTTCTACCAAGTGAAGAACTGTCCTTTTTTTATTAATTATTATTTTTTTCCACGAAAAAGGAAGTAGGAGTTTGGATAAATATCATTAGACAAAAACAGAGGTTAAGAGTAGCAGAATGATGTGCAACGGGAGGTTGTATGGGTCAGATCTGACATCTGACATCTCAAATCAGAGTTAACTGGAAGTTTTTAAATGTTCTTTATACCAGCAAGGATACTTTCCATCAGAAGCGGATAACTGAACCTCTACTCTCACATTTATCTACCACAAGCCAAAACTTTATTTTTTTGGACAGAATTAGCAAGTGTTCTTCTATATCTTCAACACACATTTCTAAGAGGAAAAGCGACTTAAAAAGAAGAAGGGAAAGTGTAAGGAAAAAATAGATTAAAGAGCTGGATGCTCTTTCTTGTATTCTCTTGTCAGAAACAAGAGTGGAGCTTCACTTGTGATCATAAATACAGTACACAGGGCACACTCCAGTTCTCTACTTCCTATACATAAATTTAACTCACAAGCGATACTAAATTCATCAATAAGAACACATAGAAGAGCTTCCTCCCAGCCAGTCTGGTGTAGCAGTTCATCTCTATATAAATAAATATACCCCTCACAGAGCTTCAGAGTGTGTGATTTGTGTAATTAGTGTCATTTATGTGTGAGTTAACAAAAGCCCTAAATACCGTATAGTAGAGCATAGGAGGTGTTCTAGGGAGAGGAGGGTCCTACGTGAACTCTGGGCTGCTTCTTATTGGAAGTAAGGGGGGGAAGGCCAGAAGGCATTATTTCCTTGCCTGCACACGTTTGTTGATGAACGATACCATGCAGGAAGCTGCACCGATCACCAGCAGGACAGCTGTCACAGAGGAACAGGAATATATGATTCCAAACCTGAAGTGTGCTTTTTCCATAGGCCTTTCTCCATATTCCACCTTTTCTTCTGCAAAACTGAAGGGAAACAGTGCTAACACTTCCCAAATGAAACACTGGAAACTGACTTGGGAATAAATAATGTGGTTTAGGCTCAGGAATTCGCCCTGGGGGAATTCTGCTGGCGAGAAGGACAAGAAAGGGCAGCACTGCCTTGAAGGCATCATTTGAAGAATTACCACTTCCTTTCAAATAGAAAGCAAACAGGATAAAAATGTATCTTAGTGACATTGCACAAGTAATCCCTCTGTGGCCCTCACTTTCAAACTGGGCTTTTCAGTGGGATTTGGGAGAACTCTTGGAAGCAGAGTAGGAAGGGGGAAGCAGGAAGGGGGAAAAATAGATTTGGTCTTGATTTTAAAGCTTTACCAGGATGTACTACTCTTTTGCCACAGCATTTATTACTTAGATAAGCATAATATTTTCATGTTAGTCTTCAAAATATATACCCAAATAAACATGAGGAACCAGATTCTCAGCTGGAGTAAATCAACAGACAGTCACCCAAGCCAAGCAAGCCAGGCTGATTTATATCAGCTGAGCATCTTGCTTAAACTCTTCAGGCAGCAGGGAAATCGTGCACTCTGAACTCTCCCACTTGGATGGGACAGAGAGCAGCAGCTTTATTAACCCTTACAATCCTGCTGTGAGAGCATGTGCTTGCCTGCCAGAGTTGGGGGCAAGTCATGACCATCACATTTGCACGTTTTCTTTGGTTTTGCCTAGAATAAAATAAGCAACCCAAGCTTTGGTCATAATCAAAGTCCCCCATAATAGATTTATATAAATATATAAATAAATAAATAAATATTTTTTGAGTAACGTTTTCTTTTTCACTGTTTTAGGTGGGTCTGTTTCGAAAATCTGGAGTGAAATCCCGAATCCAGGCCCTGCGTCAGATGAATGAGAGCTCCCCAGAAAACGTCAGCTATGAAGACCAGTCAGCATATGATGTGGCAGACATGGTAAAGCAATTTTTCAGGGACTTGCCGGAACCTCTCCTCACAAGTAAACTAGGAGAGACTTTTCTGCACATCTATCAATGTAAGTTGACGTATTTCTATTATTATAAACAATTAGAAAATACTATATATTATATAGTAATATACTGTAAATAGTTTTGGCATGTTAACACTGGGTGGGATTCTTTCTGCTGCTCTTTGAGGTATATAAAAGAACGTCTCTGCCATCAAAATCCGTCACTAAGAGATTTTTAGAACCACCTAAAGGTTTCAGTGTCAAATTTTATGGAAAGACAACCTTCAAATATTAAGAAGATTTGAAAATATCAGCCTCATAATCAGAAAGAACAGAGAAGGACAGGCTGCTTTGGACATAAAAAGTGTGAAGACTCATATATTTGTCAAATTTCTTTAAAAACGTGGGTACATTTCATGCAGACATCTAATATAAGTGAGTCTTCCAGGCATGGAGAAGTGGTACTTGAACTTGAGAACCTGTGTCTGTGCAGTCCCCTTCTTTGCTGTGACTTTTGATTATTTGCATTTTCATTACAGTCAATAAAATGTATGTGCAAAAACCAAGCTGTTTTCATGGAGATCATCAGCTCCATGTAAAGAACTCTTAGAGAAAGAAAGAAACTGGAGGTTTTCTTCTTTTCATTCCACCATAAGCAATCTTGAGCAAAATCTGAGGCACAAATGCATCAGAATGATGAAAATCCCTGTAGAACAGGAAATGACTGTGTAACTCTTCCCCAGACTGAGGGAGAAATAAACAATGAGGGAAACACTGAAAAGCCAGAGGAATTAGGAGTTTTTTCCTGACAATGTCCATTACGAAGGCCAGTCAGCCAGTTCTCTGGCAGATGCAGAAAACCCTACCCAGCCAGCCTAAGCCAAATAATTGGAATCACTAAAGAGAAGTGTGTCTAGTCTTTTCACTTGCAGACATTTCAGCTGCCAAAACAATAGAAAGACATTTTAAAACACTGTATAATCCCAGTGCTTAAGAATCTCAGTTACTTCCGTTCCTTCCCTTTACTGTAGAAATCTGTCTGTGGCGCATAGTCACTAATGTATTTACCATCCCACTGTCTGTACCTGGTAAAGAGCACTGTGATTCTGCATGAGAGAGACAGCACTGCAAATAAATTTAGTGAATTTGGCCATACGTGATGTCGTGGGACACGAGTGAACTGAAACAGTTGGTGCCTCGCCCTGGACCATCATTGCCCGCTCTTCTTTCCTGCTCACAAGTGACAGGTCTTGTCTGCCTCCACACATATTAATAAGCTCATTCAGAAGAACAACAGGAATTCTGGCGGCTAATAAAATGGCAGTCACAATCGTTTCCATAGTGAAGTGGCCAAGGAGAAGATTATCCACTACAAGGACTACATGTCCTTGGAAACAAAACACCTTTAAACTATTGCTTGCTGAAAACTGGTCATGTCCCATCTTGGCACAGAAGAGACTGCAAGTAAACTGCCCTCTCGCCAATGGAAGAGGAACATGGCAGATCCCAATGTCACCGGCGTAAGTAGGTCTGTTGCCAGAAGGACTCCCTTTTCCAAGACGGGAGCCTGGTGTTAGGATTCACAGTAGCCATGAGGCTGAATGGTGAAATATTGATATCAGCCAACAAAAAATGTAAGAAGAGTCATGAGCTGATTCTGTAATGCCTGTGTAGTACTGCAGTGGGAAGTCTGAAGAATTCTTCTTTACACTAGTCAGAGGGGAAAAAAATGTGCTTGGAAAGATTTTCTTGAACTGCACTAATAATTCAAAGGATTTCACAAAGACTTGAGGATGCGTCCATTTAAAACAAGGTAGAAACAGGAAAAGATGTTCTCAGTGGACACTGGAGAACAATCCTTGGATTAAGAATGAGTAGCAGTGGGGAATTTTTCCATGTGACCGACAACAAATGCATTTTTCTGTTTTAGACAGTACTGACAAAACTCTTCACAGAAAGAAAAATGCTGAAAATCTCTGGGATACCAATTGTATTTCATAATGTCTACAATTAAATTAATCTGTAGCTGGGAGTTTTTCTTACCCTTCATTCTGTTCAACAAATTGTTAATGTGAAGTTAGGAAGGATTTTTCCTCTCTTAGTGTATTGGCAGAGGATTTCTGATTTTCTGGAACTCACTGAAGATATTTTTCATATATCCAAGACCTTTTCATATATCCAGAATGGCTTGAATTGCTGTAACACAGAGGATTGGGGATGAGATGATTAGTCTTACTTGGCATAGTATTGATGAACTTTTTCCATTTCCCTAAAACTCTCAGTTGCCTAATGTTTACCTATGGAGCTGGCTGGTCTTCTTTATGTACCAGACCCATCAGAGCAACAATAAAGGGGGAGGCAGGAATTACCAGGATGCAGTGTGGGAAGAAAAGACACGTTGCGTGAATTTAGCAAAGGCTTCTCTGACTTCTCAGAAAGACCTGGCCTTGCTGCTTCTAGAGACTTTAGAAACATTAGGCTGTGTTCATTTTGTCACTTGTGTCTGAAAGCTTTTAAAATAACGTGCTTGTACAAGGCTACCAGTCAAATTTTAAAAGCTGGCTGTTTTCTCTACTCTAAATCTGCTTTTGTTCTTCTTCTCTTCAATTATATAGAGCATATGTAATGCCCAGAGGAGGGCTTGATGTCCAAACTGAGAAAACTTATGGTTGTTTTAGAAATGAATCTGTCTGAGGTGCTATTTAAGCATATCCATTACTTCTTTCATTAAACTTTTTTACAGTTTAGGACACAGATGTAAGTGTTTTCCTGAAGCTTCGCTAAGACTTTCAAACTGTCTTCCCAGGGGAGAAAAGAAACCTGAAAAATACCATTTAAGCTACTCTCTCACTTCATAATGAAATTCAGTCTCTCTTGGGAAAAGCCTTCAAATAGAAAAATGTCATACTCTGGTGTGGCAAGCTGTGCTTGATGGAGGAGCAAAAACCACAGCTCTCCAGAAGCCAGCTAGTCTTTTCCCCTTTGTCCCCTGTCATCTGCCTCTTCACAAAGCCATTATCATAGAATCGTAGAATCATTGAAGTTGGAAAAGACCTCTAAGAGCATCAAGTCCAACCATTAACCTAACACTGCCAGGTCCACCACTAAAATATGTTCCTAAGCACCACATCTACATGTTTTTTGAACACTTATGGGGACTGTGAATGTCTGTGCTAGCTGTCTTGCTGGCTCCTTATCTGATCCTGCAACTGAGCCCTCTGAACGTGACTTGCTTTTTCCCCAGACGTCCCCAAGGAGCAGCGGCTGCAGGCAGTGCAGGCTGCTATCATGCTGATGTCCGATGAGAACCGGGAGGTTCTGCAGACGCTGCTGTGCTTCCTGAGTGATGTCACCTCCGTGGAGGAGAATCAGATGACTCCTATGAACATAGCTGTTTGTCTGGCCCCCTCTCTCTTCCATCTCAATATAGTGAAGAAAGAAAGCTCGCCAAGGTACTTTTCTTCTCAACACTATAAACAGTCATATCCCTAATACAGAGCGATGCTTTCAGTGGTATGCAGGACAAAACTTTCCAAAGCATCTGCTTTCCAGCACACATTAAACAAGGCATGGCTTCAGCGAGAGGGGAAAACCCATGCTGCAGAGCCAGAAGCACACTTGTTTTCACAAGCCCAGAAGGCATTTCTGGCTGCCTGTTGAGAATATGCAGTGCCTGCTTTCCATGCGAAATTTTCGATGGGGCACTAGTGAGTTTTGCATGACTAGCGTTGACTTCTGTGAAGGGAAAGGGCTTGATTTTGCACTGGTTGAAGTCAAAGACTGACCATGTTTTAAAGGATTTTAATATGCAGATTTTCAGTGAGTGTTTTTTCACTTTCAGTTTTCTAGCTACATTCTGCCATTTGGGAAGCCAAGTTTATTTCAGGCCACATTTTAATGGTGTGTAACATGGTGAGTGTAGACTAAACAGGGCATAGACCCAGTTAAACATTAGCAGTCCCTCCTGATTTTTTTTTCATCCCTCTGGTTCAGAATACACTGAGATTCTTGCTCATGTACATGTATAACCAGTGTCTGAGCAAGTGCTTAAAGCAGTAACTTTACACCATGTCTGTTAAAAATTCATTTCAAGATGTGCAACACATAATGCAGGATATGAATAACCTTTCCTGCTTTTACCTTTGGCTCAACAATATTTTAGGTAAACATTTTTCCTTTAAAAAAGGCCCACCAGTCTGAGCAGACTTTGTGACAAATAAAAACTAAGAATAGGTTTTCCTTTCTGGTGTTCGGAACATCTTGCTGCTGTTTGCTTTCATATTAAAAAGTTCAGCTCTTTTTACCTGAGATACTGAATTCAATTACAGAGTAATACAGAAAAAATATGCAACAGGGAAGCCAGATCAGAAGGACCTCAGTGAAAACCTGGCAGCTACTCAGGGACTTGCTCACATGATAATGGAATGCAACAAACTTTTTGAGGTGAGTGAGAGGCTCAAACGGCATTATTCATGGCCACATAATGCAGCATCCTTTGAAGTATTTTTGTTTATGCTTACATTTTCCATCTTGCATTAGCTCAGAGATTGATGGTGCCTCACTTATTTGTAAACTTGCTTCATCTAAAGTTTATTTATCTCATTTCGTTATAGCTGTTCCCTTCTAGTCTTCAAAAGATGCAGGGTAATTATTCTGTGACAGTTTTCAACCCAAATCACTGGATTATGAAATTTTAGTCTAATTTAAATCAAAATTTGTTGGTTTAAAATTTCAGTTTATTACAATGCCTTTAACACCTCAATTAAAACTTATTAATCTGAAAAAGAAGAGTTCACTTTATTTCTGTGTGTCATGTAATAAAGTTAAAATCACATAGCTACTTACACTGCAGCTGGAAGAGAGAAAATGCTCGTATCTCCCCTCCCTGAAAGCACAAGGCAGTGTTTCTGAGGGCTAAAGGAGAAACAGAGCTGTATTGACATCCAGTTGATCAGTCTAATATGGTTCTGCATTAGTAGTGCTGTTCTGAGCCGTGGACTGTTTCATTAGACCATTTTGATTTTTCATCTTGCATAAAGACAGAAATAGGTATGCATTTTAGAGATCATAGGCTCATTGCAGTTGGATGCTGAATGGTCCATCAGCCTAGAAACACATTGCTTTAAGGAAAAGTTCTCAGCAGGAGGTCTTCCCTGTGTGTTTTCCCTCCCTTCTGTGGCACAGGTCCCACATGAGATGGTCACACAATCCCGAAACTCCTATGTAGATGCAGAAGTGCATTCTCCCACCCTGGATGAGCTCGGGAAACAAGTGGGTGAGGAAGGAGGGAACTATCAGATGTACCTGGAAAATCTCATGCAGAATCTCCAGAAAGAAGCAAAAGAGAAATTCAAAGGATGGGTCACATGTTCCAGTATAGAGAACACAGAACTCGCCTACAAAAAGGTAACCTGGGGAGATGTGTAAGAAGCAGTAAAGAAACCTAAGCAAATTACAGCCTAGCCATGGGACACCCTGACATTTTGCGTGGCTAAATTCTTTCTGGCAAGGCACACTTATTTTTTTTTAAGGATTACTCAAAGCAATTAAAAGTGTAATATAATAGCGATTCAAATATGAGATTCCAGGAAAAGGCACATAAAGCAAGCTAAGGTCTCCAAAACAGATAAATAAGTAAAACAGCAAACAACACAAGCAGAGAGTTAGCTGGAACATTAAACAACAGAAAACATTACCTGAGTAAGCTTTCTAACTGGAGGACATGCAAAGTTTCTAACCAGCTCCTGATGTTTGCCAGCAGCTCGGAGAACAGAGCCAGAACATAGATATCATAAAACCTTTTCAGGCTGCCCAGTGCTTTATTAGCCAGCCCAGCCATATGGCCAGTTTTATCCCCAACCCTCTTGTCCTTGATACTGGTGGATTTTCGATACTGCGGCTTTTATTAAAATTTCTGAATTTGTTCCAGGCTCCATCACTTCTGCAGGGAAAGCCAGATCACTGCAGCCAGGAGGAGGGTGCTGTAGGGTTCCCGCAGACAGGGAGTACAAAGGTGCTGGAAGTGCAGTAACAAAACAGAGGTCTCCAAACCAGAAGCAGCTAGTGAGAGGAGGGGATGGATTAGGAGTGGGTTATACTAGTTAGGTAGTGGAAGGGCACTGGGACAAATGTGGGATCTGGATGGTGAGGGGGTAGGAGGCAGCATTACCCCTATTTGGGAAAGTGCAGCTCCTCTGTCAGGGCAAAGAAACTGCAGTCATTCTGGTTTGTAGCCAGCTTCTATGAGTGACCTCTCCACGGAGGGACAACGGGGCTCGGGTGGGGGCAGGATGTAGAACAGGGGAGGGCATGTGAGACTACATAGGGGATTGGGAGTCTCTGCATCTCTAAGGTGAGGTAACTGGGGAACTGAGAGATTTGGGGAGAAAAAATTATAACAGCATGAAATAATTTAAGGTGAGTTTCTGGGCAAACAGTCCTGGATCTGTGGGAGGTACTAGAGGTTTCTAAGCACTGACAATGGTATGCAAGTATGCGAGGGTAGGGAGGGGTTAGAGAAGCAGGGCTTGCAAGATCCAGTGATTACAGTTAGCTTGTTTACTGCCTAACATATGGCCCCTAAGACCGTGCAGAAAAGCTGTATGTGTAGAATCTAGGACATTCACCTGGTGCATAGCCCAGCACTTTCTGCTCGCCTTATTGCATGCATGGAGGTGTTTTGAGAAACAGGATCTGTGAGAAAGGAAGAGTTAGCAAGCAGTCTGTGCTTATGGAAAGGCATTTTCCCAACCTCCATTGCAGCTATTTTGAGGAGCAAACATCTGTGTACCCAACACAAAACTGAATCAACATATGTCCTGCTCTTCCACCAATTAACCTGGAGGGTTAATGGACCCTCAGTCCCAGGTAGTGTATCAAATTGCCCAAGATAGTTGCTTTCTTTCAGCCCAGGGTTTCAGTCTCTCACTTGTTTTTTCTTCTGCAAACACATATTCTTCATTACACTTAGGATGGTTTGGATTGAAAAAGTGTCTGTTATACCAGAAGTAATACAAAACTTCTCTGGCACTGTGGGAACTAGTCCAGATATATACTGTTGTGAGAGCAGTTTTCCATCCAGGACTAGAATACGTATGTTTTCATATGCAGTACAGCAGCAGCAATAGCAATAATATTGATGATTAGCATGGAAATATGAATGTTCTGAAGCTGAAGTCAGACACACATGTTGAGATTTTGTCTTCGCTTATCATCAGCTGAACATAAGAATATAAATCATGGGGGGTTGTCTTCTTGGTTACTTTACTCCAGGTTGGGGATGGGAACCCATTAAGGCTTTGGAAAGCCTCAGTTGAAGTTGAAGCCCCCCCATCAGTTGTCCTGAACCGAGTACTGAGAGAACGACACCTCTGGGATGAGGACTTCTTGCAGTGGAAGGTGGTCGAGAGCCTGGACAAGCAGACAGAAGTTTATCAGTATGTTTTGAACAGCATGGCTCCTCATCCCGTCCGAGACTTTGTCGTTCTAAGGTAAGCTACATGTGGTTCTCTGGTACCTTTGCTTCCTGCAGCGCATCAGGGCAGATCTGGACTTATCTCAGCCTTCGCATCTGTATAATTGTGCTCTGAGAACTCTACTGCTGGGCAGCAGTGCTGATTTCTCAAACTGAATTAGAATCATACACCTAGAGCATGCTGACCTTTTCTCTGATGTAATTTGAGCAGCACATATTCCTGAGGCCATAAATATAATTTCTTCCTTAGAACAGATGTCTGATAATAGCTGCTGTTTTCTCTTAGCTTTGTTTGTTGTCAAAACAGTGCAACGAGAACCCAATTGTTTTTTACACTGCTTTTGCTGTTCTCTGGGGAATGTTTGCTGTTTAAGAGCCAAATGTTTAGTAGAGAAGATAGTGGTGCTTTTAAGCTAAGGCTCTTTATAAAGTGTCTATATAAGTTGTTATCATAGATTTTCAGTTGGAGTCTTTGTAAAACCAAGAAATGCTGATCCATAAAAATTCTCATGTGGAAATGAACAGAAAGACGCAGTAGACATATATTCTGCCTTTAAGGGGATGACATCTCTTAGATAAATGTATAGCTGTGTATCAATATTCCACATTCAATCCCAGTTCTGCCATTGTCTATGTGCCTGTACAGAAGAGTCAAAAAAAAATCCTCTTATGCACCTTCTGCCTTTGAAATCCAGGCCTTTGCTTGCTAGGAGCTATTGTGGAGCTGCTGGCATATTTCACTTACAGGGTCACTCCTACAGTTATTTATTTGAGGATGATTTTGTGCATTCCTGTTCTTGGTCTCTGCTTTCTTTGATTGAAATGATGTGCCAGAGAAGTACAAAGCAGTTTTGACAAAGGAAGTAGTCTAGTGAGTCAGACTTGTATTAGAGGGAACAAAGATTGAAGGAAAAAGATGAACCCAATGAAATATAATTACAAAAGGACATCCTTTTTATGAACTTTAGTAGTCTCTTAGAGAATGATAACATGCAGATATTGTTGGTGCAAGAGCTAACATGCAGATATTGTTGGTATTAGAACTCGTAGGGGAAGATTTCAAAAATGTTTTGTGCAAGTTCTTCATAATGTAAAACACCAGTGCTCTCATTACTCTATTTCATTTGCCTCCCCACAGTATCGTGGGATAAATTAATTATTTTATAATTAATTATATATTCTATATCTCTTTATTTTATAAATAATCTTCTTATATAATATTATTAACTTTAGCGAGTGATAAATTTGGCCCTCTGCATGGCACCAAGAAGATTGTCTGGAAGCGGCAGGGAAGTTTTGATGACTGTAATTTGGTCCTCTTATTTGCCACTTAGTTCACTATTAGGTTTCATGGTGGTTTATGTTCTTTAAAGACCTGCTGTGCAGTCACATCAGTTAAAGAAAAATCTTGCCATCAAATTCTCATTCTTTTCACTAACCCAGGCAGAATGACCCCAGAGGACTGAAATACATATCATAAAAATGAATCCTGGTGGGTTTTTAAGGGTTGAAAACAGCCCTCAGGCAGATCTGTCAAATTCTGTTGTTTATCTCTTTTGATTTATATGATTAAGTCTAGAGCAAGGTTAGCCAGCGATATCACAGTCAATTTGATACCTTATCATCGGTGGGAAGTGAACAGTGAAATTGTAATAAACCTCTGGGGACAGGAATAAATATATTTTAACAGACGGCAATTTTCTCATTCTCAATCAAACTTTTGGCTGTGAAAGGATCAACTTAGTTGTTCTCTTCTTTTTTTTTTTTCAATTTGGCAGTCATAACAAGGGGATTAGGCTCCCTAGAGAAGACTCTAATGGTAAGAGGAGAGGGAAAATATTTCATATGCCTGGGATCTAACACAGCACTCAGCTGCCCTGCACAGGCAGTGCTTTTTATTAAAGAACTCACATATGTTTAATGTTCATTAAGTATCATGGCATTTTGGTAAGGTAGGTGCCATGCCTGGTTTTACTACTGTAAGATATGTAGAGAACTACTGAAACTGGTGTAACTCCATGAAACTGGGAAGAGGAATCATAAGTCTTCTGCAATCTCAAGGGTACAGAACTTTCCACTTCACAAATGGCCCAACTCAGTGCCGTGTAGTTACCAAAATGATATGGGCACATCTAAGCACTGTGCAAGCATTCACAGGAGATGGTTCATCATTTTTCACAGCAGATCTCAGGTGTGATTTCCTACTCCCCATGTGGTTCATCTGCCAAGATAGCTCATCAATTTTATTAATGCACAGATACATATAAAACCCTCTGGCCAGTGTCTTCCTACAGTATCTTGAATAACAGCTCCCTTTCATGTAAGAAAAATGCAGAATTTTAAAATTATCTCCTGAAGTCCAAATGTCAACAGTCCATGAAAGCAGCTTACCTCCTAAAACACAATACTTCCCAAGGAAGCATAATCCCTCTCTCAGACAGTCCACGGCAAGATGCCACATGTTACCCAGCGCAGTGGGAATTCCTCATTTCTTCCCACAGTATAGCAAGGCATATAGACCTATCCTCTGAGATTCAAGGCAGACGAGAAAGATGTGAGACACCAGAATATGTAGAGAATGCTTACAGAAGAAGTAAAAAATGTTAAGTGTTAAAGTCTAGGTCTCCTGAACCTGGTGGAAAACTTCTGCAGCATGTAAGAGAGGCTAGGAACCTGGGAGAAGGAAAAATGAAAGGACAGTTTTTCTTTAATTCAGATGCCCTTGAAATGTATCCTGGGAGTTTCAGAAGTCAGTGTGCATAGTAGTGAGGATTTCTGCTCTACTAAACTGCATTGCTTGTTCTGAAGCTGCGCATGGGTGTAACGCACAGTTTCAGCCTTTGCTGGATGGCTTATCCTCACTCTGTCTCCTTTCCAAAACTTCTGTCTGTCTGCAAAGGGCTCTGTCGTGCCCTGTAATGCATAATGGTTACAAAGTGTTCCTGTGGAGAAGCAAAACTTTTCCACCTGTTGCCTGTAGCAATGTAGATGGGTGCCCATTCCACATCATAGTCACGCTACCAACTGGGGAACATGAATTCCTAGGACAAGTCCATTGGCTTTGCGAGCAACAGGATAGGCAGACAGGCAAACTGTAACTTGAATTCTGGTTCTTACTCGTATGGCCAAAAGTTTCCTTGCTAAAATGATTCCGTCTTGAATATGTTCCTGCAGGACATGGAGGACAGATTTACCAAAGGGGATGTGCATGCTGGTTGCCATCTCTGTGGAGCACGAGGAGGCTCCTCTTATGGGAGCTGTGCGAGCCATCGTGATAGACTCTCAATACTTGATAGAGCCGTGTGGCTCAGGAAAAGCCAGGCTGACCCATGTCTGCAGGATTGACCTAAAGTAAGTATCCCACCTACAAAATGTAGATGTCCAGGCAGTAGGACAAAAGCCTCAGGCTCAGGGAGGGGAGATGTTTGGAACAGAGGGCATGGTCAGAGTAGCTTTGCTGCTTTGGAGTCTTTCTACAGTCTTTTCTCCACTCAGTGCCTACTCTTGCTATGAAGTGATCTTAGAAATAAAATCTGCTTATTTGACTACTGCAAGGGAGCATGCTTACGATGACAAGTATTTGAAGTGTCCACTACCACCATGTGAATGGGGAGCAGGAAGTGTGGCGAGCCCATTTCTGTGGGGCATATTTCTTGAGTATTTAAGTTTCTCAACCATTTTCTTCCCATTTCTTCAGAGGACATTCCCCAGAGTGGTACAACAAAGGCTTTGGACATCTGTGTGCAGCAGAAGTTGCCAGGATCAGAAACTCGTTTCAACCTCTGATTGCTGAGGGACCAGAAACAAAAATCTGAGGAAGTGTTCCTGGGAGCATGTGAGCATAAATCAGGGTCTGGCAGGGAACAGGAATTACTGAAAGCAAAGGTCTTACTTATATGCGGAAATCTGATCAGACCTGGGTCTATAAAAAGGTGAAAGAGGAATTTTATAGGAAAGTTCTTTTATTCTGTAGACTTCACCTTCCCCCCACCCCCATATCCCCTCTGTATTAATTTTGATTATTGAACTAAACATTTCTTCAGAGAGCTTTTATTACCTTAAAAACAGATTATTGCTATTACTTTTGTGTCATATAACTCTGGTATTTAAAGGCTTCTAAGAAGCATATTTTAATTGTAAATAAAACTTGTACAGTATGTATATATTTATCTATATTCTATCTATATATATGTATATGTATAAATTAATTATTTTGTATATAACTCAGTGAAAATCACTTGCATCAGTTGGACCTTAAGTGAATCTGTCACTTGTTTCTTAGTGTGTCACTGCTACATAAGCTGTGTTTGCTGTTATCACAGAGCTACCAGGCGTAATTTGTGTGATAACAAATGCCTGTTCTCAAATATGTTTTGTGTTTGTGCGTGCTATGAAAAGCTATATAGAAATAGATGTAGGAAGAATTAAAAGAACTAAGGAAGGTTACAGTACATTTAAAAATAACAGAGTGAATCAGTTTCACCAAATAAGATATAGAGAAATGCATTTGAGACAGACAGACATTTTGAAGGCCATTTACGTTCAGCTGCAGAATTGTGACTGCTAGTACAAGGTGTTGAAAACTTACCTGTTGCCTTAATTAATGGTATCTCTGTCACTAGAGAACCTCATTATCTGCAGCGTTCCAAGTTAACTGTTCATTCTCAGTACAAGATAACGCTGTGTCTACTGAGGTGTCTGAAATCAGACCGGTAAGTTATTAAGCTGTAAATCTTTTTTTTTTTTTTTAAGCATTTTCTCTCGGTTCTGAGTGTTTCTGTGTTGCTCTTTCCTTCTCCCGTAGAGATGGCTAATTGTTAAGAAACTCCAAAGCAGGTGTTCCACATCCAGTGGACACAAAGACATGCAGATGAATACCATACCTTTTAATATATTCTTACTATACAAGTAACTACACTTTTTTAAGCTTTTAAACACATATTGGAGATTTAAAAGACTAAATGTAGACTATGCTTGAAAAGATTGCTTTTATTGTAACAGCAAGCATTTTCATCTTATGTTGCACTGATCTGCATGATCTCACCTCTGTAGGCATTGGTGGGAGCAGGATTACCCCCTGACTATGAGGAGTAGGAGCCATTTATGTCTATTACATGATTTCATTTTCAGGGACCTATTATTTTGCCAATGGAAGAATGCTTTAAAAGTAATAATAATAATAATTTGTCAATGTTACCTTTGAGGCAGGGTTCTATATTGTTTTTAACTAACCTAAGACCAAAAATGTTATTACATCTATGCTTCAATAAGAATGTACAAGCCTGTTAATACTGTTCTTCATTAATTGCATTTGTTCACTTTGACTTTATTTATTGCTGCATAAACCAGCTGAGTCATTCATAGCCAGTGTTTTAACTCAGTCCTTCCAACAAAATCCAGGAAGATTTAGTATGAGGTTGATTAAGTAGGATATATTTCCGACATGAAGCTACAGCTTTGTGCTCTGATCCTGTAAACCGGGAAATCTCTTCAAAGGTAGTGCTTGGAGTCTGGCCCAGGTAAGGGGGCTGTGGGGCGAACTATGTATGGTGACAGCTGTTAGAGCACGATCCCATGTACCACTGTGCACACACATAAGGGCTGTGCTGGTGGGGGACAGTCCTGCAATCTAAGGAAGCACACCAGTGCGAGCTCCAGGGTACCCAGCGTGACCCACGGTGCTCCAGTGTGTCCCTGTGGAGCAGCAGGACAAAAAGTCACTGTCATCTTACCCCATGAGCTGTCTCGCACATGTTCTGTCGTGTAACTACTAGGATCAGGGAGGTTGGCTCCCTGGGAGCTCCTGCCCTAAGTTCATGTTGCAACGTGCAATTATTGCAGATTTTTAAGTCCTGCAGACAGGGGAGCACCCACACCCTTACATGGCCATGCTGAGGTCTGGCAGTCATCACCACTGGCCAGGTTCAGCCTTCACTGGAGCAAGTGGTGGCTCCTGAACTGGCAAGGCAAGTCCAGTCCCCTGGTTCCAGTTGGACTGCCATTCCAGAAAGCAGCACCTCCTCCCCACAAGCCTGTGGCCGTGGCAGCAGATTTCATGCCGGCTGTTTTCCAAACCATGAGCAATTAGAGTACTTCTGCTACATTAGTTTGCATAAATAAATACAACAGTGCCTCAGTATTAATGGGCTCAGAATTTGTAGCCCTGGGAATGGCAGTTGTCTGGCAGTACATCGATTTTTTTAGGAAAAGAAGGGAAAACCTGTACAGTGGTTTTATCCTGTCTGACAAGTCATTGCTCAGCTGGAAGGGGCCCTGTGCCACCCGCCACCATTAGCAAGGTAGGGTTGTTTTCCTACCCTTGCAGAAGCCCTGTCATGTGCTTCTGGCATCTCTAAGCCATGTATCGTTGAAATAAGATTTCTTTAAAATGCACATTATGCCATGTCTACCATTCAGCTACCACAGTATTTTGTATTGTTACATTGCCATTGAGAATACATTATTAAATGCATTTTTAAATGTTATACTCATATCAATACCTCATATTTTTACCTCATCTGTTGGTATCAGTCATTAGTTGTAAATAAATAATTGCCAAGTTGAATAAATTTGCATTCACTAAAGAATCTTGTTTCTTTGTGCTCTTATTTCATCCATTGGCTCAAGAAATGCTACATTTAAGCCCTTGGTTTCTTTAAACTGATACGGGACTTCAGTAATGATTGAAGGCTCAAAATGATGTTGTTGTCCATTATACTTAACCTGTAGTATACATGAGCTTAATGGCAAAGATTATGTTTTCCAAAGAAGCCATTAAGCACAGATTTGTAGAATATTCTGAACTGGAGGGGATCCACAGGGATCATCAAGTCTAGGCTTGAGAAATGTAAACTCAGGTCCTCAACAGCTTAGTCCCCTGACTCTCACTGAATTAAGCCATGTTTCTGCATTCTTGTCAATAATTTAAATCTAGGTTCATAAGAGAGACTGTGGAGCTGGGATGCAGAATGCTGGGTTCATATTATCAGATGTCAGCCACCTCAAATCCATCAAGCCACTGCAACAGAGAAAAAGATGCAACAGTAGGATAGTGAATCCTGTGGTTTGTTTTACACATATCTACAGATGGAATAAATGTTCCTCGGGATGGGTGTTGTGGTTTAACCCCAACTGGCAACAAAATACCAAACAGCTGCTCACCCCTGCCCTACCCTCCCACCTGGAGGGATGGGGAGGAGAATCAGGAAAACCCATGGGTTGACGTAATAGCTTAATAATTCAAACAAAGCAAAATATAATAATTATTATTAATAATAAGGGGTAAAAAAAGAGAGAAATAAAACCCAAGAAAAGCAAGTGATAGCACAATAGAGTTGCTCAGCAACTACTGACTGATGCCCAGCCCATCCCTCAACAGCGACTGTCCCCACCAGCCACCTCCCCCAGTTTATATCCTGGTCGTGTCATTCTATGGTATGGAACATCCCTTTGGCCAGTTCAGGTCAGCTGTCCTGGCCATGCTCCCTCCTAGCTTTTTGTGTAGCTCCTCACTGGCAGACCATGGGAAACTGAAAAGTCCCTGACTTACGGTAAGCACTACTTAGCAACAACCAAAACATCACTGTGTTATCAACATTATTCTCATACTGAATCCAAAACACAGCGCTGTAGCAGCTACTAAGAAGAAAATTAACTCTATTCTAGCTGTAACTAGGACATGTGCTTATATCTCTCCAACTCTCTGTTGAATTATTAAAAGAAGCAGAGTTTCAGAAAACAGGATGCTGAGCAGAGTCAGCAATGAGAGAGTATCTAGGAGGGGGGGTAAGCCTTTATGTCCCACCATTCAGGGAAAATATTAAAATTTAGATTGAAAGGAAGCACTTTTCTCCAGTTCTCTGCATGGCAGAAACAGCTGTGTTAAGTCCATCTTTTCTTGAAAAAAAATACAGTATTTCATGTGCTCTCATTTCCATCTCTCCCTCCCACCCACCAGCAGCAATGTCAGGGCAAAGAGATTGTCTTAACCCTAACAGCACTGATGTTTCAGCTCCTGGTGTGTGCAGTCTTCATAATGTCGAATTCTTGAGCATCCATTCTCTTTACAACGCCTTGCATGAGTCACCAGCAGGGCATCCCTCTGCTTGCTGCATTTGCACTGCAGAATCAGTGTCACCCTTAGAGCGTCTTGATATGCCTAAAAGGTGTTGTTCTTTGAAACAGCAGGTAGCTATTAGACACGAGCATGAGCAGAACACACAGAGATGATTGGGAGATGAAAATATTGGAATAAATATCCGGAAAACTGCTGAAACCTGAAAATCAGATAGTAGAGGATGAAAATGCATACTGCTGCTCTAACTCAATAGTGATGTGAAAATGCTGGGGAACAAACAGAGACCTTGCCAGAAAGAAAGTAGTATGACCCGCTCCCGATCCCATGGGGATTTAGAGTGGTCATGTCATGCTCTCGTTGTGTCAGCCACATTCATTTGGATGGGTGCTAGGCCAGGCAGACCATCTTGTTACAACTGCAGTTGCATATCATGGTGTGACAGGAGCAGGAGTACAAGGCGTCAAACCACAGATTTGTAACAAGGTGGGGTGTTTGGATTTTAAAAAGTACATTTTAAATTGTGACCCTCGATATCATGGAGAGCTCAGCAATAGAGTGTAAAGAGCAGCAATGGAGGCAGAGCAGAACCCACCTAGCACTGTGAAAATGTAGACTGTCCTACTTCTTTGTACAAGAATCTGCTCAGCAAATACATGGGTATGTGGAACTCAAGGGCAAATACGGGGCAGAGCAGTGGGTCTCGGTTAATGAGTAAATGACAGGGAAAATGTTCCAACACTGCAGATAACTATTTGCCTGTCTTACATAAGCTAATACGGTGTGGGTCTCACGCCCTCACAGATACCTTCTTTAATCCACAGCAGGTTCCAGATTCCAGAGCCTCTACATGTCTGATGAAAGTTAGCATTTCTTGCAGAAAAAGTAACCTGAAGACTTACCTCGAACTCCTTTGATTCTGAAACAAGGATATCTATCCCGGTACCTTATTACTGACCTCTCACAAGTAGTTATTTTCCACTGCACTCTTCCACTGCTTGAGCCCAGCCTTTGAGCCCAGCATGCCCGCTGCTCTGCTCAGTGCCTGCATGCCTGCCTGCAGGCTGGGCTCCAACCTGCATCTGCTCACCCGCTCCAGGCTGCAGAGGTGGCCACAGGGCTCAGCCTTCAGGGCAGGGTGGTCAATGGTCCCAGCTCCAGCTGCAGCAGAGGGAGTCAGACATGGCCAGCCTGCCAGGTCTTGAGTACAGGATGTTCTATGCCCTACACTAGGGGCAAAACTCCAGGGTGAGAAGAGATCACTTCTGCTTCTCTCCTCTAGGAAGGCAGGAAGGAGAGAGCAGTAAAATAACCAAAAGCTTGTACCACCACAGAGGTGCTCCTCAGTCCCATTGCAATGACAGGTTGGGGCTCTTGATCCTCTTGCAGGGATGTGAGCCCAGAAAGACAGAGAGGCTAAAGGCAGACGTGGTTTGAATGCAGTGAACTGCTCTCTACCTTGAGCAGAGACTTCAGCTGCAGTGTGCAGTTCATGGGCAGCAGTTTGGAAGGAGACAGGATGGGATCCTGGCAGTGGTTGCTTTTTAACAAGAGAATACCTGATTCTGTGGCAAGAGCAGTTGCACTGAGCTCTGCTGGCAGCCAGATACAGGATTACAGCTTATTTCTTAATCAAAATATCAATTCTGCAAAAGGCACAAGGCAAACAGCCTAAAACTACAGATTCTGCTTTCTCTTTCACATGCTTATAGCAGCCCTGAGACAGGCACGTGGCCACAAACACAGAGCCAGCATTTGCTGCAGTGAGGATTTGCAACAGCTTGCGATTTATGGGAGCAAATTAGCCACAGGGCCATCTGTACTTCCCCAGACCACTGGCCTGCTCCTTGATGGAATGACTGCTTCTCCTTGAGAGGATGTGTATTGAATTACTTACTCTTTTTTTTTTTTTTTTTTTAATTAAATAAACGTGGGAACCACAGGTGGTGGAGCAGAGGACAGTAACCCTCTCAGCAGCATCTGCGGGCCAGCAGTGCCCCACCATGCACTCAGGACAGATGTTGGCTGCAGGCAGTCTGAACCCCAGACCCATGCAAGGCAGCAGCCCAGGGTCTGCCAGACCACCTGGCTACCCCACTGCACCCTGCTGATGCCAGCCAGCCTTGGTCTTCATGGCAATAGGACCAGAAGTAACACAGCTGGCCTGGCTTGACCACGAACTGTGACTCCTTTTTTGCCCCCAGTCTCAGTTGTCAAAAACAGGGAGTTAGTTTGTTTTTCAACACGGAAAACCCATCCCTGTGGCACACTGCTGGCTAACCAGCACAAGCAAAGAGCTCACAATACAGGAAGCGTAGAGCACTCTGGGTTCACAGTTGCTATGTTTTTTTGCCCAGTGTTGTCTGGTTTCTAGTGGGACAGGAACTCAGAACTGGGCCTATGAAGAGAAGGTACAGCATTCCAGCTCCTTGGCCTGGATTTCTCCTTCCTTGAAGAGTTATGTTCCTTTTCTCCTGCCCCAGGAAGGAGGGATCACACCAGCCTGCACCCCTTATTCGGGCTCCCAGCTTTGGGCTCATCACATCTACTGCTTTGCAAAAGAGGCAAAAAAAAATATTTAGGGAAAACTTCCCATTGTTCAGTGGCTATACTTGGGGGTCCCTGGTGAGCAACAGCGCTGCTGGTGAGGAAGGACAAACTCTGCTGCTGCAGATGCATTGTTGCAGCATTGGCAGTAATGCCCACACACAGAGTGCACCAACAGCTTCCTCCCAGAGCCGTGGGACACCAGGAACACCATTTCAGAACAGGCCACCTTTCCTGCTTCCCACAGGGTTGTAGAGCCCGAGCCAGACTGCCCTCTAGCACAGCATGGATGCTCACCTGGCCCTTGCCAGCAGTGAACTCACCCACCTCAACCTGGAGAGAGCCACTACATGTTTTAACTACATACCCTTCCCGAACACCAAATCATATCCCATCCATAAGCATCGCCTTGAATGGGGGTTACTGCCTGGCCATGCCGATGCCCAGCCTTTTTAAGCTGTGGTTATCCTCGTGTCATCCTCTCCACAATCAAGCAGGTGCCAGGACACTTGTAAATCACTGAGCAGTGACATCCATTGCACTGCTTGAAACTACCAGGACAGCAATGGAAAATTTTGTGGTTATTTTCAATACAAATAAAAATAAAGGTTGCAAATTACAAAAAATTAAATGGGTATCACTGGGCTAAGCCAAAATGTTACAATATGGCCTCCTTGGCCTCCCAATATGTCTTGCCTTGGGCAACCTTTTCCAGCATTGGCTGCTATTTATCAGCAAAGATACAGTTTTGCATTTGTGTTTTTCAAATAACTGAGTAATTTAATCTTTTAAGTGCCTCTGAGATCACTTGTTGTAATTAAAGACAGAAGATGAATGACTGAAGTACAAGAGCATTGGAGGACTTCAAAAATGAACATGTCCTTGACTACATCTCCTGTGCATTTATGTAATGATGATCCCACATTAATATTGACCAAACAGATAAAAGCAGAAAATAATAAGAGCTTGGTTGCATTATTTTTCTTCCAGCCCAATAATAATATATCACCAGCCAGAGGAATGTGCCTGTGAATACCAAGCAGGAGCAACCATGTGCTGCCGAGTCCAGGACCCCACCACCTCCCGCTGCGAGGTGCAAGGAAAGGCAATATCCGCTCACGGATCCCGCAGCAACGTGGCAGATAAATGAGTTACAAATGTCTATAAAATTCACAAACTTGTATCAGAAGTGGACTTAAAAGGCTCAGCAAGTGCTTGAAGAGGTGACTGCAACACTGGCAGCTTCCTTTATGAGCATTTATTTTCTCAGCTTTTGGAAATAAGACCCATCTGATCCTAGTGGAGAGAGAAAGGCAGAAGGGTTGCTGCAAAGTAATAAGTATCAGCAAAAAAATCTGTAAGGCCTGTAAACAGCTTTTTGTCTTCTAAATAAACTATATGCCTTGATGTACATATGTCATATCTTGGTAATTCACTTCCCATTTCATAGCCCAAATGTATATAAATACGTGCCCAAAGGGGGAAGAGGAGGTGATGAGACAGCTGCAGCTAGCTCTACTTCATTCTTCAGGCAACAGCAAGTCCCTGGACCATGCCTGCCCCGGGCTGCAGGATCAGCAGCCTTGCACTCCTCAAGGTATCCTCCAGGCTGATCAGAGAGGCTGCAGCCTGCCAGGAAGACCTCCTCACTGTCTTGCTCCCCTCCCTTTCCTGGCAGGGCATCTGATGGCCTCCAGCTCAACTGTGCTATTGCCAGACTACAAAACTTTGTCACCTCATAAAAATTTATAGCGCAGGTAGTTTATACCATTACACCTCTTGAACTAAACACTCAGACAATTCATGGTTCCCTCTGGTGGGAGGAAAACCAGATTTCTTGGATCAGGTGTTGTGTTTGTGCAGCCCTGATGGTTTACAACACTGCGGAGAGCCTGTTACAGAGCCCTGAGCACACAAGGCAGCAATACACCAGCCAGTTCTCTGCTGAGAGCCAAACTGCCATGTCAGCCAGGAGCTCACCAGGGCATGCCATTGGCTCTGCTTTTCCTTCAGGCCCCAGAGTATGTTTTGCCTGGCAGATGCTGCTCTGGCTTGGAACACACACCCCAGCAAGGCACAGCCCAGAGGGAAGCTCTGGCTTAGAAGCTCCTGAGAGCTGAACAGGTGGGACTGAGAAGGCACAACTCAGGTCTTCTCTGGGGGAAGTGTGTTAAAACTTGTTCTTGCCTGGAAAAAAAAAATCCAAAAAAACGAAAACCAAAAAACCCACAAACAACCATGAAAACAAGAAAACCAACAAAGTTTTGTGTGTTACTCTTCATAAAGAAGAAAACATTTCCACTAAGAGAAAAGAACTAATGTAGAAACTAATCCCACTTGCTGTGAATTTGCAGCATTTAGAAAATATCATTGCTGTCATCCCCGCTGCTTTGCTCAGTGCCAATGACAGTGACCACCTCTCCTGCACTTCAGACTCCTGTGGGCCTCCTGGGACTTGGGCCAGAAACACATTTGGATGACCTCAGGAGAGCTGGGATTGTATAACAATGCTTCACCATATTGTGTTGTAATTCTTGTGACAAGAAAAAGGGTTTTGACAGTTAAAGTCATCACGTAGGAGGTATGTCATTATGGGAGAAATCTGTCATTAAGGGAGGTAGGGAGTTCTCAGAGTAGATTCTTTGTTAAAAAATAAAGTTTTTAAAAAAAGAGTATTCAAAGTCCTGTGGCCCATCCCCACAGAAGTGGACTGCTCACTCAGCTCCCAAGAGCAAGGAACTCACACATCTGCTTGTGCCTGTGGCTTTTCTGCCCTTCTTCATTAGTATTTTCCCTGGCTTCTCTTTGCCTTGCTGGCGCTTTTGCCACTCCTTCAGAAAGACAGAAAACATCGCAAAGTAATGGCCAGCAACATGTCAGCACCCACAAGTGTCCTGGCAGCAGGCTGCTGTTATTTCAACTTTCTGGTTTCTTAAAAATATTAATTTTCTCAGAACTGTTTGACAGTGGTGTTCCTGTTCAACTCGTTAGGAAAAATAAAAAGCTCTGATACATTGGGCCCTGCCACTTTCATCTCACCTCATTATTCCTTCTTTTTCCAATCTCTTTAAAAGGGTGGGCTTAGCAAGCCCACACCAGCTATAGCCTTGAGATGGCTGGTGAAGGGTGGTGGTTTGGCAATTCATGAGTGGCACATCAAAAGACAGGAAGAGCTTTCCCTTTTCTTTTCCACGCTTCCTTTTCTTGGCTTTGCTTGAGTGAAGGAGGAACAGGACAACTTCTTCTGGTGAAGCTGGTCTGGCACCTAAAACTGACTTCTTCACCCTGAATTAGGGCATTTTCACCTAGGCAGTCTTTGCAAGCAGAATGAACAGATCAAGTTTTCTAAGTAACTTGAAAGCAACACAACACAGTGCAAGCAAAAAAGGGTAAGCTGGGTGTTTAAGCATACTGAGACTTACGTGGTCCCTGTAATGTTCATTGGTTTTCTCCCTTTCTGCTCCCACTTCCTTTCATCTTGATATTTACTTTCCTTAAGATGTTTAACAAAGATGCCACAAACTCACTGCTTAGTGCACAGCTATGCCGACAAAAACCCTCAAGCCTGTGAGTAACCCTACTGGAATAGAAGAATTGTCAAATTTACTGCAGTGTTACTATGGAATAAGCTATTGCACCAAAATACTCTTATATTGGTATGGGTACCTCCATAGGTTTTCTAAATAGCAAAAGTGACTTTAAGAAAAAAATAATTCAAATAACAAAAGCCCCTGCAAACCCCTGGGTCTGTTGGAAAAACATCTGTTTAGCCACAGGCCCCAGCAATCTCCAACAAAAGTTACAGTTATTTATGTGGCACTGGAAAACAAACAACAACATGAACTCCTTGCAGAGTTATCATAATATGCTCTCCTGAGGTACTCTATACTTCATGCTGCAGGCAGAGAAACTAGACAGATTAAACAGTAAGATCATGTTACAATTTGTTACATTCAGTATCTTTATTTCACTTTTGAGATTGTTATAAAAACAATGTAACATTCATCCTGTCATTTACAAAGACATCCTTCCCACAGTCACTCTGCACAATCTTTTCAAGAAATAAACCAGAAGCTTTCGACTCATGTCACAAAAATATTTTGAATAAAGATACAAGTTTGTATTTTACAATATGTTTAATCTGAAGCATTGAGTGAACTGCAACAACATTTCATTTTAGAAACACAGTTAAAAATAAAGCAAGTAGTCTACCTAAGAAACTGCACATTAAACATGCAGAGCCCTGTTGGTCTTCAGAAAATAAACCACCACCCTCCACTGCGCTGTGTTTGCAGACTGACTATGGAGCCCCCTTTACTCAAAGTCCCTGCTACTGTCAGCATTTCTGCTCTAGATGCACAAACGGGGATGGGAAGTGCCAGATCACTGCTCTCCTGAAGGGAGCAAGTGCCCCAGAGCCCACGGCCGGATGGCAGGAGGTGATTACTGCATCAGTTTGCACAAGCACACAATGGTTCTCCTTGAACGGGTACCCAGCCTTTGCCTGTTCAGGGGATTCTTTGTTGTTAGTGAAGGGTGAATTTTTTCAAGAAAATTTGACAGGAAACTCACGCTGGACCCTGATTACACAAAATGAAGCAGATTCCCAAGGCAAACCCATACCATTATCTCCATCAGACCAGGCTGTATTTTCCCTAGTCCATCATTATGCAATTCGCTGGCTGAGAGCTACACACTGCTGTGTGCAGGCAGCACCGCAGGCAGGATGCTTAGGAGAAGGCTTTGGCAACTGCTGTGCCCAGCTGAAGTCAGTCATTGCTCTGCAGAGATATTTAAAAACTGTTCTGAAGGCAATTGCGCCAAAGGCTGCGTTAGTTCCACGGGTCACGGCACCATGAGATGACAGGATCATACAGCAACAAATCCCAATTTACCTACAAATTAGACATCCAGCTGGTGCCATCTGCCTGTCGGTGGTTACATATCACCCAGCCTCTGTGGGAAGAGCCTGCCGGGTCTGCTCCGTGCTGGGGCTGCTGTTTCACACACTGTGCTGTGGCTGAGCCATTCCACAGCACACAGCAGAGACTGCATGGATGGTAACTGCTAGTGAAGCAGCACGACAGACCAGTGCCCACTAGCATGGCACCTGCACTCTTCCAGATTTGCCCTGCCCAGGCCCCTCGAGCCCCTCAAACTCAGAGGAGGCATGTATGCCTGGCTTCTCAGAAAGATCAGGCCCGGACTTACTCTGTTTTACCATCAGCAAAATATATAACATACATACACACACATACGTAACACACAAGTTGGGCAAGACCTGGGTACAGTTTGTGTTAAATGAGTATCACGTTTTGTTACATACTGCAAAGGCATCTGTCTGCTGGTGTAATGTATTGCAAGGTGATTCATGGCCACGCCATGGAGAAAGCCATTTGGTGTTTCATATATTTAGGGAGAGCTATTTCTTCTCCACAGTGCACCAGGCACCAATGAATAAATATACAGTAGTTTGAGATGTTCTCTTCTTCAGCAAGTCCTATCAGTCTATAAATAATTTTTATACATTTTTTAATACTTCATCACTTACACTGAATTTTTCACCTTAATCTCAATACCAAAATATACATTAATGCAAAGAGATTTTAAGACTAGATCTAGAGGACAAATATATTAATCATTATGATAAGATACTAATTCTTTTCTTTTTCTATACATTATTTGAGAAAAAATATAATCTTAAATTACAAATTAAAATAGTATTTCATACGTAAGTTTTAATTTACAGCATAGAATCATAGAGTTTTCAGATTAAAAGGAACCCTGGGAGGTCATTCAGTCATCTTCTAGTAATCTAGTAGATAAACATCACATTTAATACAGCATAATCAGCTTTAGTAGATAAATAATTCTTAATTAACACAGAGCACATTTCCTTTAAAATATTCTTTCCAGTGAGTGACATCATTCACATAGCAATAAAAATACAATTATAGCTGAAGGCAATGCAGGCCTAGAGTTAAGAGAGCAGAGAAAAATGACCACACTGCTTTATACTGAGGACCCTCCTAATGTAGCAATTCACAAGGCAGGCAAAATAACATGGGACTTTTTCCCATTCTCTATTTCTACTAATAAAAAATGATGCTAATATTTTGCTATTTTATCTTGCTAGGAACAAAACAAGAGGCCCACAGACATTCAGTAATACTTTGCTGCCAGGGCCAGTTGCTCAAAGGAGAACCTCCAGCCAAGCTGTAAGAGCCTTGGACCAACAGCTCCACAGACTCAGACCCTGGCAAAAGCAGCAATAAAGTGCTGGACTATTACACCAAAATACTGGGATTTAAAGTCTCTGTGCTCAACACAAATGGCATGCAGAGACCATCGTACTAAGTTACCGCAAGTTTCCAGCAGGTAAGTAGCTGGGTAGCAGCAGCGTGGCAGCTGTGTGCAACTTGCTCTGAGAAGAGGAGAAATGGGGTTGCCCTAGGCCTGCCATGTCCCTGAGTACAGGGCAACAGGGCATAGGATCAGGCACGCAGCTTTCTGCCAAACGAAAGACATCCCAGTTCCTGCTCTTTGCTTTTTTTTTTTTCCTGAGCAAATCAAAGAGAAGCCCTTCCCATCTTTTCCCAGCAAGATGACATGACCCCTGCAATCCCCAGATATATCCCTGCTTCTTTTCCCCCTGAGAAAGACACAGTTCCTTCAGCTGAAGTTCCCTAATGGCATCCTGAAGTCAGATGCAGCCTCAGTAGTAGCTGACTGATCTACCCAGAGCTCCCACCAGCACAGACTCAGTTCGCCCTGCTGCTCTCCCTGCATCTGCTTTAGGAAAGGAGGTCTTCTTTGTGCAATTCTCCCCCATCTTTCTTATCAGTCACGATCCCTGCTCCAGTCAGGTTTTGGTTCTGATTAAGCATCATCAGCATTAAACCCTAATATGGAAAAGTAAGCCATTTTGTTTCACCCCAGTCTTCTCTTGAAGAATTTGACATTCAGATTCTTCCATCACTCCATGTTTTCAAAACGTGCTTAAACCTGTCCAACTCAGCATGGCAAAACCAAGAAGGGGAAACATCTGCTCAGCAAAAGGTTCCAGGGAAAGTTGTGATACTACTCCAACCACAGGAATTAAGGACTGGTCATAAACAAAATGTACTAAACCAGAGAAAATTATTTCTGGAAGCCATATGCTAGCAATCTCTTCTCCATGTCAATGTCCTGCAGTATCAGGCAACGTAAATGCTGAAGCAATCACAGGATTGTGCACACATGTCAGATTTCCCAAGGGGATGCAAGAAAAAGGACAGTCAGTGATGTGTTCAAAGGGGCAGCTCTATTTATACCTTCTTTCTACCCTCTTGGAGTAGTAAGTAATGAAGAATATAGTAACAATAAAAGCAACAAATATGAAAGAGATAAAGGCTAATAATGACTTTCTGGTTCGGAAGAAGTGGCATTCAGGACATGAGACAACCTCTTCTGGACACAGCAACTCAGGAGTTTTAGGACCAGGAAAACCATTATTGTCAATTATTTCTCTGTAATGTTTCATAGAAGGCTTTGGTTCATATTGATTTGCAATGTAACTGTAGAGACCATATTTAGGAGCAGTCTTATCATTAAAAGAATAGACAAAATATCCTTGCAGGTTAACGTTATCCAAGGTGTAAGCTGCAAAAGAAAACAAAGGGTTGAAGCAATGAATCAACGTCACTTTGGCATTCAAAAGCAGTACCATATGCCTGTACATAAAGGAGGGACAGGGGGGATGTTAAACCCACATCTGCACTTCTCCTTCCCAAAACAAGGTAAGGTACAAGTACATCTGTGAAGTGTTTCTCATAAAAAGTAAGAATCTGCCAGCCATCACCAGACAGTGTGATCTGCGAGTATCCTGCAATTTATTTCCCTGTGCTTGGTAAACACAGCTGTGAGTGCCTGACTGTGTTTAATGATCAGCACGGAGCCTATCATGAAAAGATGGCTCTTTGTTATGCATAAAAGAATAGAGGTTTGGAGTTTCCTGCACCTACACTTCTGCAGCTTGTGTCTCTGACTGCTCCTTCTCCCTTTCCAGGGCACCTCCTGATGGGGACAGTCAAGGAACTGAGGACATCAGGCTGCACTTCTCACCGGCAAAGGCTCAGTGACACCAGAAGAGGTGTGCACCCATGCTGAGGTCATGTACTGAGATATCACCAGTGCAAGTGGAAAGGTCATGCAAATCACAGCCCTCTCTTGTTATTGACCACAGTTTCTGATCCAAGATGACCTGTATTAGTCTTTATTGAGAACATGCCCACAGTCCATACTGCTAACTCAGCTACTGGAAGAGGTCCAGCATCTGGAGTGTTAACCTTGAGCCATCCATCCCGCTTGACAAAAACAATCAATCCAAGGTAGTAAACACAAACTGTAAAAGTCTTTATCTCTCAAATCACTGTTTTCACAAATTAAAGGAACATCTTCTAACCGATGAACACAGGATTGAAAACTAACAATTGCTGAATTTTCATATATATCTGGAAATAATTTTCTGCAGCCACATGCAACATATATTTAGCATGTCTAATGTACTTTCACATCTAAAATGAAACAATAGTTGCCTGCCCTTCTACAGAGCTACCTTGGATAATTAGTTTGTGTTTGCAGAACTGCAGGTGGATTTAATGGTGTTACATAAATGGTTTTTGTTTTCAATTGGCAAAGATTAACTTATACAGGGTACAAAGCACTTCAAAATACAGCCTCAGCCTAAAGGGTCCTGTACTGCACTCTGGAATCATTTATCTGCACAAACCTGTATGCTCCCCCGGAACAACGCAGGTGAGCAATATTACACACACAAGTATTTCCACATGCAGTCCCTGAAAGCAGCTGGAGAAAGAAGGCAGAATAGGGACTTTAAGAGAAGAGCAGACATGTACCAAATCCCCCATTATTCCTCTACAGTGTGACACTGAGGTAAGGACACAAGATTTGTAATCCACGTTAGTTACTGCACAGGGTCTTGCAGGAAACAAATGCAAGTCTTGGAGAAACCTGAATCAGTCATGATGCCAAGGTTATGTAATGACAAGATGGACAAAAGCACAATGCCAGGGCTGACAGACCAAACACTATGAAGGAGTGTATGGTGTCTGAAGTCAGAGAGTGATGGTTAGTTAGCAGATATATATTTATCCATGACAAAGAAGGTAAAAAGATAGGAATATAGACTCACATGTGGTGCTTGGGCAGAAAAACATAGGAGCTATTTACAGCCTGGACAGAAGAGGGGAGAAAGAAGGGATATTGGGGAATATTGTACCAGAACAGTACAAATGGCAAAGTTCTGTAAAAACTAGGGGGATGTGCAGGTCTTCTCGCTAATGGGAACTGGGAGAAAAGTTATCCATATCCATATCCATAGACACTTTGAAAACAGAAGTGCCAAGAACTGATACAGTCTAAAGTGGTAGGAAGGAGATAAGCAGTACAGAAGAAACAGTTTGAAACCACAAGCCCAAATACAGCCAAGATATGTTTTTTAACTATAGATGTACAAAATATGTGTTACACAATGCTGGAGAATGAACCTTTGGGGACTTAATATTGATACTAAGTTCAGTAATTTGTGAAAGAGATGGAAATTACAGAGGATGAAGTTAAAGCCAATACTTAAAGGAGCGGACAGGATGACCTAGCAAATTATGGAACTGCCAGACATCCTTCACTACCTATCAAAAGAGTGGAACAGATTATATAAGGCTTGATAAATAAGAATTACAGGAGATAATACATGATTAATGCCAATGTGCTTTACCTTATGAAAAATAAATCTTGTCAGACTAACTTGACATCTTTTTTTATGAGATCAGCAGATCAATAAAGTAATCATGTTTGAAGTTATATACTTAGAACTTCACAAGGCAACTGACTTGGTATTATATGGCATTTAGATCAAGAAACCAGAACATTCTGAGGTCAAGCAGAGCCCATAATAAAAAGATTTCAACTGGTCTTAAATAGAATCAGTAAGTCAGTCTAGAAATGTAATTGGAGTTAAGTGTCACAGTAGGTATATTTCTACCATGATCATGGAGATTGGCTTTTAGATTAAGTTATTTAATGATCTTAAATATATCAGCAACCTGAAATAAATATAAAACTATTTCTCACAAAGTCTGAAAATAACACAAAGATTAGAGACATAATTCAGCAAGTGTTGCAAGGTTTGCACAAGCAAGCAGCTTGAAATGACCAAATGCGAAGATGTCACAGAACAAGCAGACCTACTTTGGCAGAGGCAGTTCTGCTTGGTGGGGATGGGGGCAGAAATATGTCACCGAGTTTAAAATCTCAGTAAATCACCACAAAGTGTGTGTAACCAACCTGCAGTCATGGTCAAAAGGGTTAACGACCTGCTTGGATGTAGGAAAGGGGAGGGTAAGAGGTTACATCTCAGGCAGGTATAGTGTAAGTGTGGCTGTGGCAGGAACAGTGTGTCCAGGTCTGGGTTTACCCCACTCATAAGGAATACTGACACAGAGGGAAAAGCTTAATAATTCTCAAGTTTGAAATGATGTTTTATAGCAAGGGACACAAAGAGCTTTTGTCTGTATTATCTATCAAAGAGATAAATGAGAGGTAGCTTGTCTTCTATCTGTGAATACCTACAGAAGTAATATACATGTGGAAATGCACAACAAACATTCCTTAAAGATGAAGCTAAAGAAATTAATACTAGAAGTGAGATTTATCTATATCTATGCACACACTGCAATAGCTTACAGTGAGGTGCAGAAGATTCTTCATCAGTAAAAATTATCTCATTCGGCCTTGTGCTTTTTGGAAAAAACAGCATGTGTTGTATGACAGGATGACTCAAAATGCCTCCTTTTTGCCTTATAATTTACAAATCTTTGAGACAGAGAAAAAGACTGGTTTGTGTTCTCAATAGCAGGAAACAGTCCAGGAAATGGCATAATGAGGTAGACAGCTGAATTATTATGAAGATTACTGCTGCATAAGATCACTGTTGGATAAGATACAGAGACAGCTGAGGAACAGAACTCATATCCAGCCCTGAGGCACATCAGTGGAGAGAAGCAACAAAGCAAAGCAACAGTAGAAGTGCAGTAAGATGAAATACTGACTAAATACATGTGGAGCTACTCACATAACATCTATTTTAATTTACTGAATCCATAAGAAAGATCTTCTGCTGTCTTATGCAGAATATGAGCAAGGTCAGTCTTCCTTATGTTTAGTAACACAGACCAATCATAAATCTAGTGGAAAACTATCGTCATGCTGTAGTAACACTTTCTTTATGAAGTATTCTACAGAGGACTTTTTAAGTTAAACATCCTCCATCACACCATGTATACTAACATAACAGTGGGATTTGTGACTTATAAACTCTCTATGGTTCCTTACCTTTTAAAGCTTCATTGATGTAATTCTGTATGTAATACACTCGGAGCTTATCGTGCACTATATTTCGGTCATCGTCAATTCCATTAGCCATAACATAAATTGGGATATCGCCATACTTTGATTTAACCCACGTGAGCAATTTACGCAGTCCCCAGGGCACTACTGCAGCTCTGCTGGGAGAGTGGAGCCATGTGATGTCATTGATCATTTGAACTTCAAGGTAGTGGTCATATTTTACTGCATCTTCTTTCTCCGAGCCCACAAGGGTAGTGGTGTAATGACTCAAGGCAAAGAAATCAAATGAGCCCTGTATTAACTTCTTTTCATCTTCTGAGAAATAAGGCAAGTGGAAATTATACAGGTCAACACTGTTTATTCGGTGAAGCCATGCTCTCATTACCTCTGGGTAGTCACCATTCCCAAAGATGGGCTCTGCAAGCCAGCCAATGTCAAACTCTAAAATTCTGTCAGCAACTTCTTGGTCATTCCTGGAAAAGGGACAAGCTGGTTCCACCCAGTCAGCTTGCAAAGCTATAGATATTTTACCCTTCTGAGATCTCCTGAATTCTTTGTCATAAAGATGCCATACTTGAGCATGGGCTTTCAACAGGTTGTGCCCTGCCATGTATGTCAAGTTTTTCACAGATGGTTCATTCATGGTGATCCAAAATTTGACATGGTCCCCAAGACTTGTAAAGCAGAATCTGGCATACTCAACAAAAGCCTGAACAGTTTCTGTGTTTTCCCAAGCTCCATATTTGGCAAGGGAAACTGGAAGCTCTTGATTCTCAATCATAGGTTGCCATAAAGCAACAACAGGAGTTATATTAACTCTGAGAAGTTCACTAACAAAACACTGATAATAATGTACAAGTGTATGGTTGATTAGAGAAAGGTTACCTAAAGGAAGGATTAAAGACCATTTCAGGGAAAAATGGAAGTGTGTGACACGCATTTCTTGCAGAAGAGAGATCTGGAGCCTGATAGCAGCAAAGTCAACACAGTGATGCCTGCGTTTCGAGGTGTAAACTCCATCCACTTTAATAAGCTTCTTCGTCTGGTGAACATCCCACACATAAACACTAGAGTCAAGAAACTGGGCGGGTGTCGTGTCCACCTAGGTGGAATAAGAAACACACCAGATTCAGGCTGTTTGAAGTAGGTAGGTGGGAACATCATAATCATCAGGCACAACAAGTAAAAGAAAATGATAAGTCAAAACATTGTATTTAGCATCTCTGATACTGGCATATGAATGGGCTTATATGAACTAATTTTCTATTAACATGTGAGGTCAGCAGAGTACCAAATCTATATATCATTTTCACCCTACTTTTCAAACAAGCTTATGCTAGTGGTCACCACGTTTATATCTTCTCCAAGCTGTTCCAGTTTGGATAAGAAACAAGTGATTGCTCCGGGATAAGGCACTACGTCTGTGACAGATCTCCAGAGAGGCAGACCTTCAGTTAGGACCATACTAATTTTTAAAATGGTTTTTTTTCAAGATTAAGAAGGGCCTACAGAGAGATTGTTTGTTGTAAATTACCCAGTACATTCAGTTTCAAGATCACTCCCTGAATGCAGTAAAAGAATGAATGCAACATCATTTCTCTGTTCTGTTCTTTTCCTGACTATGATGAAAGATGAGTAATGCTCTGCACTTGATTTTAGCACAAATTCAGTTGACAAGCAAAATTTCTCCTTCTTGCTAAAGACATCCTTTTTTATTTAACTCATACTGAAGTCATTGCCCAGTTATTTCAGCAGGCTGTTGGTGATTGAATCAATTTTGTTTTGGGCCTCTGAGAAAACCCACTATATGTCACTCCAACAAAAAATGCATTTCCCATACGGCGTTAGAGTTTCCAGTGTCAGAACTGCCTGTATGACATATTAATACAGTAGAAGATGAACTTTTCAGGGTGACTCAGAATTATATTCACTTTTTAATGAACATCACCAACACCATAAGGACTAGAAAACAAAGAGTTTAATTACTTAAGATAACATGCAGTGTAAAATCTGCTCAATCATACTTTGGGTAACTCTTTCTAAATCCAAACCACAGGATACTGGTACCACATGCCTTTATTTGTCCCTTTCTCCTTCTTTTCAACCTTTGGTGTGTGGTCCCCTCTGAGTTCAGATTTCCTTTTCCTGCCCTCTGTTTGAAAAGCAGGTGTCAGCCTACAACCAGTGTTCAACTTGTAGCTGAGGCTCTGCAAACTGTGCAAGGAAGCTGCTGAAAATCAGTTGCTATTTTCTCCAGAGAGGTCAGTACTGTGCTTATAGAAGAAAGTAATAAAAACCAGCATGTCTGAGGGAAATTGCTTTTCTGGAGAATTGTCCCTTGTAGATTACTAAAGCATGCATTGCCACTAATACTGTGGGAATGCTGTCAAAACAATTTTTCCACTGTGATGCATCTACAAATCACACTACCTAAGCCTTACAGCACCAAATGTTTGAATGGCCTTCTGAAGTGAAAATATTCAGCTTTGAAGGTTTTAGGGATGGGAGGGATTTTTTAACTGTTGTATACTGACTCCGCAACTTCGTAGTTGCTATTGATTCCAAAAGCAGCAATTCCATTTCCAATTCTTAATCTATCTGAGAGCTAGGAGGTAATGCCTTGAATTTTCTTGGAAATCAGTGCAACAGGTAAGGAAGCTGCAGCATTTTTCAAGAGAAAAAAGTCAGATCTTATTTCTTGAGTGAGAAAAAACAAATAAGCCCTTAACACTCTAGCCTTAAGAAAGATTCTGTCTTTGTGGAAAACGTAAATTAAAAATTCTGTTCTTGGAACAAGCCTTTGAATTTACACCTCTTTACTGTGGCTAGAGAAGCCCTGCAAGCCAAACTAGCATCTGAAAATTACAGAGCCAAACAGTTAAAGAGATCATAACTAAGCTACAATTTTTATCCATGCTATAAAGTCTTAAAACTTGAAAGACTCTCCCAAAGGATCAAATTAGTTGAATTAAAGAGTAAGAGCTGTGAATTGGATCAATAATCTAGCTAGGTTCTCTCCAGAGGCACTTCAGGCCTCCATCAGACACAGTCTGACATAAAATGAAAACGAAGGAATACAGAAATTTCATCTAAATCTTGTTTACTTTTATACAAAATCACTCTAATGACAGTATCAGGATATATATGCACAAGATGTAGAAACATGTCACTGGAATTTTAAGAGTTTTCAGGAAGTTTTCTAACACATATGCAATTCAGCAGATTTAATCAACTTCACTTTGAAAAGAACTGACTTCCTGTAACAGATTACATATGTCCAGGGAAGATGAGCATCAGACCACTTTTCACTTCTGTATGTTTTTCTAAGGAGTTATTTATTGTATCTCAATCTGACTGGTCCTCTTTGGTCAAACACAGAAAGTACGGTAAAGAGAGAAAGACACAGTGTTTGGCACAAAACCCTTGTACTTGTCTCCTTGCAGCACTGTGGTAATATATCCTGGCAAAGACACTCTATTCAGCAAATGTATCACTACGAACTTGTGTACTGATGTGCCTGGACAGCCTGTTGGCTTTACTATCAGACTCACCTGAATGTAGTTGTCAACAATTCCCCAAGCAAAGCCACAGGAAAAAACACCTTCTATAGGCTGGTTTTCAGGCAAAGGTGGGAAGCCATTTTTTTCTATCAGCTTTTGATAGAATAAGACAGAAGATTTGGGCATCAACTTCTTGTCATGGCTTTGAAAATCAACATAAAACAATCCACGTCGAATGCTGTATCCCCTGTGCCACTCAAAGCCATCCAGGAGGGACCAGACTGTGTAACCAAACACATTAACTCCATCGTACCGGATAGCTGAGGAAAGAACAAACCCAAATTTACCACAGTGCTCGTTTCTCCTCTGTACGTTACGTTGTACCAGCAATGTTTGCTGTACTCTTGGGTAAGAACAATGCAATAGGTCAGATAAGTATCTTGGGGCCTGCCTCAAAGCCTCTTGAGGGAAGATATTTCAACTGCATCCACGGAGCTGCCAGGTTATGCGTGCACCGTGCAAGGCAGCAGAGGTACCTGCCTTGGCTTTAAATAAGCAAGATTTAGAAAAGGCAGCTGTGCCGCAGTGGTTTGAGGAGTGCTGCTAATTAGGCGAGCCAAAGCTCAGCCTTGGAGCAGAGCATGCCACACCTGAACCATCTGCAGTAACTGAGCCGGGGACTGCACTGCACTGCCCTCTGCTAAGCACACACTGCAGCTCACACCCAGGGTGCCCTGAACGCAGCACTACCCTGCATGCAAACAAAAGTTATACTCTTTTTTTTTTTTTCTCCTCCCCCCCCTCCTCCACTACAAATACGTATTGAGAAAACCCTGACAGCACTTTTGGTGTGCTCATGAATTTTTAATACCACAGAATTTAAGTAGAAATGATAATGCAGGAACACTCTGTTTATTGATAATTCTGTCTTTTCACATCTTTTTTGGAATAGCATTTTCCAGTTTAAATATTTAAGGATTTCTTGAAATATGCATACGTTCTAGGTCAACTGTTTGACTTCTAAGAATTACCACACACTGAAGGTTAATATCAGGGTCTACTGGAATCTGTTAGTATTTAACAGCACCATAGCTTTATTTTAAGATTCCAAATGATATTCACTTTTAGTTTTATTAAACACTGAGATTTAGCAAAATGTTCCTGGGCAAGGCTCAGCTCCAGGAAAGCACAAAAGAGTGTGCTTATTTTAATTACATAATTAGACCCACCCTAATTCAGCAATGCATTTAAGCACATTCTTAAATGTTCTTTTGAACTGGTGTTTGGCTCTGTAAGCAGCAAAGTTTGTCTTTATTACTCACCATCTTCTGTCAACCCAAACTGGATACTGATTGAACATTGTATTTTCCAGCCTACTAACACTGAAAGTGTTATTTCAGGCAACCAAAATATCAAGATCCTAATTTCTTGGTTTTATCAATGTACCTCATTACAATCAGCTACGAAGGACCACACGGATTCTTGATTGTAACCCTGTTTGAATCAATTAAATGAAGAATGCAGTTAAATAACCAACAAATTTGGCCCAGTCTTCGCCAAAGGTCATGAGAAAACGTCTACGGAAATGGAATATTTCTCCTCCTAAAGGCATTATTCTTTTGTGTTTGGCCAATGTCAGTATTTTTCTAACCTCTGCATGCATCCATGATGACATCTGCCACACCAGCAGAGTAAAAGCCAATATAGGTTCACTGTGTTAACTGGTCTCAGTGAGAATTTCTTTGAACAGCATCTCACCCCTTCTGTAAGTCATCACACAGCACTCCCACACTTCCTGAGCACCTCATAAAAATCCTCCTCCAGTCCTTCTTTAAAAATGTATTAACTTTTAAATGACACCTACTAAAGAAGTAACTTGAAAAATTTTTGGAAGTTCCTAGAAGTCTGGAAGTCTCCAAAACAGTATCCCACATGGACTGCATGCTACTGAAAAACCGCTATGAAAATTAATGCGTCTTTTTTCCCCCTTTTTCTTTTGTTTGTCTTCCTTGTTTTCTTTATGTCTGTTGGTGTGTAAACCAGGCATACTGAAACCTAAACTGTCCTTGCTTCTGAAACTTAGTAGCCTTGTCCATACTACCCACTGCAAGTGACTCCTGTCCTGAGCAATCCCTCACAGTATGCCTAAAGCGTGCACTGTACAGATCAGAACTCTGCCAGAGCCAGATTAAAAATTAAACACCAGTTCAGCACATGCTCTGCTTACCTCAGTAATACAGAATTAGTCCAAGGAAACATGGCAGACACACATAAGGATCAAATACAAATATTTAAAACCGTCTACTCAGCTGCTCTCCAACCTCAGCGTCTGAAGGTGAGGTGTGTGAAGCCTTCAGCCCCTGCTTCCATGTGGAAGGTGCCCAGGATCTATGTTTTGCCTCCGGACATACCTGAGAAGAGCTTGGTCCTGCGCTGTCAGGGGCCTGGCTGCTCCTCTTCTCCTTAAGACTCTTTGAATTGAGGCCTTTTAACTCCCCAGACAATGACCTAACCCCTCATGTCACCATGGCCCAGAGGAGCTTGCATGCCCTCCCGGTAAACATGCTCTGCCTTACAAGACACAACCCATTTATTTGTTGTACCGGAGACATAGCTGGAAGTGAATATGACCCCAGAATAAATGGTGAGATACCCACATATGCGAGAAGACATCGCCAACCAATTAGCAACTCTAATTAAAATTCAACTACTTTTATATTACAGCTCTACTTACTCTAATCAACCTTAAATGGTGCCTGGAAGAAAAAAAAAATATATCAAAAATAGAAAAAGGATTTAGGGCTGTGAATCCCAAAGAGAGATCCTTTCCCAGAAAAAAAAAAAAAAGAAAAAAAGAAAAAAAGAAAAAAACACAAAACAACAACCAAAAAAAACCCCAAACACAAAACCCACAAAACAACAACAAAAACAAAAAAAAAACCACAAACAAAAAACACACCAAAAACATGTACAGAGCTTGTCTACAGCATGCAGTATCAGAATAGACATCTACATCAGCACTTCAGCTGAAATCAGGAGCACTCTTTTTGAGCAAATCTCTCTCATAATGCTTTGGTTCACATCACAGACTGGTCTCAGGATGCAAGACTTGGGTTCCTTTTGGGTGAAATTAATCCAGAAATGGGCTTCAGGAGTAAACACAGCGTGGACACCTGGCCCTCAGCACCAACTCTTTTTACTGTACAGGCTTGCTCCATCTGGGCTGCATTTACTTGTTAATGTAGATGCAGAAATAAGAAGTTTATCTGAACCAATGCATGCACACAATATGGCAAAGACACTGTCCAGATCTAGCAAGCAGCAAACCCACCTTTATTCAGCCCTGTGTCTAAATTAATTATCCTTGTTTCTCGGTGCTATAGCTCCAAAGTCATTTCACTGTCCCTTGACTGCTGAGAGTTACCATGAATCTCACGGTAAACAGTTCAAGAATCTACATATTGCAGTGTTTTATTGCACTGGATAGTCCTACATCTTTCAGAGAGAAAACATGTGCCTTTGTCTTTGTTCTTTAATGCTGTACAACATGCATGATGTGCTTTGTGGAACTTTCTCAGCTAAATTCCCCCAGGCATTGCATAGGGAACTTTGGTATTTACATTGCATTTTGCAGATTCTAACAGCAGAAGATTTCGGTGCAATAATTTTCATTTTAATGACAACAAAATCCCTTCTGTAGATCCAGTCTGTCTCTGCTTTCTTTTTTCTTTTTTTTTTTTCTATAAAGGTTTAGTCAAGTGCTAGTATTCTTAAGTTAATATGACAAGTTTGTCATACTGTTGTTGCTGTTATTATTTATTGAGTGACACATTAAAAGGAAAGAGACTTTGTAAATTGAGATTGCTTCCAGCCAGCTGTGCATAAAAGGCAGATCCATGTATGTATTTCCAGCAATTTGAAAACTAAGCAGAAATGGGGGAACTGGAATATGACCCCTTCATGAAGATGAGCTCTTCATCTGACTTCATGCAAACTAGTGATACTGTACTTGCAACAGTTAGTTACTGTTTTGCTTCCATCCTTCTGTTTTGGATACACTGACTCAGTTTCTTTTTTGCCTTTTAATTTATTTGCAATAATTAGGTTTCTGGGATAGCAGATGAAACCAACTGGGGAGTCCTCTGCATCTTCATGAGTGCTGAGAATAAAATAAAAGCTATTTTTACTCACCCACTGTATGAAAATGGTAATGTAATACAATGGCTACCTCATCTGAACTAACAGCTACAATAATATTCTTTTTAAAACAAGAACAGTAAACTGTAGATGAGTAAATCAGTTATTAAACTGTAAATTAATAAATGAAAATACAATGAAAGTGGAAATGGGTACCCCAACAGCTTACTGGTGATTACTAGGATTGAAAAAAAATCTGTTTTCCACAAGGAAATGGGAAGCTAGAAATAACCCTGATACAAGGTGAGGTATTTCTCTTACTGTTTGGAAAAATAAAAGGCTAACAAATGAAGTTATTTAGATTATATAACCTCAACCATTCTGCTTTCTTTAAACTGACGTAAATTCAGATCACTGTGATTAATGTCCACAACTGTACCAATGTAAAATTTGTGTCAGGGCAAGGTGCGGAATGAAAAGGTTCCAATTTTTCATTTTAAAATTAATTGTTTCAGTCTTTGGGTTGTTTTGGTTTTTTTTCCCAGAGAAATTCCTATTGCATAGTATTTACCTCCTCACATATACATTCTCATGTTTAGTACATATGCATTCAGATAAGGAAAACAACTATTAATAAATAACACAATAAACTCTCCTAAATCCTCTGAGAATACAGTTCAGACATTTTGCACTTTCTCCCACCAAAGAGGGTAGAAATTTTCCTGCTGACTTCAAAGACAGCAGCATCAAGCTCACCAAATGCTATCTTCAAGAAAAGAACAAGCTCAGGAAAGGGATTTGAAGTCGCATTTCAAAAGTACCAAGATGAATGCTGAAGACTAAAATCAGTTTCCAGACTGGTGCTTTAACATATCTCTGTAGGCTATGCTGCCTCATGATTTTTTCAAGCACATATTAATACAAACTCAGGCCTACCTTTTAAAGTTTCCATAATGAACTTTTTAAGGTAGTAAATATATTTGGCATCATCTCTCTTGGTAGTACCAGAAACAAACCAGCTGTTCTCCACAATGAATATTTGGGGGTTGTTGTATTCACTGTTTATCCAGTAAAGGAGTTGCCTCAGGCTGATTGATTCCAACTGCTGGAATTTCATGTGGGAGTCCAAAAGCTGGAAACTCAGGGTAGCTCCAAAAGAAAGAGCAAAAAAGTCTGCTGTTCCCTTGATATACTTCTTCTCAACTTCACTGAATTCAGGCAATAGAGATGAAAGGTTGCTCTTCATACTCTCTGGATAGTCACCATCAATAAATATGGGCTTAGCAAACCAGCCAAGCACAAAATCAAGGGATTTTTGACATTCTTTTATGTTTTTTTCAGTCATACGTTGAGGTTTTATCCAGTGGGAGCTAAGGGCAATGGACACTTTTCCTCTTTGAGTTGGACGAAAATGGTCATTGTAGAGATGCCAGACTTTAGCATGGGCCTGTTGAAAAGAAAGACTGTAACTAAAGGACCAAAAAATCCATTTTAAGTAACACAGTTAGACTCAAGTACAGACGTCCAGTGCCACATTGTAACTAAATAAACACATCACTGAAGCGCTTAGTCTTATTCTTTCATCAGTAATCTACAACACCTAAATTAGCTTTTCCTAAATACCATGTATCAACTAGAAATTGCTAGTTGGTTGAGGAAAGGTTCATCTCAGTTTTCCAAGAGATACTATTCCAGGTAGTGAACACACTTTTAGCGAGGCACCTTGATTAACTTTCATTATTGAGTTCAGACATACTTCTAATATTTCCAAAAATTCAACCAAACATGTTTCAAAGCACGTTTTCATTATAGGAATATCACTTTGTCTGTAGATTCACGGATATATAAAGAAGGAAAGTCTATTCTTAAGAACTGCCCAGATCTCTGAAACAATACAAATCAAAGAAGTATCTTTGAACTTACTCCTCTTTGAATCAGAACACACAATATAGGAATATATAACTACCAATCTGGATTTTTTAAAAGTCTGGTGAAAAGCAATTTGCCACAGGTCCTGAAAAATTATTCCAATAATTCAAATTACTGTATTAAAATTTGCTATTTACCCCTAGCATCAGATTTTAAGCACTTGTCTTGGTATAATTTTATCTTTTACTGTGAGGACGTATTTTCTACCAAATTTTTTCCTGTGATCTTACATAGTCGATTGAAATAGTCTCTTGATGTTCCCTTTGAAAGCTAAATAGATTAAGTTCCTGAAGCCTTGCATTACCTTCAAGCATTACCTTCAAGCTCTTTAACTGCTCTCACTGCTCTTCTCTGATTCTCTTCCAATTTGTCATCATCTGTTTTAAACTGCAGAAGCAGAATTGGACATAAAATGCCAGTAGTAGTCTTGCCAGCAGTAAAACCAGAGACAATTTAACACACTATTTCTGCTTATATGGCCACAGAATTACGCTGTGAGCATATGCTCATCTTAACTATCATATCTCCAAAGCCCTTCCTCACCTAAAACGTATGTTTTCTTTGAACCTATCTTATCAAAGAATTTTGACTGCTCTGTGAATCAATATCCCATCTTTTGTCATTTACATATTTGTAGAAATTTTCATGGTTTTTTCTAGGTCATTAATAAAAAGGTAAAAATAGGAGATTTGACAATATGAAACTGGGAGGAGTAGCCAATACCCCAGAGTTCTGTGCAGCCCTCCAGAAGGACCTCAGAGATGGGCAGAGAGGAACTGTCTGAAGTTCAACAAAGGCAAATGCAGGGTCCTGCACCTGGGGATGGACAACCCCCTACATCAGTACGGGCTGGGAGCTGACCTGCTGGAAAGCAGCTCTGCGGAGAAGGACCTGGGGGTCCTGATGGACAACAAGCTGTCCATGAGCCAGCAGTGTTTTCTTGTGGCCAAAAAGCCAACAGGTATGTTAGGCAGAGCATTTCCAGCAGGTCAACATAAGGGATCCTGCCCCTCTACTCAGCCCTAGTGAGGCCACATCTGGAGTGCTGTATCCAGTTCTGGACCCCTCAGTATAAGAGGGACATGCAGCTCCTGGAGCAAGCTCAGCAGAAGGCAACAGATGCTTAAGGGGCTGGAGTATCTCTCTTATGAGGAAAGGCTGAGGGAGCTGGGCCTGTTCAGCCTCGAGACTGAGAGTGCACATCATCAGTGTCTATAAGTATCTGAAGGGAGGGTGTCAAGAGGATGGGGCCAGACTCTCCTCAATCGTGCCGAGCAATAGGGCAAGAGGCAGTGCCCAGAAACTGATGCACAGGAAGTTCCACCTCAACATCAGGAAGAGCTTCTTTACTGTGTGGGTGACCAAACACTGGAACAGATTGCCCAGAGAGGTTGTGGAATCTCCCTCCCAGGAGATACTCAAGAACCATCTGGACGCAATCCTGTCCCATGTGCTCTAGGACGACCCTGCTTGAGGTTGTAATCGCCTCCATCCTTACCCATTCTGTAATCCTGTGAGCCTGAGATGTGCTCATTAGAATAAAGCATACCTAATAACTATTCCCAATTTACATCTGCATTTTGAGATTCATCAGTATTTGTTCGTATGTGCTGTGATGACACGAATCTCCATTCTTACCGTATAGTCACAGATCCAATGAATATATGACAGATTAGTAATCAAAATTCCATATGCATTTTCAGCCCTCCCTGAAATATAAACTATATAAACAAAGCCTTATAATTTTACTCCATGCAGTTTGCATGTTTGCAAACTTTATCATTAATTTATTGATAGTTGCTGTTCATAGTTTGTTTTTCACATACTCTTACCGTTTATGTTTTGAACTATAATCCCCTCCATTTGCCAGCATTACTAGGAATATAATTTTTGACATAGGCATTGTTAATTACTCAGGAAAATAGCAAATTCTATAATTTTACTGTTCTTTCAGAATTTTAATTCTCACAGCTGGGAGAAAAACATTTGGAAGTAAGGGAAACTAAAGTAAGATCAATAATCAAGGCTCAGCTCAGTAACCCCCAAACTGAAATCTGGTGCCTTTGAGCATATAAAACATCTGTGCAGATCTGACACCAGCTCTACAGGAGACTAGACCCATGTCCTTTTAGATTGGTCACCAAAACCCAAAGAGAACAATCTTGGAAACTGTGAATCACAGTGCACTCCTATGCGCGTGTATCTGAATCAATCTCTCAGTCACTCTCATTTATAATACATCAATAGCTCCAATAAACATGATGTAGCACGACCATCTGTCTGTATTAATACAATGGATCTTGATGCTAGTGAGAAACTATAGTAACAACTTCAAAGTCTCATGTCAAAAATGGGAGCTGACCTAAGTACAGACTTCATTTTAGTACGCAGAAAAGCTCCATTACACTGATGAAAAAACAAAAGACATTACACATCGTGACCAACACCCAACACTTCAAATACGAATTTTAAAATGCCATTGGGAGCAAATTTATCACCACTTGCAACTCAAATTTGCACTCCCAAATTTTCCCTCATAAAGGGGCCATATATTCTTCTTATGTTGGACATGACTCATGTCCAGATTTCCTGTCTCAAATGCTAAGATACCAGCATGCACACTCTCAAACACACAATGTCATCTCTGTCATCTGCACTTGCTGCCCACCCATAAAACACCTCAAGGACTATGGAGGACTTGCCCCATAACTCTTGGCCCTCCCTGTTTCAGAGATCTTCCGGAATTTTAGTAGCTTTGGATCTACCATGAAGAAAGGAGGAAGGGAATCCTGCCAGTTATCCCCCTACATGCATAAGAAGGGGCTATTTACTCCCTCATTGCAATGAAAAAAGATGAAGTGTAGCAATGTCAGATCATCTCACTCAACTCTACTTTCTAAGCAAGTGACCTAGTCTGCCTCTACAGAAAATGAGACGACTTTTGTTTAAGATATGCAGGTGAGTCACTCTTTGGGAGTCCCTCTCTCTCTTACTGACAACAGACAAAACCTGTTACTCAGTTTAAACAAGACATGTTCTATATGTATATGAAAGCAGACAAGAAGAAGCCCACTTAAATGTCTGCTCTCTGGAGTGTGCATGAAGTGGAATTGTGTTATTTCCATTAGAAAAAGCTAAACCTAGAAAACAGTGCATCAAAGACCCCAGGCTCTGTGGATGTAGATTAAAGAAGCAGTCAAAACTGCATAGAAATAAAGCTGGAAGAAGCCAGTGACAAAGCAGAGAGTCTTTACGGAAATCTGGAAAAGAATTCATTTGCCTAAAACTAGGTGTCTAATGCAGTTTTAGAGACTTCAGAGCATTCCAGCCTGAATTCCAGCCAGTTTCAGGAAGCTACAAGTCTCCCAATAAATCCCAAATTACATCTCTTAGCTCCAAAGAGACACCTGGAATGCTAAAGAACATGTCAAATGATAATTTTCACCTACACTCATCTTCAGGCAAATAAATCCTATTCCTAGGGTGGGACTCCTTTTGAGTTGAAGACACCTTATATTTCATTGCCCACATGTGAGCTAGATGGTCAAACTCCAACTATAGATAACAGAGATCTCTGACTCTACCAGCTACCTTAACACAGGCAACTAGTTGCCACTCCAGAATGATACAAGCCCAGGTCACATCTGCCATTTCCATGTAGATGTGACCTGAATAGCCTGGCAAGTCTCACACGGCGCTACTTATACTGAGTTAACGGGTTCCCAAGCGCAATCTTCTCAGCCCAGCACAGCAGTCACAGTGTTGCACCCAGCAGGACCACCACCTAGGTCCCAATAGCTGTATGGATTAGTGGCAGGATTTCACGTATCTGAATGTGACTGGCAGACATGACTCAGGACCCAATGTGAGACCTTGGTCTTCTGGAACAGCAACTGGAGGCCAGGATAGCTCAAGTGACACTGTACCTCAACTGAGACAACTGAGACCTTCTAGATATCTATTACCTATAACTGGAGTTATGTGCAGAGAAAATAAGTAGGAAACAACCCACCATCAGTTCCTTTATATGTATCTGAAATCTTACTTCCAGATCACAGTGACTTATTTTTAGTTCACATCCAACTAGGATTAAGATCATGACAATCCACACTTCAGTACTTCTACTGACATATGGCATGGTGACTCCATATCCCTGTATTTGCAAGATGCTGAGGGGTACTTTGCCCCTTGTTAGCTCAGGCAGGTGTGCAGTGCTCGTAAATCACCTTGCCTGGCTGAAAAACCTTACTAAAAAAGGCTGGTGACAAACTTCCTCTAGGAAGGTTTGTGCAGTCACCTGCGTGTTATGAGCAGAACTACTAAAACCTGTGTGCTGGTCTCCAGGCTGTTGCATTTGGGTAATCTTGTTATTATTAGTTGGATTCAGAGAGCAGGACATACTGTTAGGTACCAAACACCTGACTGACACCTTTTGGGGGGTAATACCTATATTCTTGAGCTTGTTGAGGCTTGAGCTAAACTGGCATTGGGAAGCTGTGGATTACGCTGGGTGCTCTCTGTGCTTACTAGAACAGGAACAGACTTAATCAGGAACAGACCATCAGGAAAGCTTTTAAACAGCATCCATTTTACTCCTAAAGTGCTTTTATCACTAAGAAAATCACAAAGTTCTATATCACCACAAAAATGAAAGACATAGCTTGTCCTTAGCTAAGCCCATTTCTATGTTTGTACTTCACTCATGTTTCAGGCTCAGAGAGAGTCCTGTTTTCAAGGTGATATATTCTTCTGCCCCTGACTTTCCCACCCAATATATCTATTTGGACCACACTCTATCTATATTCAACTACGAAACTCTTACACTGGTCATGTTTGATCAACCTTAAAGAGACCTCTGTATGAGCCGAAGTCAGCAATGCCAAAACCAAGCCTTGAGGAAGTGTTAAACACGTTTCCAACGCAGAAAAAAAACCCCTGCAACATCACAGAGAGGACTAGTCCTACCAAGTTCCTGCAGTGGTAGCAGAAGTAATTTAACACAGGCAAACAAGCTTCACAATCTGACAAAGTTCTACTCTCTTGCAGGACAGTTCTACACAATCCAAGAATCATTAGGTGAAATCAATTTGGTGATACATAGACATTTGTTTGCCTGACTACTCTTCTAAATTCCTGCTCGCAATCATTTAGGGCTTCCTGAGTCTGGCACAGATATAGATCATTCTGCAAGTTCTCAGTACTTACATTTATATTGACGCATAACCTTCACAAGAGCAAATCAAGAATTATAACTGGGAACATCATGATTTCATAATTTGTGTTCATTCCTCCAAAACTAGTTGTCTCAATTTTAAGTTGTGTCTTCTGAACCAGTAATAATACCATTCATTTCACACATAAAATGCACAAAAACACTGCTCTCCACACTCAGATGAATTATCCTGTATTAACTCTCTATTTGCATGTTAACAAAATTGAATAGAAAAATGTTACTGTAGCTAGCACTGCTGAGGTGACACCTCAAATCCTGTATTCAGTTTTGGGCCTCTCACTACAAGAAGGACACTGAGGTGCTGGAGGACATCTAGAGAAAGACGACAGAGCTGGGGAAGGGTCTGGAGCACAAGTCCTAGGAGGAGCGGCTGAGGGATATGGTGTTGTTTAGCCTAGAGGAGACTCAGGGGTGACCTTATTGCTCTCTACAACTACCTGAAAGGAGGTTGCAGTGAGGTGGAGGTCAGTCTCTTCTTCCAGGTAACAAGTGACAGGACAAGACAAAAGGGCCTCAAGTTGCACCAGGGGAGGTTTAGATTGGATATTTGGAAATCTTTCTTCACTGAAAGAGTTCTCAAGCACTGGAACAGGCTGCCCAGACAGGTGGTGGAGTTGCCATCCCTGGAGGTATTTTTAAAAGACATGTAGGTGTGGGACTGAGGGACATGGTTCAGTCGTGGACTTGGCAGTGCTGGGTTAATGATTGGACTTGATTTTTTCCAAATTAAATGATTCTATAATTCTATGATTTAGCAATACAAAGACAAGAGTTATTGGAAAAGGTGGACAACGGTTTTTTGATTACTATGAACTGGGCTGATGTACCTCTAAGAAAAACATCATTATTCAGTTCTACATCAAAAGCCTTTCTGATATGGATATAATTATTTGAGTGACACGGGGAAGTCTAGTGTGGGATTAGTCACAATGTGTCTTGCACCAGGAAGGGGAAAATATAATGGTTTTTTTGTCCAATATCATCAAAAGCCAGTATTTTAATCAAAAACTACAACAAAGGATGTCACATTCCATGTAAGTTTCACTGTTAGATCATAAGTAGGTTTTACCCACACAGTCTTTGGGCAAACATTCTCTTTCACAATCAGATTATATTCTTAATACTGAGTAACAGATACTTGCTTAAGGTTTTCCAGTATTTCAAAACTAGTAAGATAAGATCTTCACACATAAAGCACAGGACTTTTCTAGATGTTAGTTATGTAGTAACTTATTTTTCCCCAATAATTGCTTTCCAAAAAAGTATTTTTCTAGTTTTTTTTTTTTAAGTCTGTTAGCCAACATTACCACAGATGATCAATTCAATTAACTTGGTATTTTTTGACCAGTCTCAACAACCTGGGAACAGAATTTGTCTTGCAAATGGTACACAGAATGCCAACTGAACACTTTTCAATCTACAACCACACAACGTAAAATTTGCCAGAATTACAGCTCTAAGTATTGATCACACACCTGAACTACCACTGTTTTGTGTCAGTTACTTTCTCAATACAATTTAGTCACTGTTTTTCACACTGTGTGGTGGTCACTGTAAATGTTCTGATGCCTCATGAACATGAACAAATTTATTCCTGCCACACATAAGGCAAAAAGCAATATAATTCCTATTTTAAGAATTGGAAACAGAGATGTCACAACACGCACAGAAGAAGAAAAATCAAACCAGATACCTTAAGTTGTACAGCAGTGTTTTAACTCCAGAACAATGTCTCTGTTTGGTGTTGTACTCACCTCTACAGAAAAAGCACCCAAGATGGCATTAAGTCCTTGTCTGAAGGCACAGTGGCTAGATAAAACACCATTTTTTCCCATCACAGGCAAAATAGAAGAGCTATGCTAGCATGAGAATGAAAGGGAGATGGTAGCCTGAAAGCATGAAGCTAAGCAACAGCATCAAGATCCATTGCAGGTACTCCAAAAATATTACCAGAAGGGAAAAATAAAAAACAAACCTTAAAGATAAGAAAGAAGGTAAGAGTTATTTTTACACTTTGCTACTGGATTTTATAGCAGATGAAAGACTGGGAAGGCTTGTACTTTCACATACCATATGCAAAGCCATAAGTGAACATCATCACAGACATATACGCAGCAGAGAGACACAAAGTGACCACAATGGGATGGAAGGAAACAAAACCCCCCTTGACCTCATTGTGTCAGGTGACTGCTGTAGGAAACCTTTCCTCTGAAGTACAGAAAGCTAAGATGTCATGGCACAAGCCCTGAGTCAAGACTCTCTCAGGCTTACCCTGCTTTGAAAGGCCACTCGCTGGGCCAGCACCCTGTGGCGTGGCAGCCAGGGCGAAGGCAGCTGTACTGCCCAAGGCACTCTGCACATCCCCCGTCACCATCAGAGGCTGTGGCAAACACAGGTGTTTCCCTTTGGCAGGGATTCACCTCACCTCATTTTTGTCATCACCTGCATCTGAGCACTGCTCATGCAGAGCAGGGGGGAATGCCTCCAGGACACAATTCACTCAAGCCATTTGTAATGCCCAGATGACAGTGAGACGAAAAGTGCCTGTTCGCCTCCACTCACTACACAGAGAGGCTGGCATGACCACTGGAGTCAACATCCTGTCCAAATAAACTAAAGCACCAAGAGACAAGTGGGCTGGGAAAGCAGTTTGAAGTCTCCTGAGATGCAAAGAATCTCTGAAATATAAAGGTCATCTGGAAAAGAATTAAGCGGCATTTGGCTTTGAGAAGCAACGGGAGACAAGATAAAAATAGCTTTATTTCTGACAACAAGCGCTTCTGAGACACTTGATGTGTTTAATCATTTTCCGTTACCTCTGACAGAAAAGATTAATTACGGAACTGCACAAAAATAGTTCAAGGAATGTTGTGACCCATGTGAATATTAAAGATATGAGAGATTCTTAAACAGAGTACAAAAAGAAGATAAAAGTACAGAGCAGTACCCTTGAGTGATTTAAAGCTTAGAGACACTCTTGCAGTACCGAAGTGAACTAAAATAGTCCCTGATAACAGACTTCGAATCTGGGACACAATGCTCAGGCGGTATTTAGGAGAAGAGCGAGATACAATCATTGCCTTCAAAATTGTTTTGGGCGTGCTAGAACTAAACAAACATACAAAAGCTTCAGTACTGACACTGACCTGCAAAGTGATCTACCAGAGCATGAAACTCTTGGAGGACAGGCCAGGCTCCAATCACAATGACATATTCAAATACACAAAACATAGACAACACAAGAGAAAAATACATGAAGAACTTAGTTGTAATCCACAAAAGCAAGCACACAGAATTGCACAAGCAGTAGTAAACAGCACAAACCAAGACAGTAACACCACTTCGCAAGAGCTGATAGTTGTCAGACAATGTGCTGAACAAGAAGGATGAAAAAAGCACCACCATTTTGAAGGAACTCTTAGTGGGAATAATGGTAACAGTTGTGGCAACTGAATACATCATTAATCAGAAAGGCAGATGGAATCTCATCCTGGGCACACCAGTAGATTAAAACCGAATTGACCCAACTGCTCCTGGGCACATACAGGAATATTCTGTGTGCGACTTAATACTGAGAGTCTCCTAGGAGAAAGACAGAAAGAAATCCCTGTCATACCATTACTGCAAGAATATCAGATGATTCTGAATTTGGCAAATCCATGTTTGTAGAGCTGGGAATGACTGACAGACTGGCAGTCAGAAATTATTCCTGAGGTACATGAATATGCTGCTCTAAAAGCTCCAGAAATTCACCCAGAAATAATTGGGAAGAGGCTTTTCCCCAGCTAGAGTCTCAAGAGAAATTAGACTGTAGGAGTATTCATGGCAAAGCGTTTTATTAGTCCTGACCATCAGGCACAGAAGCAGCAAAAATATTCCCAAACCCCACAAATAAGCTTACTGGAGTAACAAATATTTACATGAAGATCAGGCATTTCTGATGCTCCAATCTGGCCTATCATAAAAGCAGACAGCAGGATTTACTGGCTAATGGTTGGGGTTTGAGCAATTAGTTCTGTTATACCATAAACCACGCCTGTTGTAGCAAAAAATGAGAGAGTCTGGCAGAACAGATTTAGGATATGCTGTTTTTGTGATTTTGTTATCAGGGCAAGGCTGGGAAGAATTTCCCCCGACACTTCCAGGGCAGCAATACCACTTTACATGCATCTACTGCCCAAGGATTTCACTGTGCTCTAGCTTTATGCAATATTCATACCATCCAAACATTGAAAAATTTATCAGAGGCTGATCAAATCCATGTAATTTCATGAACAGATGATGTATTAACCTACTGTCAGACTCAAACACCACTGAAAGAATGAATTAAACAAACGTAAGCCATAACTTTGGTAGGAGAATTCTAAGTGAACTGATGAACAGGTCAAGTGGTACGTGAAAGAGAAAAGTATTTAGGAATAGACTAATCCCTTAAACAACAACAATAAAAATTAATAAGAAGCTCCTTGCTCTACAGTTCACATAAGCTCAGATCTCTTCTGAGTTTTATTCTTCCCTTGGATTCTATATCTATGTTTGCAGATATGATTAAGCCTTTAACCAAATTGTTAAAGAAGGTGCAGCAATGGGAATAGAGATCAGGACAAAACCTGACCTCATCAACAGTCAGAAAGGCTGGCACAGGTAGCCACACAGGGGATGCTGTTGCAGCATGGCCACTTCATTTGCCCTTTGTTATCCCCCCAGAAGCAGCAGAGGTTATATTATCACAAAACCAAAGGAAGTCAGTCAGTTACTGTACAAAAAGGAGCATGTGGTGCTCCTGAGAGACTTAACACAGTGACTCAGAAATTCCAAAGTGGGCAAAAGGTGTGATTACCAAGCTCCTCATATTTAAGAGTATCAATACTGTGGGCTCAGCAGAAGAATGAACTACAAGAATAGGTGGTCTCCTGCGCATATCATGGGTATCTCATACAACTTGTTCACAAGAGAAGTCACTTCAAATTGGCTAGAACATGAAAAAAGGTAGCTTCCTCTGTGAGAAGACATTAAGGAACCGCTACAGAATTATTTAATGTGTACTACAGTAAATGTTTCTACAGTTTAAACTAGACCCTCTCCCTTTTCAGCACCCAAAGACATCAGCTCCATGGTTGCAAATATAAAATGACAGGTCCTTTATCAATCTCACAACAAAAGAGTAACTGCTGCAGTGCCCAGGTACATCACTACAAGGCAGTGACAATCAGAGGTCAATGAGAGCAGCATGGTAGTGGTGGTTGGACTGGGTGCTACTCACCACATGGCTTCACAATGTATTCTGGATGAATGTGCTGGTGGATAACTTTTCCCACCGTGAGTTCCTCTGTGAGAAAAAAACAGCCACTGGACAGCAACAGTAAAGGAACTGGAAGGAACCTCCACTGTGTCCAACAGTGGAGGGTACCAATGAGTAATACAGAGACATTTGATTCTACATAGTTGGCACAGGAATTATAAATTTGGTCAACATATATGCAACCAATATATTAGAAGCTGTTGCAGATCAGAGAGCACAGCAGCCCCAAGTGAATGAGGATCAAACAAATCTAGTGACAGCCCTGAGGTTAGCAACATTGTTTAATGATTTAAAAAACTTCAGGCTCTCAGACAACTGCATCTAACAACACTCTAGTGTTGGTGCATATGGTAAAGCCAAGCACCATTAAGCAAGGTCAAAACAAAATGACTGGATCAGAACTCTGTGCTATAACATAGGCAAATACAATCCAGAATGAAAGGGACTTGCTTGAGGTGATTGTTACAAGATTCTTTTTTAAACCAAACATTTGGATTGTTCATGCCCAAATCTAGTTCAGATACTCACATGATAGTCTGACCTTACTCTGCTGTAAGCTTGGCTATTAAGTGTAACCATTCTGAGTTTAGAACCGTGCATCAACAACAAGAGGCTACGGAGTAACATGGAAAGTTCAAGCCAGCCCTCTAGATGGATGCAAAAAGCAGCTCATTATGATAAGAAGAGTAATTGCAAAGGTATCACTTTTCAATCTTTGGACAACTGTTTAGATTACAATTTGACCAGATATGAATATGGAATTTTCCCTTCTTTTTCTAATCAGTCTGCAACTGTTTATGTCAGATCCAGCTGTGTTTGCATGCATACCCAATATAAAGCAACCACTACAAACTACCTCACTGTGTATAACTTGCCTGAAAAGTTCTTGCTCGTGCACATGTAATAGAACTGAACTTTAATCTAGTAACTTTTGGAGTAGCTTTTGTGTGATAGTTGCAGATAATAAACCATTCATCTGTAATATCTGAAGTCTAGTTGGATGTAAAACAAGCCACAAAAGCAGTGATTACAGTGTGCTGCAATAGCAAACAAATTACTCACAAGCAACAGCAATAAAGCAGGCAGGGTGTCACTTTTGACGGGAATCCCTCTTGTGGGGCTCTCGTCAGCTGCAGAAATTTTGAATTTGATTCTACATCCTGTAGCTGTGAATCTACTTACATTTTTATACTTCATAATTTGCAAAAAGTAGGAGAGTATTAAGTACTGAGCAAACTGAGGAATAGCTATACCCCAGAAGAGCAAAACTTGGACTACCCTTGGACCTATACATGTTATTATGAGGCCATACAAGGCAAGAAAGAGCTAACAGCTCCAAGAAGAACCACTGTTTGGTCCTGAAACATAGAAACCATAGGAAGATTCACAACATTGCTAGATGTGTGCAACTTTTCTAGTCCTAGTGGCTTTTAAAGAGGTAGACTTTTGAGTACATGAAGTTATGACTGTGAGAAGGATATGTACTCTGGAACATTACATAAGACTGAATCAAAATTCTGGAAAGATTTGGGGAAACCAAGAGGATCTAAGCTAGACTTTTCCACTTCAGAGGTTTTACATCAGCAGCAATCCCTGAAAGGCTGACATGGTGAATCAGAGGACCATGCAGATGGAGCAGGCAAGCAGAACTGAATGACTCATAACCTAGTGGTCTTGATGCCTCAGCTGTCTGCCCACCTTTGCAACAGCACAGCGAACCATAAAGCCAACTAACAAGTTTTAATTGATACAATGGTTATTACTAGCTATAATTCTTCCTTAATGGTACAAGCTAGGCTACGAAAGGGAGATCTGGGAAACTGTAGGAGGAATTCAAGCCTGTTACTCAGCAAAGGCGCATCTCGTCAGTGAGGATACAGTCACTGGGGGAAGCAGACTTTAGTCATACTTATTTTGAGGAATCACTACGATCCTCAGCAGGCACCAAGAAGAGAAAGTGCAGCTGTTCAAATCAGAGATCAGAAGAGGGAAGAGAAATTCCAGTGCAGGGAAAGATGAGGAGAAAAAGATTCATTGAGGGAAGAGAAATTCTTGGGTACCACATTTTTAAAGATTCAATAAAGAGATTAACAACTTCAGTCAGGAGATGGAGGGACAAAATGGGGCATCCAATTTTACAGTGGAAACAAATTTTGAATCTTTGCAATTCTTCAGGGGCAAGGATGATTTCTGTGTATTTATCTGGTCTTTTCTACAAGCTTTTGACTCTGCTGCAGTCACAGATTAAAATGGATTCAAACTATATCTTCTTTGATTTTGGGAAATACATTTAGAACCTCATCCAAAGCATGTTGAAACCATGAAAATACACTTTTGAGGTATGAATAAGTCCCTTTATGTCTGTTACTAAATGCAAGTTTAATGGTAGATATAAAATTGCTTTACTACAGAGACGAGTATTAACTCTAAAGTATACACATAAAAGTTTTCCCGCTTTACTCTTGTAGGCTGCAAGCAGAATGAAGTTGGACTCTCATAGAAAAGAAAACTGAAAAAAAAAACCAAAAAACTTTTAAAATTAAATATCTAATTCTTACTTTATAAACATCTTCATATTTTTAATTCTCTGCAGAAATTGTGCTGTTTCACCTCCCTGTAAACAAAGAATTCAACTAGCTTGTCTGACATAATATATTGAATAAATGTTTTAATGTAGCTGCTAAGAAGATAAATGTGAATAGCTGATATAAAAATACCAGCTACCATGGTTTCCTTTTTGAAAGTATATACCATACTTCAATATGAAACAACATAGGATGGGGGGTTACTATATCAATGTACTGCAATCTCAGCCTTAGCAAAGAAGAAAAAAAATCACAGTAAAAGACATAAAGCTGTTTTTATCCAGTCCTTAGAAATAACAAGAAAAGCTTAGAAACAAAAACAAAACAAAAAAAAAACAAAAACAAACAAAAAACCCCAACAAAACAAACAAAAACAAAATGGCCAAAGAAAAGGAAATGCAAATGCTAACTAGCTACTCTTCTTTCAGCAATTCCTGTTTCAGCTTCTGTGCTCTCACCACCATAGTACTAGGCACTTTCTAACCAGAATTAACATCATATTAACAGACTGAGGTAGTCATAAATATTGTGTCAGCCAGACAGACTTTAAACATACTTAGCGCAGTCAAGTTTAGACTTTACTCTGGCAGCGTAATGCACACTTTTGGAGGCCTAGGATTTTTTTTTGGTTTTTTTTTTAAGAACAACTTAACATGCTTCAGACTTTCTTAACCAGCTCTTTGCCAGTCCACTGTTCATGTTCCCTTTCAGAGAGAAAACAGCTGTCTCTTGAAGTAGAGACAGTAACTTTGATATTGAGCTTTCTTTACATAAGAAACCTACAAAAGATTATTTTCCCTTTGGCTAACACTGCAGCAGAATGAAATCTTAAAAAAAAAAAAAAAACAGTGTCTAAGTTGAAGGAACTGGCACAAGTTATCTTTTGTTTACTATATCAAAGTGTAATACTAAACTTCAAATTGCTCTAGAAAAAAGTATAAAGCCAGTGATGTCAAGACACTTGCATGAGCATGGAGTGGAGTATGAATACAAAAAATTAAGTGCATATCCACCCTTTTCCTTTTTTACTGACTCCAGATGACTAAACACATATTTTTTTCCCACTGGCCATTTTAAACATAGATACAAAAATATAAGGACAAATTACAATCTTTACACATCAGTTAATTCACAACTTCAGGTAGATTTTTTAAGCAATTTCTTTGGGCCTGGCATTTATTTCTGTATAACCACATCTTTGGAAATTCCACCAGCACGCCATGATACAAAAATATACTATCAAAGTAGAATAATATTTTCAATTATTTAAAGAAAAGGGATTCTGGGAGAAATCCCAATTTTAACATCAAAACTTACTGGAACAACAGAAGTGCGAGGTCACATTTTTCCTGTAACAGCATAATTCATCCTCCTTTGTCGAGCTATACATGTGCCAGAAAGTAGCACTGCTCTGCTTCCCAGTTACCATGAGGGCAGGTATGCTAGCAGTTGTCAGTTGTCAGGAGGCCACGTTCAGTTACGGTAGTTAGGTCAATATCTAACTGAGACAGATGCCTACCAATTAAATATCGCCTGTTTTAAAAGGAAGGCAGTTGGAAGTAAAGAGTTTGACGAGATGCCTTGTTTCTAAGTAACTGACAAAGATACAGGTACAGCAGAAACTTTCAGCATATTTCCATGAATAAATCCATCAAAACAGCCTCAGAGACACAGAGGTTTTTGTCAACTAGCTCAGTGCTCGTTACAGTCCCACTCCCGGACAACAGACTGATCAAAGACATCTCAGGCTTAAATACAAGAGGAAAGGAAGAGCAATAAATCCAGCAGCTGACTTTTTTAAAAGCACTCTCCTAATTTTTAGACCAGTACAAGCTCATGTAAGCAGCCAGATGGCTCACATATATTCTGGATTTGTTAGACAAAAAAGGAGATTAAGTATACTGCTGGGCCTAATATAATTATAATACAGAGCTGGTTAATTTCCATACATAGTACCTACATCTACTTCAGCAAACAGTAGAGCTGAGGACCCAATATCTACAACAACCCACAAACTAGAAGACGACTAGAAGCTGGATTACACTAGGAGAGCTTCTGCAGAGCAGCTTCGAGGTTACCTTCATCCAAAACCAACCCAGCTGAGTACTCCAAAACTATTTCAGGCTACAATATTCTTTTTTTTTCTCAAAATTACACAGGAAAAAAATCTTTGACTTTGGAGATTCTACACAGTGCAGCAAGAGCTGGACAGCTACTTTATCCTAGAGAGAAAGGTTTTCATTAGCCACAGCTATGCCAACACAAACTTCAACAAGTATGTGGTAAAAGACAGGATATATTAAATCAGGATGACACTTTAGATATTAAAAAATTCACAGATTACACAGTTTACATGGAATCATGCTTTGATCAATTATATTAGAGAAAGCAGAGAAGTGGGCAGTCCAGTAATTAACTAGTTGCCTGAATACCAATGAAAAGCAAATTAATGGCCTGAACTAGAGTGTGAAGGGGTTGAAAAGCTGCGTGTTTTTGCTCAGACAAAGGGAAGAAGGCAGGGAGGGAGGTAGAAAGGCAGAAAGGAAGTAGGAGAGGAAGTAGAAGAGACTACATCACACTAACTAAGCTTTTCACAAAACTCTTATACATGAACACTCTTAAAGAAGATACTCTGCATGAGACACATACACGAGTTTGTAGTCTTACTGGGAGCAAAAATAATCCCCGTAAAAATTAGCACTTGGGAAAAAAAGTGAGGCTCCATCTATAGCAATCGAAATCTACATTTCTCATACCACTTGATCTATTTATAGACAACAAGTATATCCTCTCCCAGTGTTCTTGCTCAGGTAAATAAGCCATGTTCTTGCAAGGTAATTCCTCATCTCTGCTGGAAACATCACCTGATACAGACTAGAAACAAATGTGTCTTTGTCACAGCTGGATTATATTGGCATCTGATGGTCATGCTGTGATCAGCAAGTTCTCATCTTATGAAAAATATTTTGAGTCTTTCTGTTCATCTGTTTATTATCTTGATTATCCTTTGCACTGGCACTCTTTCCTCACTTTAGCTAATGCTCTAAATAGTACAATCCAAGCCCGTGCCAAGGCATGGGAGTTAAAATACATTAAGTTCAGCTGTGAACTGCCCTTGAACTTGATGCTTCTACTTTCACAGTTTACTGTGATATTTACTTTAGCAATTTCCTAGCTACTGCTGAAAATTCTCTTCCTCCTCGTCACCATTTCAAGGGTCCTACTGAAAACACAGATTGATTACATTTATCACGTTTTCCTAGATAATCAATTATCACAGAAAGCTATCAGCTGAGTCTGGCTCAACTTTGATACTGTAAATCCATAGTGGTTTCTATCCACTGCACCTGTAGTTATTTACATTTATTTAACCCTCAGTCCCCATTAACCTTTCCTGTCTATGAATCCCAGTGCTCAATATGATCACCTTTCTTGACAGATTTGGCAAAAAGCATTTTGGAAGTGCATTTTTTTAACTCTACCTTTTTCCCCACCTGCTGGCTGTATGTCTTTCCTTATGCTACTTTTCCGGAGGTGACTGAAGGATATCTGTGTTTTGTTCTACAATAATGAGGTTTTTTATTTTCAAGACTGAATGCACATTTTAATTTTTTTGCTTATCATAGCCAGTGAATACCTATTGTATTACTTAAATTGAAATGAGGTTCAATAAATTCCTTGGAGAAAATAATAGGGCCCTAAAGGAAAGAGGCATTTTTCTGTTTCTAGACAGAAGCAGACTGTGACAACTAGTATATGGTTTGCATCTGCATATCAGTTCCACCTAGTGGGAAAAAGACTGTGTTAATTTTTAAGTTTGTAACCTTTTTTTATTTCATTTTGGGGGTTTTTTTTATGTTTTAAACTGTATTTTCCAAGGACTGCTCTCTTTACATTTTTGAAAAAAACAGAACATGAAATGTTCTCAACATACTCCAGCAGTCATGATGGGTCAGCAGTTGCTGATTGGCAAAAGAGAGTGAAGAGCCACAGGATGTGGCTACTCAACATCCATGGTATCTGACATGGGACATGGGGCATGGCAATTTGCTTGCTCTGGCTTTACAGGACCATGCAGCTGCTACCAACCAGCCTTGCAGGGGGGAACCTCAGCTGCTTTCCTGGGTCAGAAGACTCACCTCACCACCCAGAAAAACCACTGGAGAGCATGAGGTACAGGTCTTCCCCACAGACATGCAGAAGGTACTACAAGCCTGAAGTAAGGGAGACTTGGGCAAAATTTGCATATGATCTAGACCCTCTGTCAGAGTCCCCTATCTGAGAAGTCACAGGAACACAAAGCACCTGTCATCTACTCTACCTTTTCAGACTCTCATTCGGCTAAAGCTAAAAGTCTGTCTACAAAAAGCCTGGGTTTGAGTTTGTCAGCCCAGGTTTATCTATAACCCCATAGACAGAAATGGGACAATTATTGTATTTTTTGGTCATAGGATGAGAGACATCATGCTCACTACTCTTCATTACTTGTAAAGGGACCCTAATATGGCAAGCTGAAATGTAGATGTCTCTGGTTAGCATGTCCTAAAATTAGCTCGAGTGTGACTGCTCTCCTCTGTGTTCACTTCCACAGTCTGTAAGGGTGAGCTCTGATGAAGCATCTACCCAGCAAAGCACATGCATTGCATTCCCCCATCTTCACCCAGACATCACCAGCCCTCATGTAGCACCACTGTATGACCCTGGCACCCACCACTTTAAATTACAAAGATCTATGCCAAAGGATTGCAGGCAGCCAAGGGCAGCTTAGTCTATGCCTCTACTCACTAGCTGTGGTGCAGAGCCAAAGTACACACAGCTCCACCCCTGGTCAGCCTAGCAGACAGCTGGCTCAGAGCTGGAGAGCAAGTCCTAGCTGCTCTTCCCTCTGGGATCACTGGGAATGCTGCCAAACCACTTTAAGAGAAATATCTCTACGCTAAACCACATTTTATAATGGTTATTGGAAAGACAGCTATTGCAAGGCCAAGCAGATGCCAAACTGTATCTAAGAGCTGATGCAAACACTGCCTGGAAGACAACATGATGACAATGCTTCTAAACTCTGGGGCAGGAGTAATTTTCCATGGTACAGCTTCACTCAAAGCAGCAGAACGCCCTGCTGCTGTCAGCTGTAACTTGGGGTAGACATGAACTCCAGGTACTTTAACATTGTTTTTTCAGCTGTTGGGTATCATTTGCTATTGATAATCTTTGCAGATTGAAGACTGCCCCAGTTGTACCCACAAATTATTTCCATGCTATACACAAAGGTGAGTGTGGGGACTGCAGGCTGTAACCTCCGTCCAGCTCTCCCAGAGAAGTTTGAGAGCTAGGGTCCAACTGATACCAAAACCGACCATTCTGCATTGGCCATGTCTACCCTTGGTTAGGCATACTGGTTTTCTTGTGTGCTCTCCTGTGTCCTCAGTCTGGATGACACAAGCTGATAAAAAAAATTACTTGCATATCTCACAGACTACTCTTCAGTTAAACCATCCATTTCACAGTCAACCAAACAAAGACACTTTTTTCATCTAGAACAGGTATTTTTCTGTATCCAAACTACCATGTTATGGTACAGGTGCAATAACCTACATTTTTTTACAGCATTTACATCAGCAGTGTCATTCCACCAGCTCAGAACTGCAGTGGTTTCATTGGCCACACTCCAGAATGGCACCTACTGTCTATCTGCCTCCTGGACATATTCTAGCTTTAGATGATTCTGAGACACAAAACTGATACTCTGGGCTGGTGCTTCCCAAGTCTATGCACAGTTACTGCACAAACCAATAGTGAATTATTCAGTGCTGGGATCGATAATAAATCTTACCAGAAACATAATGTGGGGATTGAGAAGGTACTTTTTTCTTACCCTCATAGGAGAATAATAGTAGAATATAAGAATCACTGCAATGGGTGAGGCTGTCCAATCCATTTCGTTACCACTGAAGCAGTTGCAGAATAAGGTGCTCCAAAGAAAAATCTTCAGCTGCTTGCACCAGTCACTCAAAAATCTGGAATTACTTTACTACATAACAAAAAACCGAGCCTGCCTGGCAGCTTGTCATTGCTGCTGTTTCTATCTTATGTCCAATGTCAATGTTTGTGCCACAGCAAGACTCACTCTCTGACAGGCAACGGTTTATTTTGGTAAATTATGTATCTGACATACCAATTAACTCCCTTGTCTCTCTACACCTCCCAGTATAATTTTTCCCCCTAGCTACTTAAATATCTCACTCAGGCATTTCTACATGTCCTTGGGTCTAGAAAATGCTAGTACCCCACAAGTCTTTCCAGACCCTCCAGGTCCTTTCCCACACTGGGAACATGCTGCTCCAGCATATGTTTGACCCTTTCCCATTTGTCTCTCTCTTTATAACTCAGTGTTCCATATTCACTTCATTCCTAAAAAAATATTCTCCAGAAGCACTCACACAAAGTGAACAGTCCCTCAGGCAAGCACGGAAAGGAGACATATTAATCATCCAGTTTAGTTGCATGCAATATTGTACCTTTTAGCCCTAAATGCTACACAATAATATCTATTATGCCCCCTCCTGGCGAACAGAAGGTTCCAGAGAGACATTTTAACACCTTCCGGTGCCTAAAGGGGGCCTACAGGAAAGCTGGAGAGGGACTTTTCACAAGGGCACGTAGAGATTGGACACGGGGGAATGGCTTTAACCTGAAAGGTTTAGATCAGGTATTTGGAAGAAATTCTTCACTATGAAGGTGGTGAGGCACTGGACAAGGCTACCCAGAGCAGCTGTTGATGACCCATTCCTCAAAGTGTTCAAGGTCAGGCTGGACAGAGTTTTGAGCAACCTGATGTAGTGGAAGGTGTCCCACATGTAGAAGCCTGTAAGATAAGCTGTGGACTCTCTGACTTTTGTCATTCCCTTCTGACCATGAGCATCTATGAATCTTGGGTGTTCCCTTCCCCTCAAGGGTGGGTGCCACATCAAGGCAGTGCAGTTGGAACTAGGCGATTTTTAGGGTCCCTTCCAACACAAACCCTCCTATGATTTTGTGATTCTATGTTCGAGGCATTATGAGCCAAAAAGCAAATCCCAAGATATTTAACACACGAAAAACCCACCAAATGCTCCAGATGTCACAATGAGCCACAGGAGTAAACCAAGAAAAATCAAAGATATTATCACAGTCCCAAACCCTTGCAACAGAAGGCAAATTATTTAGGTGAAATGCCTTAATTATCCTGGGAGCCTGGCCATGACACGAAGAAAGGGAAAAAAAGAGGCCTAACAAGAAACATCACTGTTCCTTAATAATTTAAATTCTTTCCTGACCACCAGTCAAGAGCCTACAAAACCAGATCCCACAGGCTGGCACCAGTATGGTATTCAGACCTACACTCATCCCCTCTGGTTTCTACAAACCTATTCCAAATTACCAGTAACACGGGAAACATTACTCTCCAGAAGAGTCCAGCTTGGCTAAAGTGGGACTGCTGTGGTTAAGGGTTCTAGCCTTTCATGGCTTAGCATTACAATGCTCTCTCTATAACCATTTCACCACCAACCAATTTTGAAGTGGCCTCTATTTCATTACCCTGAGCTGGGCAATGGGAAAAGGCTATTTCTGAGCTGCCCTGTTCCACGGTTTGCTGGTTCTAATATTCAGAATCAGAATGAGTGTGCCAATTTGATGCTGCTTTTATTAGAATTTTTCGCCTTTCAAGCAACTGCCTCCTTCAAGTACCACTCTTCTTTTTACCAGAAATAGGAAAGAGGAGCAGGATAAATGACGGAATAATTACAGTTTCACTGAAAAGTGGCACCAGCAGCCCAGCTACAAATACGAGACACAGAGCAACCACCACAGCGCAAGAACTCTGTCCTGACAGCTCTGTTTCATTTCTTTCATCAAAGAAGAAAAAGCATCAATCTGCAGCTTCAGTAAGCCAGTCGTATTGCAGCAGGTTACACAGCAATTTCACAAGGGTAAACTGACCCAATGTGAAGCACTGGGCACTCATCCAATGAAAGAATACAGAAGGCAGAGTGTGAAATGACTGACTCCCTATATCAAAATTATATTTTTCAGTATCACATTAAAATGGAAAACCAAGACTTTTCACAGCAAAATAAAAATAAAATTATTGATTTTTATTTCCCCTAGTTCGCAACTTTTTCTGGAAAACTGAAGTCTCTCAAATATTTTAGTTTCAATGAATCAGCAAATTCCAGTTTCAAAGGTTTTAGATCTTTCTGACTTGCTCTAATTACAATACATTAGTTTGTGAATTCAGGAGGTATTAGGAAGATTAGAAAAAGCTAGCTGATACGACAGAGGGTGATGAAGAAAAAAGGATTTTTTTTCCTACCAAGCATATAATTAAGATGCAAAACTGCAGCTGAATCATATTCCCACGGCTCCATTCTCTTCCCTGCATGATATACCCCGATATTCTCTTCTCATTCAAAACAAGAAGCATGTTCCTGGCTGGGACAGGAAGTAGGATAATAAACAGAGTTCAAGAGCTCCTTCAGTGTATTTCCAAGCTCTTATACTTTGTACTCAGAAATGCTGCCTGAACACAGGAATGTCCTTCAAGACAAGAGGAACTGTTCAACCTGCTAATTTACTTAAGTACTTGAAAGTGACAGTTTCCCAAAAAGCTATAGGAAAAATCAATTCTCACTTATTTTCCATAAGCTCCTTTGAGAAACCCAGACTTAACGTAGCATCCCTCTTTTCTTTTGCAGACTGTTCACTGGGTTCCCCACTCCCAGTACTGATGTCAATGTGGGGACAACAAGTGGACACCATAACAATGCAGACTCCTTGAATTAGGCCCCATACTTGTGAATCATGGTCTGTGATTTCCTTAAATCACCAGTAAGCTTCCTCGAAAATATTCATATGAGATTTATTTTAAAAAAAACATGGAATGACTCATCCAAGGGTAGTCCAGGCTGTCTCATTTCACATCAAGTTTAATTTTCAATGCTTAATATACACACAAAAATACAGTATTGTCCCACAGAACCAGCTCCTCCATTCCCACTTATGGCCAGGTACCCCCACATCTCACCAGATCCTCATGCATTGTCTGTTTTCCTAATACTTCTCTTTCCTATCACCCCATGTTTTGTTATGGGTCTTTCTGGCCAGGATTTTGCCTGCTGATGGCACACGAAACTGGTGACAGACATTCTGTTGTGGCGGCCCTTCTCTCTGCAGCATTGCTTGTACCCAAGTTAACACTGCACTATGACAGGAAAAGAAATGAAGAATTAAAGAAGTACTACAAAAAGTATGTCATCACTGTACAGTCAGGAGTCAGTTGAACGTTCTTTCCAAACATGAGGTCAGTATTGTTGAATTTTAAACAAAATGTTCTTACTTGCAAAATAAAAAATTTAAAATGTTATTAAATAAAAAAAAATTTAAAAGAATCACTCAGCCTGACAATGCAATATATTCACAACCTACTTTCTCAAAAGAAAAGACATGCTGCACAATTCTACCATTTCCATACATATTTGAGTTAAGGAACCATAATTAGAATAATTAATCAATAACTACGTTGCACAGTTCCATGCCTGCAGCAAAAAATTATATTATTTCTTAAAATGCTGAAAGTTAAACAAACAAATTGAGTAAACTTTGCCCTCAGCTCTGAAAAACAAGTGATGCAGTGGAACTACTACATATTCAAGAGAACAAGAAAAAAGCTGAGAAAAGGCATTGGAAAATCACTGCGAACTCCTACCAGAACATGTGACCAACAGCTATAAGTCTATCCCTTTTCCCCACTCAACCATTTGATGACTTTTCTAGAAGCAAGATCAAAACAAACAGATGCTACTGTCTTCCCAACTGTAAAGCAAATAGCTTGTAAAATATAATCCCAGGGATACCAACATTTTCTAGCCTTTAGTAAGGGCATTAACTGATTACTCACAAAAGGATTCCTGAGTTGACTTTTGGATTCAAAAAATTGCAAGGCATTTCCATAGTATAATCTCTCCTGGCCAGTTTTAAACTACTCCGCTGCCTTTAGAGGTGTGCTGACTAAAACAAAAGTCAAATCTCAGCTGTCAATATGAGACCTCAAATGCAAGTAACAAAATTATCATGTGCAGACTGAAGTGACAGCCCCCTGGAAATGTGCATGGCTCCCCTTGCTGAAGAATATGTCACAGGGTGTCTTGCAGCATTCCCTGTCCTTTCAGCCTCCCAGGCTGTACAGATCCTGATATGCGCAAAAACCCCTGTGCTTTCTTCATGCAGATGTCACTGAGACCCAGCTGTCTGTGGTTCCAGTCCCTTGGTTCCTATACCAGCTGTTGTAAACAGCATCTGTAAAAAGTTCAGTAACTGGGAGAATTTAGAATATGGGTTGGTTTGTTTTTAGGGGCATGCTTTTGGAGGCTTTTTTTCCGAATCAAAACAAAGCTAAATGTTAAACTTCTGCATTCTCCGTAACACAAAACGCTCTCTCTTCTCAAACTAAACACATAAAAATGAAGCAATACAAATGTGCTTCAATGTGGCCAAATCCAGAGGTTCTTAAAATGCTTTTTCTTACTCCAGCATGCATGTCAAAGGACCTTCACTGACAAATCTCCAGGGAGACATACCACAAACTTAACAGGCCAGGCTTTTTATGAGTGTTTTGTGCTATCAGATTTGACTTGAAGCTACCACAGCAAACCACAAGTTGTCACTGCTGATATCCTAAACAAGGTGTTTACTGTTTAATATAGACTGGATTTCATTTCTTTCATTGAACTACGTTCTCAGAATTAAATCATGCCATATAGCATTCTGTTATGAATTTGCAAGCAAAGAGGAAGAATACACATTTACCGGTACTGTCATGTCCACTGCCACCAAAAGCATCAAGTCTCTTTTCTCAAACTGCTCTAGCTGTCTTAAAAGATTTTTGTTCCTACTATTAATACTGAAAGGTCATTACAGCAGGTCTTTCCTGCAAAGCTATCCATGACTTCTAAAAGTCAATCTAATTGTATTGATAAAGAACTTATATAGTTCTCTCTCTCTCTGTGTGTGTGTGTGTATGGTCTTTTAACTCGGAATTTTTATCCAGTCATATTTATGTCCATGAGTATTTATAAAGCACATCAGTGTGAATCTAATTCCTTCCCTTCCTTGGTATCATTCATCTCCTACTCATCCCATTTCACTGAAGATTCCAGTCCCTTACCATGACCAACATCACTTTCTCTTTTTGGGCTTTGTTATTCTTCCTTCTTGACAACTCACCTCTTTCTGCTTACACATATTCTCTCTGGGGAGGTAATTCATCTCCTCCTCCAGCAGCTAGTCTCTTCTTTCACAGTCATGTTCTATGAGTCACCTTCTCCATCAGAGATCTATCCAGCCTTCATTTCAGTAATTTCCTAAACATCCTGAGATGTATTCTACAACCCTATTCTTCTGTTCCATTCTTCTGATTTAATCTAATATCAGCATTCACAGTTTTACCTGTGACAGTCTTCTATATGCTTTGGCAGGCAAATATGCAAGCATACGTAGTTTTATTGAATACTAAAACCAGCAACACACATCCTATAGTTGCTACAACCCGTCATAGGATCATAGATTCACAGAATGGATTGGGCTGGAAGGGACTTTAAAGATCATCTAGTTCCAACCCTTTTGCCATGGGCAGGGACACCTTCCACTAGAACAAGTTGCTCAGAGCCCCATCCAACCTGGCCTCAAAGAAAGAGTTAATAAATGTGAGGAACAAAGCTAAGGTAATTGCCCAAGAAACTGACAGAGTCATATTCTGATTTAATTTGTCCCAAATCAAGAAAGATCAGAATCTGACCTTCTCGAAGACGGATATGTGATGAGTGAAACAGCTTTCTCTTACGTGACAAAGCATTTTTTCCTTACAGAAGACACTTTAAACAGAAAGGACTGTCTCTACACTTTCAACCTGCTGACAGTTGCAGAATAGAGGTTTCATGTGAAAAGCTCTAAGAGCTCCTAGCTTTCAGGCTAAAAGGAAAGGCAGGCACTGAAATAGGGTGAACTATCTTGAACTAAAATATACATTTCACTCTGCACAAAGTGAAGCTAGGCTTTATTTTCCAGGTCCCAAGTGGAGGTAGGAATTATGCCCATCAACTGATTACCTTTAAGTATTAGAAACCATGCACAGAAACAAGGCGAAATGGGAACTGGAAAAGTTTGTCATAAAAAGGAATACACAGTAACATGAGTTCTATCACACACTTTACTTTGAATTCCTCAAAACTACAACAAATACAGGATGTCTTCTGCTTGAAGAAAGAGGTTGAAGGGGAGAATCAAGAATGCCTCACAATTTATGAGGCTTTATTAATGCACAACAAAACAGTATCAAGGAGCAGACAGCTTTACACTCATGTACCCAGTGAGACTTGGTCAGATGTGAATTTTATGTTGCCAATCTATATATTTCCTATAATCTATAAAAAGTTTTCCAAGTAGAACCTCTACACTTGAGGAAGGTCCACTCTTGAACTCTTCCTCTTACGCTTGATTCTCCTTGCAGTCCTGATACTTCATTTTAAAATGAAAAAAAATTCATTGCTTTTTCTTTTGATGATTAAAGCTTGAAAAAGGTTCACTATAGCTTTTAATATAATTTATGAACATAGTATAACCTTGGTAGCTACTGGCACAGGATCAGATGTGAACCTGCACTGTGGTTTGACTGCACTTCTTTGTCATCTCTGACATTTGAAAGATACCTGATTCAAATGAATTATGATTAATATAATCACACTGTAAATATATACTACGCAACTGATACTCAAAACTAGAGCACAACCAATTTCTTCCTTGAATTAGGTCCTAAGAAAGAAAGAATAGGAAAAATACTATTAGGGTTAGAATTATTCCTCCTTTTTCCTAAAAATTCTGTATATGTTCAAAACTATGCATTACTTTCAGGAAAATCCCAAACCACTTAACCTGCACTGAGTGAAAATGTGAAGGTTGTCTGAATTTTGAAAGAAATGATACGCACCAAGAAAAGACCACTCTCCTAAGCTGAAATTACTGATACTTTATTAGGTTTAGCGCTGAAGGTCAACAAAACAGTACTTACCTTTTGTTTTGGAAAGAGTTTTAGAATAGAAATAAGTATGTTGCCATGTGACTGGTTTCCAGGCAGCAGTTCCACTCGCTTCTTCAGGGAAACGATGTGTTCTTGTTTCTGCAAATGCTGTTTATATTGAGTAAATCCAAGTATGTTCAACTCAGACAACACACTGTGAACCATTAATGAAAAAACGCATTTGCAAAAACCAGAACATAATACACTGACCTCTCTCAACTCCTGTCTGGAGAAAGAGATGCATCATATACATGACAGATTGTTGGCATTACGTTTTCTGGCTGTTGCCTCAAGAGAATGCCAACTTTTATGAAATATACTTGATCCATTCCATTTATTTTGTGAATAAACATGTACAGCTTCCTCCACTTCTTACCACATTTGAAGGGCTTAGACATCAAAAGTGACAAGTGTCAGTGGAAATACTATAAAAGCGTGAAATTTTCACTGAATACTGATCAACATCCCTCAATAACACGCAAAGGATGCATTAATAAAATCTTTTTTCTTACGAGATTTTTACACTATTTTTACTTGCTCCTCTTTATTTAAAAGTGTGTCTTACTCTGTCCATTTAACATCTATTATGATTCACTTAAGGAAGTTAAGAAAAATGAAAGGTAATTAAAAAATTCAGTACAATACGATGAAATCCTCTCAAGCTAAAACTGAACATCATTACTTAGACCAAACTTTTCACCAGCCCTGAACTGAACAACCTAAATTGAATCAAAGACTTATTTGATTATTTCTTCACATAATAAATAAGTCACTCAGAAAGACAGAGCCCAAAATCCACATTTATACCTGTCAAATTTTAAAGAACTTAAAGGAAATTATTTTGTCTTTTAGCATAATTAGCATCCAGTAAAATAAATTAGTAGGCATCAGCTTTCACTAGCTTTCGCTTTCCACTTCTGTGAGTCTTTGGTTTGAATACATGCTGAGAGAAGACACTTAAAACTGTATCTTTTAAATAAGGGGAAAAAAGTCAGAAAACATGCATATTAAGATGTAGTCTGCTCATTTGCTAAGAATCAAACATTTATGACAACACATTTTATCTTTAAAAAACCCAAACATGTTCTGCAAGCTCAGTTTTCATGGAAAAAATAAAATACAAGACTGACACAAAGAAGGAAAAAAAAGATTAAGAAGAAACCTGGAACCAGACTTTTTTTTTTTAATGTAAGTCAAAAGCTGCAAAAGCTTGGGCAACTGAAAGGGGATTTTCTTTGTGTGGGATGATATAACCACATCTTTTCTGGTGGGTCTATTAGGACTGTATCTTCCAGCAACACCATCTGGTGCTGCACACATCCTGCAGCTTATGTGATAAAAGCAGTACTACTGTACACCCTGCTGATCCAAATCAAGGCTGTGCACACTCCTGAGAACTGACCAAATTCATCTACAAAACTCTATGCAACCCACAGACACACATTAATGAACATCATTCAAGTTGCAGTCAATCACTCAAGAACTATGTAAGACAAGAATTTAATTTGTGCGTGGAAATGTAATTCATTCTTTACCTTGTACGGTAGAACTTAATCTTTCCTTACACAATTACATACACTTTATCTATGGATATCAGGCTGTGAAGAAGTGGCAGAAGCTATTTCATTGCTTCCTCAAGTTGAAAGGTCTAATATCAATAAGCTACGGAGATATAAGAATGAAAAGGTGGCTTTCAGGGTTAAAGCTGTTCTCTCTGCTGAAGAGTAAGGATCTACCTCTGCCTCTACTGAGGACTCCTACCCAGAGGAGTCAGAAATGAGAGCATCTCTGCATATACTGCATGTCCCTGATTTTCTCTGTAGGTGAGTTGAGATTTTGGGAATCTGACTTGCAGAAGAGCTGGAACTATAACATAACTCACCAATATCCTAAAAAGATGACATGCCAGGAGAAGGGCACTAACAACCAGTGAATACTTTGGGTCTTAATTACATCTGTGTAATTATGTAACTATTCAGCTCCTCATTCATGAAACATGGGAAAAAAAAATCCGGTATCATGCCACCTTACACTGTGCGTAAAAAGAAATGAGCACTAATGTGAAAATCCTGACAGACAATCACCAGGATAAAACTAATAGTAAGGTTCTGTCACTAAACCAAGTATTAGTAGATTTTCCTGGTTTAATTATACTTTTTACATGTTGTAAGCAAGTCCGTGCCTCAGTTTCTCATCTGTTCAGTAGACAAGCACCTTTCTTCACAAAGCTTTTGCAAGAACAACCCCATGCTTGCGATTATGAGGGACTCTGATACTACGATTATGCTGGATATACTCAAGCAGGAAACAGTCACGGACACATCATGGTAACTAAATGAAGAGCTTAAAGTTTTCAGGACCAGAAATTTAATCTGAATTTTTTCCCACATTTTCCCCATCTATATTTTTCCTTTGACTAATGGGTAGCACTAAAGAATGCAAAAGTAACGCAGGGAAGTGGCAAAAAAAGCCAAATAAGGCATGCGTTGTTTTCTTGGTGCTCATGTCTAATACACAATACTCATTAGGATACAATTCCTGCCAGTAAGTGTACCTTGAGATGATGGACATTAGTGGAGTTTGTGAATCTGTATTAAGGTACAATAGCTCATGCCTTAAAGCCTTCCCAGTTATACCAAAGTCTTTCTCCTGTCACTGGAAGGATTTGTGTACAGTTAATTCCTTCTGAGAATCCACAATGGTTCCTCCAAGCACATACTACAAACACTGATAAAACTAAAACATAGCAAACTATTTGTGCCGCTTTACTAGACTAACTGGGGAACTGAAGTTCTCTCTTCCCAAAAAGTGTTCACACTAAAAAAAACCCCACACTTTGTGAAGAAAACATCTCTGAAGCATTTCAGCCACCTCTAACATACATCTCCACTAATGCAATAAGATTTGTTTATCAAATACATGAATCTCCTGTACAGTCTTATTTATTACGCATTTCCCCCTTAGCAAGCTAGCGCTGGACTGGCACAGCCGAGTGCAACCCCTCTCCCACCCAGAATGGCAATCGAACTGCTGGGGTCAGGATTGAACATTTCTGCAAAATACAGAGAGTGCTTTAACTCTGCACCTTTCCACCAACTAGAAATAATCACAGCTAAAAAGTTCCTGCCTCCCACCTCTGGGTTTTGCCATCCTTTGCCCACAGATCGGCTGCCCGTACTCTGCCGGGTGCATTGATTTGTCTTCCGTGCCAGTGGTCATCCAGGGAACAGGTCTGCTGACGGGGCGGGCGAAGGGTGGCCTCTGCACCCTCCCCCTTGGCACGGCCTGGGGGGCCAAGGAGCTGCCAGGGCCCCTTCCCGCCGCCCCCCATTTACCTGGAGCAGGTGGTGGGCCGCCAGGTATCCCAGGCGCGGGCCCCCCTGCACGCCGGGCGGCAGTCGCCCCGTGCCGTAGCCGTGCCAGGCCACCACGTAGGGGTTGTCCATGGTCAGCCAGTAGCGCACCTGCCCGCCGAAGTGCCGGAAACACAGCTCGGCGTAGTCGTGGAAGAGCTGGGGCAGGAGGGGGCTGGCCCAGCCGCCGAAGGCGTCCTGCAGGGCCTGCGGCAGGTCCCAGTGGTACAGGGTGACGACGGGCTCGACGCCCACCTCCCGCAGGCGGAGCAGCAGCCGCCGGTAGTGCGCCAGCCCGGCGGGGTTGGCGGGCGCCGTCCCGTTGGGCAGCAGCCGGGACCACGACAGGGAGAAGCGGTAGTGGGAGACCCCCAGGCGCCGGAGCCCCTCGACGTCGCGGAAGAGGTTGTTGTAGCTGTCGCTGGCCACGTCGCCGCCCACGGGCCCCGGCGGGGCGGCCCCCGGCGGCGTGGCCGGGCGGTGGGCGAAGGCGTCCCAGACGGAGGCGCCCTTGCCGCCCTGGCGCCAGCCGCCCTCCGTCTGGTAGGCGGCGCTGCCCGCGCCCCACAGGAAGCCGTCGGGGAAGGTGTCGTGGAGGAAAAGCTGGTCCTGCGGGTAGGGCAGCCGGGCGAAGCGGGACCAGGTCCCCGCGCCCTGCCCCGGCGCCCCCCGCCCCGGCCGCCCCAGCAGCAGCAGCAGCAGCAGCAGCAGCGGCACAGGCAGCAGCGGCGCGGCGAGGGCCATGCTCCCGACGGGGCTCCGCGACGGCAGCGCCCGCCTCCCAGCTGCCCGCCGCCCCATTTTATCTCACCTCGCCCCCCCCTATCCCCCACGCCCCGGTGGGCACGGCCATTAATAATTACCTCGGAGCTGCCGCCTGCATCCTTCCCGGCCGGTTCCATCGGGGAGGGCTGCCGCCGGGCAGGAGACAAGGTGTGAGACGGGGTGGGCGGGAAGGAAAGGGGGAGAAGCGGGGCGTGGGATCCTGGGGGAAAGGTGGACCCTCTCTTCCCTTCGGGTTCGGATCTGTGTACCCCCACGGCCCCCTAGGGTGAAGATTCCCGTGTGCGGGCGGCAGGCGCAGCCCCGCAGCCCTTCGCCTGCCCCACCGGCCGCCCGCACCTCGCTGAGGCTCCGGCAACCCCGCGGAGGAGGAACCCTCGCCGCTGCCCTGCACCTTTTCCCCGAAATGGCTTTTCTGAGGAGCCCGCGGAAAGACTCGACGGGCGAATCCGTCTTCTCTGAGTGGCTGATCGTAGCCCCCTGCCGTCCCCCGCTGCAGTGCCGCCGTCGGGGAGTCTGGGGTCCCTGCGCCGGGCCGAGGGGAGGGAGCGATTCGCGGGACTGGGGGGGGAAAGGCGAGGAAATAAAAACGATTTTCCCTTCACTCATTGTTTCCGTCGTGCTTCCGTGGCAAGACACATCGCACCTCTCATGTAACAATAGTTGCAGAGAAACTCGTTGTCCAAGGACATCATGCACTCACTCCTCCCCGCCCCCTCCCCGGGAATTCGTGGGCTGTCACCTCCCAGTAACAACACTTTTTTTCCTAGGAGTAGGAGCTTGGTGTTACTTGGTTGCTTACTGCACACAAAACAAGTTCCAATTAGAAATGCCTCACGGATCTTTGCGGGGAGGAAACAGATCGAGCTAAGTTTGATTACTGAGTTGCGCTTCTTAAGTTACGATTGAGCAGGCGTGATGCATGGACTGCTCTTTAAAGGAAGGTCTGGAACTGCCTTTCGCGTATCCTTAGGACAAAACAATCCAATCAAGACTGCAAAGCAAGAAATTGCCCCACGCATTGCAACACCTGGTATTCAGTTGTGTGAACTCAACATGTTTTGAGACATCTAAGAATAAAACATCTACTAGACAGGCTGTTAGGGTCAGGGAGATGTTCTCAGGAGATAAAGCTGTTGTTTAACTACAGGATCAAGGCATTTAGATAATTTCATTTTATTTTTAGAAAATAGATGCCCTCGGGGGAAAATTACGGGTAATTGCTAATAATGAGTCGATGGATTTAAACGCCCGTTGTGATCTGACAAAGGTTTCTTCTAGTGCACAGGATGGGCTCTCACCCCTCTCAAGTGCAAGCAGGGCATTTGCCATGCCCGTTTCTAAAACTTCCATCTTTTCTGCACTGATTCAGATCAGTTTTGGGGATTGATTTTTGCTGTGTTTTAAAGAAGAGACCAAAGATGAAACAGTCAGGATTGAAGTCAGTCTTCCATTGGTGATAATTAATTAAATGCTCTGTTAGAGGGATGGAGATCTGATGGAGGTTCAGGGGACCATCAGCGCCCCTTCCCTAAGGGAGGAAGTTTGTGGGGTGAGAACAGGGGGGCGGCAGGCCCAGAACCAAGGGTCATTATCTGCCAAGACTGAGTTTGGGATACAATATGACAAGGTGCTGAAATTCAATTACAGTAAATTACTTCAACAACTGCGACAACAGAGCTGCAACAACAGAAAAAGGTGTTTAGCATCACCTGCTAGTTACTTGAAGAAGCTGGAGGTTAGTTGTTAAATGCACAGGGATATTGCTCCAGTTGTCCTCGTGCAAGGAGTGAAGAGTCAGGCTCCTGTTCAGCTACAGACCTGGTTTCAGGGAAAGTGTAATGCCTTCACTGGATCTCTCTGCCAAAGTACCTTAAAAATTGGGATGTAGAGGTATGTCTCAGAAATACCACAGCCTAAAATAGGGTATTAGTGATGCTCAGTCCATTGATAACATTTAAGGAAAAAAAACTCATTGGGTCTCTGTGGACACAAAAGATTTTGAGATATATCTTGGTTGTCTTTTCATTTGCTAATTATTAACTAAAACCTACATCAATCCTATTTGTACTTGGGCAGCCCCAATAAGTAGGCACTTAGCTGAAGCCCTTTCATTAGGAGCTCATTTTTTCCAGAGCCTGACAACAGTTAAAAGAAAGAAATAGCCTCATGGTGTTACTCCAAGTCAGTCTAGCCAAGATGTTTGTCAGCTTCTGGAAAAGGCTACCTTCTTCAAAAACTGTCCAGGAAGCCTACAGTGACTGTGCTTCTGATGCAAGCAGACCATTTTTGAGGGACAAAATCTGATCATAAGTTGCTGGCACAATGTTGTCACTTCACCTGCATGTCTGTTGGATGAAAACTTTTTTTGTTTATTTGAGGGTTTTTTTGGTGCAAATGACAGAAAATGTGCAATGTGGCTTCCAATTGCTTGTGTTTTTTTCTTACAAAGAAAGCTTGTTTTTATGTTTTAGGACGACACAATCACTCACTGCTCTGAGCCAATATATTTTTTTCTAACAGACAGCCTAACAAATTGTGAAATATTAACCATGCAGAAAGGTCAGCCAAACACTTGCAAACAACCAGGTCTCCCTCACTGCTCCTTGAGTTCAAAGCATGGCTCCACTGGGTCTGTCTTGCTGAGCAAGCACAATTTAAACTCTGTCCCAAGTAAGCAGATCAAGATTTGACTTTCAGCCTCTTTGTATTGGTGAGTACTGAACATTCAACTTTTGATAATACATGAGTGTCAATATATTTTTCTCTCAAGCTCAGCTGAGATTTTCTTTGCTAGGTATGCAGTCAGTGCATGCAATCAAATTCGGCAGTGTTCTGACTGAACACTTCTGTTTCTATCCCAAAGGGCTTGAATCTTCTGGCATACTTAATTCTAGGTAAAATATCAATTTCTGCTTTAGATTAATTTAACTGTTTTCTCTGAGATCCTATCATGCACTGGCTTCAATGCAGCAAACCCATTCCTCATTTTAAAATCTCCACAGAAGAGCTAACAGCCGAACACCAGTACATCTATAGTAGAACAGGTGGTCTCAGTGCCTATAACCACCATCTTCTGTGTTAATACCCCTTCTCTGCTGACCAGCATACTCCCAAATGGGTGTAAGCATACAGTCAGTTGAAAATAGCCTTGTGTAATAGATTTACAGTCTCAGCATTTCATCTCAAGACACAGAAGTTTTCGCTAACACTTGGGAAACTGCTTAAAAAAATCACTGCCTGAATTAGGTGAGCATTTTCTCTACTGCTTCCATCACTGCATAACAATACTACTTCTTTATTCTGTCCCTTAAATGCAAAGTGCTAAGCTGTCAAATTGTACTTCCACTTGCTGATCAATAGCTGTTTCCAGTGGAAAGCTGTGCAATAGCGTTCTAGATTTACCTTCTCTGAATTACTTTAGAGACAGCTAGTAACGAATTGTATTGAAATTAGAAACATGGTGTTGTCAGGTCAAAAGCACACCTGCTGGTGTAATGAATGCAGTGCTGAGGAATGCTTGGGAAGATGTTGAATTCTCCTCTCTTCTAGCCATAAGTACCAAATCACTCTCATCTCCACTTTTTTTTTTTTTTTTTCAGCTGGAAAGGGTGGTAGAGAGTTTCAAATGCCTTTTTTGAATCATAGCCACTCTAGTCTTCTCCTGCTGTTTCAAGTATCATAAATTCCTTTTATCTCATAAAGAACTCTGAATCAGTACCAAGATGTAGTGTGAGGTGGGAAATTAGAAACCTAAACTGTAATCATTTTCTCTTTATCCTCTTGTAACTGTGTCACCAAGAAGTGGGCAAATCTTGAACTTTGAACCTTGTAGGAAAAGTGGAATTTGAAATACTTTGGCCCTTCTTACTTTTTAGAGTAATGGGGAGTAACTTCACGGCAAGCCTAGAAATTCATAATTTTTTCACATGGGGCAGGAATGACAATCTGTAACCTGGCAAGGAAAACATATGGTGTCTGGATGCTTCCTTGTACATGCGTGGCTGGGGCTGCAAAGCCTTCCAAGTCTTACAAACCCTCCATCAGGGGAACCAGGAAACACATTTCAAACCGTGAATCACAGAAAGTGATGGGAAAGGAAAGAAAGGTGAAGCACCATCTTGGAAGGCCATTTGAAAATGAAATCTTGTAAATGCTGCCTCATAATTCTGGTAGACCACAAACACTTCCCATTACCCAGATGACAAGACAAGAGTTTGTAGATGATCTCCTGTATTCAAAAGTGCTTGCTTTATTGCTAAAGGAAGGGTTGGACAAACATAGAAGGGAAAAGAAATTACCTCTCTCCTAAGAAGTGAGAGTCTAGTGAAGACGCCTTGCTCTTCCTCTCCTGGGCTGAAGACATGGGCTTGGCTAGCGAGAGTGGTCAAGAGCTGAAGGATAAGAGAAAGGACAGAAGAATGCTCCCAACCAACTCCAGCCATAGAGCTCATGAGCCACAGGCTTCAGCTGTGTTTTCGGCAGGAACTTAACCCTGTTGCAGTGGATGAAGAAATGGACCTGTCTCCTGGGTGTCTGCTGAATCTATGTGAACAAGCAAAGGTGAGTGTCCAGGGAGGTTGCAGACCAAACAGGGAGTTGCCTGATCCATTCTGGCTCTTTAGGATAGAAAATCCTGGAATGCAGAGCAACTGGATCACTTCAAGGAGTGAAATAGACGTTGGATAGACTGGATCTCAACCCTAAGAGTTACACACCTGTGAAAATCCCAGTCTGTCATCTCTGATGCAGTACAAAAAGGACCAGAAGATGATTTCACTCTTCTCACTCTAATTTCTATTTATGATACCCTGTTAGCATTTTGGAGCCAATTTCATTCCATCTCCACAGGATGGCTCGAAATCTTAAATCCTGTCTCTCAGTCCAGAGCTGACAGCACTCTGGAGACACAAATAGCGACTTTTCATATACAGCCATCCTATCTCTTCAGTTCAGGCACAGCTGAAACATTTCCCTTCACTCTTCAAATTCCTAGTATTTTAAAACTTCTGCCAAAATGCCACATTTCCTATGAAAAGAAAGATCCACAGGGATTTAACTGAAGAAATATAAAGGATTATTATTAAAAAATGGAAATGCACTGCTGAGTTTTATGTACATGAAAGTTGAATCTTTTATGCATTAAATTCAGCCAGGGAAGAATATGCTGCAAAATTACTTCTATCATCATCATATCTTTAGATTACTTTCTGTAGGTAGATTGATAAGAATGACTCCTGCTAAAATCATACATCAGGACAAGTTAGTATTTGCTAAATCTGTATTCAATAAGCAATTGAATGACAATTCAGTTCACATTTCTTGTTGGTTTTGACTCATGAAAGTATTGATCTTATTTACTGCAAGGCAAGACTGGCTCACAAAGAAATAGGAGTGGTTTAAAAAGCTACTGTAGTGTGTTAATTCTTTGTAAGATTTGCTGCCCAAATGACTCTTCTGCAGTTAAGAGTTATATCACTTTAAACTGATCTGAGCTGAAGCTTTGTAAACTAGTAATTTAAAATATATTGCACTAAGCTGCTGAGACACTAAATGTACAGACAACATGAACTGCAAACACATAAGCATTTTTCAGGGCTACAGGCATATGATGTTCTGTAATAAACACAACTATTACATTATACAAAATCAATTTTCACTGAACAGCAAAAACTTAGTCCTGTGTGAAGTGTGCAGTACTGCAGAAGTGTGAAGTGTGATTTATAGTCAACTGAGAACTCATTTAGTCTTTTAGTGATGCTTCCTACTAACATAATGTACTTGGGAGCCATTTCCAGTTACTCTAGCAAGGCTCCACTCCTGTGTTTCCAAGATTGGCGCAAAACCATTAGGAAGTCAAGACATTTATTACCAGAACAGTAAGTATGCACAGTTTAGGGTCTATCTCTTCAAATGTGGTTAAGGAGTTGAATCAGATAAGGCTAAGATTGCTACAACAGTCCAGACTTGGAAACTAGGTCTTCTAATAAAATAAAAAAAACAATTATTGCAGCGAATTTCACCTCTGAGATATGAAACCATAGATGCATGGACAGTAACCAAAGCATTTTGCATTAAACATTTCATCACAGCTGCTATCCAGAAGGATTGGTGCACTACTTCAAAAACTGAAAGTCTCATGATTTCCATGTTAAGTAGGACTAGAGTTATGAAATTTAAAGTTTGTAGCTGGGCAGCTAAGTAATGAGAAGCCTTTGGTTGGTTCATCACACGTTGTCTCTGCTGCTCCTTCATCTACAGAGGGAAGACTCCTCACATTCTTTCCCTGATCGAGAGTTGGGTGCCTCCCATGGGAGACAGTCCTTCATGAAGTTCTCCTACATGAGTCCTTCCCATGGGCTGTAGTTCTTTGTGAACTGCTCCAGCTTGGGTCCTTCCATGGAGTGCTGTCCTTCAGGAACAGACTGCTTCAGCGTGCGTCCCGCTATGGTCCTGCCAGCAAACCTGCTCTGGCATGGGCTCCTCCATGGGCTACAGGTAGATAGATCTTGCTCTTCTGTTGTCTTCCATGGGCTGCAGGGAGCAGCCTGTCTCACCATGCCTTCACCATGGGCTGACAGGCCTGGAGCACCTCATCCCTTTCCTGCTCCACTGAACCTGGTGTCTACAAGGCTGTGTTTCTCACATATTCTCACTCCTCTCTCCAGCTGAATTTGCTTCTCCACAGTAACTTTGCTTCTTCTTAAATCTATGATCCCAGGGGCACTGCCACTGTCGCTGATGAGCTTGGCCTTGGCTAGTGGTGGGTCTGTAGTGGAGCCATCTGCTTTGGCTCTGTTGGACATGGGGAAAGCTTCTAGCAGCTTTTCACAGAAACCACCCCTGCTACCAAAACCTTGCCATGAAAACCCAGTGTAATGGCAATTCTGCAGTAATGTCCTGGGGACCTCAGGGCATCTCAGAAGATGCCTGTGTTTAGGTAACTGAACTGAGCCCTTGACAGTTCAAGGAGATTTAACCAGTGTAAAACATGCAACCTAGAAAGTAATTAATCTCAGCCTAAGTAAGCACCAAGGAGATTTACCTACCCAAACATGTATGCCTGCTTCTATCTCCAGCAGCCAGTCCATGGTGTCTGGCACATCTGCATGGGAGTTGCCAATTTTGCACAGAGGGCTCATTTTATCTGCCTATATGTCTGATGTGACTTTTGTATAGGTACTCGACTTATCTTCCACTTAGTATTCCAAAACAACACAAGTCAGGTACAGATCTTGTATTATATCTATCAGCTTTGGGTAGACGATATGGTGACTGTATGGCATGACACAATGGTTGCCAAACAACACCATCTACTTTCCTGTGGTCAACCAAATGTGGGAGATCTGCATCCTCCTGTAATGGCCGAAGTCAAACAGAATACCCTCATACGTTCAGAATGGTGCTCAATGCCACGTGTAAGAATGAGAGTCCTGATCATCACCTCTCCACTTACACAGTCTGTTATGATCAGATCTTTGTGACTTCTGCATCATCCAGCTCTTGCTGAAGGCACGTAGGTGCCTGAATCTCAAACAATCTCACTTTACTAATATTCTGAGATAATTTTTTATCTTAACACCATTACACCTATACATCATACGTGTACTACAGTCATTAACATACAGCCTTGCTTTACCCACATCTGAAACCAAAGGAGGTTTACTTTTCTGAGCAATAAGTTGCTCATCTCTTCCTTAGAGTGAAATTAGAGAAACGATAATATTTAGCAGTGTCAAGATCTTAATACTTCTTCCTGAGGAGGAGATGGACTGTTTAGGTTATTGCCCTCTTTAAGTGATGGATCTTACAACCTCTTCTTCAGACCAAAACATCAGGGGCAAAATAGGAAGCCATATGTGCTACCACAGCCTTCAGTTCCATGAGATTAAGTGTTTGTGAGACTATTTTGAATGTTCTCAAGGTCAGTGATTAGATTTCCACCACCTACTCTGATTCACCCATACGGTGTAGATCCGCTGCAAATCAAAGAAGGATGAGCAATCCAATAAAGAAGGACAAGCTATGCAGCAATTATAATGTGGGTAGCTGAAGGTAGGAGTAACAAAAATGCCACAGTGATTAAGCAACACGTGTTGGCACATCTATGTTTCAGTTCTCCTCATCTAGCAGGTAACTTCAGAAAATATTAGTATCTGAGGGATTCTAAGGAAAAAAGTGTTTGATATGTCTGCTCGTTGGGTGTGAGGAAAGTCCCAAACTGCAGCTGAAGGAGGTATCGATTAAGCTTTGATATATGTAAATTTGAACTATATGTAAGGAAGTTAAGCAGGCTTGTTATCTAAAATTGCTGGACCTCTAGGAAGGCTATCTACTGTTTGGAACAGCATCTAAAGTAAGTATTTTCCAAGTGTAAATATTTCACTTACAGTGCTCTTTCATATGTGTGCAGAACATAACCCATGGAAAAATTCAGCTTGAAAAAAAATGCTTTGCAGCCCCTGTAACTATTTTCAAATGCATTCATTGCTGGAAGAATGTACACCCTTACCACCATGGTGCATGAATTCTTCATTCAAACCTATTTTTTGTTTATAAATTGCAAAACAATTTCTTTGTAGCAAAAAATCTTTTGTATATACACAGTGGGGCAGTCCACACACACAGAGAAAAGCAGATCCCTGCCATTATGAAACGTGCTTTGTAGGAGACAGCAGTAAATGAGTTTTAAATCTCCTAGATATTTTTAAAAATATGGCACGGTTAGGCATCATCAAGAAATTCCTCCTTTGGCCTGAAACAGGGAAAGGACTCTTTGCAGGTAAAGTGGAGGATACCAAGGGGTAGCTATTGAGTGAGATATGCTTTTTGGGGCATACCATCTGAGCAGGTGTCATTTGGGCAATTTATGGACACAAAGGCTGATATGGCAATTTTCTGCCTGAATTCTGTAGCTTAGTCATAGATATAAAGAAAAAGTTAATTTTATCTTTTTTTAATAATTTTTTTTAATTAACTTAGCATTTAAATTCCTCTAGGCCTGGCTTTCAGCTGACAAACAGATGTTCACTGAAAGGAAGGCATCTGTGTCCATTTCTCATTATTTTTTCTATCTTCAGTTCGAATCAGTTTTTAACTTAAAAAGCTGAAAATTTTGAGGAAGGCAGTCTACTGAGTACATCCACTTATTTTTCATGCTAGTTTTCATTGCTGCCTAAGAGTCTCTTTTCTGTATGCAAGGGCTTTTCTGGATGTTGCCTTACAGTGGATGTCCTGTAAAGGCAGAGTATCAGTGCCTGCAGTGTGTGAGACTTGTCTTAGCATGTTTGCTATTATTATTTCAGCAGGCCAGCAGCAGTTTCTCAAGGATCACAAATGAAAGCAGGAAAATGTGATTTTTTTAAAGTATGGCAGGTATCTCCAAAAAAAGCTCAGCAAAATTTCACGCCATGGGGAAAGCATGCTTCCCAAAGCTAAGTGCATCCTCCAGACCCATCTCACAGCTGTTGGTGCAGTCAGCACTGTAAGACCTCAGGGTCAGTGGATCTAGTCTCTGGAGACTGCAGCACTACTCCTGTCTCTTAAAAATGCTGATAGGCTTGGCTTGGTGGCAAAGGCTCTGCCCAGTTTACTGTCTTCAAGCCAGGCCCCTTACATATTCGTGACCTAACTGGTGACGCATTTCATATTTGCCTGTAACAAGGTGCTGACACTACCCTTTGTAGCCTCCTTGGGACTAACACAATGTGTTTTGATTCCTAACTCCTCTTTTACAGTGCTCAAAACAGATCAGGTGTCTCATTTCACACGTATCATTGCTCAGCTGCATTCTGCCCCGTTCCCGTTCTTCACCTAAGTTGCAGACCATACCATATTTAACACAGTCACTTCTCCCACTCCTACCACGAAAGGACATCATGCTCCAGAGCAGCATCTTGCACATGCTTTCACATTATAGCTTAACTTATGTCAAGAATTTCCATTTTTGTTCTCAAATCGTTGTCCAGGCTCACTTTGGCTAGTGTTGTTTTGTACCTGTATATGAGCAGTACTAAATGGGGCTGCAGAGTAAACTCTCTAAACAGCAAATGTCAGCTAAATACCTTCAAGTAGGTGGCCACTCCTCAAAGAAGAGGTAGGAAGGCTCTAAACTGTGAAACATATGCAAACTGGAGGGAGTGGCTGTTGTCAGCTTCATCTATGGCATGATATAATGGAGATGACCTTAAAGGTCCCTTTCAACCCAAACCATTCTATGATTTTATGATACTAAAGCAGTGTAAAAACAGTTAAGCCTTTTAGCAAAGTTTAACATACAATGGAATAGTAATATTGGTATAAGTTCTACTATAGGTGTAGGTATAATACTATGTTAATTGTGGCTTAGCTTGTGCCTCTTCCAAAATGGGACTTATCTTTACCAACAGAAACATTTTTGTTTCTTTAATGGAGGGCATGGATCCATTAGAAGCTCCTTGCATGGTAGCAAGTGCCAGCTGTCTGCAGTAACACTCAGTCCAGATATGTTTGGTGCATGGAAACTGTGAAGTCCTTAAATGAAAGGCTTCCCCCCCTCACCTATCACCTGCTCCAGGACAGCTGCTTGACCCCGGCAGTCAGTACTGGAGCCAGATCAGGCAGGTCATGTATAAGGGCCTGTGGAGCAAACGCCTAGCTCCAAACTGTGGGGCTAGCACTTGACAGGGAGAAGGCAAGGAAGTTGTTGCATTGTACATCTACAGCAACCCTTCTCCCTCAACACTCACCTCTTCTGCTTCAGCAGAGCAACCTGCTTCTTTCAATCACAAGCAACAAAAATTACGTGACTAATAATCCTATCAGTTCTGTCCTTTCTCACATGCACCCTCTTTTTCCAGTAACCCCTCCCCTTATGCATTTAAACAGGACCAGGAAGCAGGACATGGGGGTGACACACAACCCATAAGTGGAAGACAAGCTTATTTTTGCAGAGGATTTTAATTTCTATTCCTGTTTGGAAATGGGAAATGCTTTGGCCACCCACAGGACCACTGTTTGAGTAAAGTAATTCAGCAGCCATATAAGACATGAAACAAGGATGGTCTTGCCGTCCTAAACTAACTCACAGGTCCCACTGCACTGGTAAATAAGAGAGCTCTGGTGTCCTTGCAAGCTCATCCCCTAATCACCTTTCTGTTTAATTTCCTCTCTGTCTCTGATTTTGCACAACTCTCTGCAATACAAATCTGCTACAAAGGGGAGCAGCCATAATCACTGCAAACCTGAGCCAAATGGTGCTACTTAGCCCTAGGCACAGAAATCATTCTCTTTTATACTCTTTCCTTCAGCAGCATGGAAATGGCTAAAAGTGCAATTAGCCCTTTCTGTTTGATATGAGAATTGATTTTTTTTTTTAATCTACACATGCAGCAATAACCAGCAAAACATGTCGCTAAGTTATCTAGCCTACTTCCCTACCGGCTCCTATTCAAAGGACACATCTGCACATACACAAAATTACGTGCAGATTTCTGAAAATATGTATAAACAACTATGTAAGTCTTACAAACTTTTCTTTCCAGCTTTCAACCTGCTGTAGTACTTTGTATTACCAGACGAAACTGCCTAAAGTTGCACCTGGAGAGGTTTAGATTGGATATTAGGAAAAAATTCTTCACTAAAGCACCGGAACAGGCTGTCCATGGAAGTGGTGCCATCACCTGGGTCAGTGGCTGGATCCGAGGATCTTAAAGATCTTTTCCAAGCAAAAGAATTCTATGATTCTATGATCATACTGCCTCCTAAGGGATAACACCCCACACACAGACCTACCACGGTTATTGTTTTAATGGAAAACCCTTTACGCTTCTCTGCTCTCCTCCAAGACACTTTGTATGATTCTGATTTGAATACAATGACTTTGCAAATCCCTGGTTGTGCACATCAAAAACACCAAGGATATAAATCTTGGGCGCTTGCTGTTACGTGGGATAGGACTGGTCCACATGAAGCCAAGGAGATTCATGGTTCTTGGAACTGCAGTGGAAGGAAGGTGTAACAAAATTATTGTCAGGCCAGCTGGGCAACTGTGCATTGATGATTCCATGAAATGTTTGCTAGTGGGCTCAGGATAGTAATTAAAAGCTATGATTCACATATGTTGAGAGAAGAAAAAAAAAATTCTAGCAGTTAGTGTGTATTATACTCAATGGATAAATGAATAGTGTAGTTACCATGTCTCAGACAAGTTTACAAACATTACTAATCCTCTCACTTCTGAGAATGTTACACGACCATCAACAAGACAGAGAAGAATTTCAATGTGTACACACATGCATGACAGATTTCTAAACACTGGTGATAAAGCTGGTGCTAAATGGTGATAACTTTAGATTACCATTATACAGCAGAGCTCTGGGTTTTTTTTATTCCCATGCCTTAGATTTGCAAAGTTTACCTACAGATTTGCTCAAAGGAAAGAATTTTTTTAAGCACCCCAAAATTTACAATACTTGATCTGCTAGCATACTGTCTGTCATTGGTACTATTTAATGGCTTCTTTAAAATCCCTAATCTGTAACCATCACTTTTACCTTGAGTGAGTTTTTCTTGGCATTCCCGGGGAAGAAGGGAAAGTGAAGATATCGTCAATGTGAATGTGAAGCTTTGGGAAGGGATTAAAGGCACTACAATAATACAAGTTGTTGCAGTGGTTACCAGTATCTTCCGACGGGGATTTGTCGCCAGAGCTCAAGACCCTAATGATGCTAAAGAAAGGATCTCATGAAATATCCAAGTTCAGAAGACTACTCAAAAAACAAGCTCAGACAGATGAGGCACAATGTTCTTTAAATGACTGCTGAATATTTTTGAAGATTAGCCTTTTTTGCCGGTAAATGTGTATTAAAGCCTAAGTTATTATTAAGGTGATATTATCTCAGTGAGTGTGTCATCCAAATGGTATTTTATATGATATGTTGGGAATTTTCCAACAGAAACTATTTTTGGTTAGAAAATGCAGCTTTATCAAAACCATAGCTTTTTTATGGAAATGTACATACCAGCTTTGATACAGATGGAATTTTCGTATCAAAAAAATCAAAGAACTAGAGAAACTTAAGTCATAACAGCCTTCTGGCTTGGCTCATTTATCTGGCTGTGGGAACTGAAGACTGAGGTTTCTGGATGTGCATGGCTCTGCCTGAAGACTTGAAGATCTGTTTTTTACCGTCAAGGAAAGTAATCCTTTCACCCAGCTGGGCTGTGGTGAGTTGTTTTTCACCTAGAGGCAAGAGAGTGAGAAAATGAAGTTTTGCTGTGCAGCTCAGTGGTCATAACTCATATGTGCAGTGCTGTCGCCAGAGATTCAGTGTGACAATAACACCAGCATACAAGAAAAGAAACCAAAGCTCATGTTGTTATCTCTCTCTCTGGTCAGAAAACAGCAAAGAAAATTCAAACGCTGATCTGCCTTATCCCATTTGAGTGCTGATTACATCTTGTGACTGCAACCAGACATGGAAAAAACACTTGGCAGCAGACACCCTTAGAACATGGTATTCCAGAGATATAAAGGACTACAAAAGGAGAAGAGACTCAAGAAGGAAAAAGTATTTCATCTTTCCAAGGGAGTGACTGACCATGAAAGCACAGACACACTCTAGAGAAACACTGTGTAAAGTGTAGAAGGATGAGGCTTTTGCCTCCACGTATCTTATCTCTTGACAGGAGTGCAGCCATTCCAGATTTTCTCCAGGTATCCAGAAGTGCTAAGTAAGCATGCCACTGCAATAAAAGAACATGTTGTAGCAAGATAATAAATGTGACTTGCTTAACAACTGTGTTATCTTGAATAACCAGGCACAAGAGTAGATAGCATAATCTAAGTATCAATGTGCCTTATGCACAGGGTATAACAAGCTGGAAGTCACACACTTTGAATTACCATCTGTCCATTTGCAATGTAACCACCCCCTTTGAAAAATACATATAGCCAGTCAGATATTACATACAAAATTTGTCATGGAATTTATTACAAAAAATGAAGCCTCATACCTGGTGGAGATGAGTCACCCACACTTTCCCTCTGTGCCGCAAAAGTAGCTTTTGCAATTGTACTGCCATAAATGAACATCTGCCAATTTAATGCTTTGTTCCTTATTACAAACTGTCATGACAAATATGGGTTTTGTACCTTGTATTGTGGGAACACCTGACCTTCAAATTAATATCTTCATACTGATGCTAGCTGAAAGCCCTTCTCTACTGTAATACTTTAAATTCTTTTGTCTTCTTTGTTTCTGTCTCAGGTAGGAGGTCCTGCATTCATTCTGAAGCAAAACAAGAACACTTTTCAAATATTTCCTATCCAGCTTTCATTTCCTTATACATGAATGTTGTTCTCAGACATATTATGTTGTTTGTACCAGATATAGTCAGAGATAATGCTGTTAATCTTTTTTCTGGTCGTATTTTATATTAAAAATCCAATTACAAATGGCTTTAAGTAGATTAGAATTATTACTTTAGAGCCAAAATCCTAACATGAAGCCTGATAGGTTGCTTTGAAAACATTGTTTGCTGTCTCCCAGAATACAATATACTGATTTTCTGTAGCCATGTAACATGTTTATTGTATTCATTAATCATTAACTAGCCTGTTATAAATTTATTTTTATTCTGTATACTAAACCTCTAACACTCAGTGTAAAGAATAGCATTTTTCTATTCCATACCATCTCCTTTTATCAAACAGACATCAGTCTTATGACAATTTTTTAACTGATGTTTTTTCTTTATGAATTCTGAACAAATGAAATGCAAACCTTCACCAAGTTAAAACACAGATTATGGATTTCTAAGTCTCACTACTTAGAAGAAGGAGTTAAATGAAATACAATTCTTGTCCTGAGTCTTGGCCCAGGAATGTACTTCACCCCAGGGTCTTCATCACTCATGTAAACTCAACAACTAATTACTGTCAAAGAGGCAGGAGATCATGTCAGGTAAAGCCAGTTTGATTTTTAGCTACTGGAGCTGGAGCATGCTGGCTTGTGTTGTTTTTTTGAAACCACTTGTGCTTTGCCTTGTCTTACATTTGTAAGGTGTAGATGATGTCTTAGATCACATCCATTTCAAATCGGGATTTCATCCCGTGTCATTTGCTAGATGGGACGAACAGGAACATTGTAACCAAGCCTCAAGCTCGGCTCATCTGCTAGTCCTGTACTGGTGTCCCACAATATCCTGCCCAGTGCATTGGTGTAGGATGTGTCCAGCAGCAGCTTCCTCTGGGATGCTTCTGGTTCTCTACTGAACAATGACTAAAACTGTAGTCCTGTTTTAATTACTGGAAAGTGAATATCCATTTCCTTTTTATCTGGGGATTAATCACTGTTGATTAAAATCCCTGTTTTAAAAGGAAAATAAGATTTCTCTGCTTAGAGGGCATCTGTATGCTATATTTGCTTCTCTGTACTTTGTATTCTGAAAGAGTTCCAAAGCAATATTTCACCAAAAGGAAGGAGTTGAGATTATATACAATCTCATTTGCATGCACAGCATGCCCTGCCTTGTAAGAATATATTTTACTTGCTTCTTTCCTTTGCTAATACGTTTTACTACCATGATATTAGAAATGATGGCTCAAAAAAAGATTGGGTTTTTGTATTGCAATCTTCAATGTGGACAACCTGAGAAACATATTCCTAAAATTTCTCTTTTCATCCTTCAAAATTGTTTGGGTTTTTTTATGTCAGCATGTCTAGAAGAATCATGTAACTACCACTGAATGGCACAATAGGGGAAACCATATTCTCCAGATGCAATAAAAGTTACTGTATTTTATTTCCTATTTTCTGTGGAGGAAATGACTTTTAAAAGCCTCCTATGACTTTGCAAGAAATAAATAAAAAAAAGGAAGATAAATTAGTTCCTGCAAATTGTACATTTCTATGGCATTCATTTTAATGAAAATGTGCCAGTTTCAGAAGAAGTGGAAGAGGGATTTTCTAAATGCAGTGTTCTTCTTTAATTAGATTTAATCAGATATTTTTTGCCACACTGAATGTGTGCATATGGGCGTTCAATGAAATTCTTATCACAGTCCTCTCTCTTAAAGGTACATATAAACACAGAAAGACAGACTATATTCAATAAATATATTGTAATATTTTTAAATTAGAGGCAGATTTTAGTTTAATCATGATAAGAACCTCAGTTCTCCTGGAGGAATTCCTAAACTTTTAGTCTGGTTAACTCTGCAACCCATACTGTTGATAGCAACAGTTAAAAATTCCCATGTGCTGAAACTAGCCCTAAAGAGATAATCTAATTGTAAATAGCCCCAAATACATTGACACACATTTCAATTATTTGATGAAATATTTCTAGAAATGTGTCTTGCAATCCATGGCTATTGCTGTTTTTTCAAAATTCAACTAAAATGTATTTTAGAAGATACTTTATCTGAACTAATACCTTATGCATTGACTAGCCTCTTGACTCTGATAATTATTTGGACTGCATGAAAAGAAAGAGATTGTTTGGCTTGGATCCATAACTCCTCAAATTCTAGACTCTGTCTGTGTAATACACATCACCTTTATGAGAATCTATAAAGCTTTTCTCTTACATTTCATAAGCTGTAGAGATAAAGTCCTCCTGTAATACAAAATAGGTATTATATTCCTTGAAAAGGGCTGTTTGAAAACCTTGTAGAAGGAAGCTCTTCCCTCACCCGCAAACATTCATTTATTATACTTCTAAGGGGTAAATTTTCAAGGTATTGCTCTCCATCTGTATTTTACGAATTAATCAACAGCTTTATATGGATTCCATTTTCTTTGAATCATCAAGGAGGAAGTGTTTAAGGCCAGCTGTCAAATTAATTTTTCTTTTGCTCAGGCTGGGTAAAGAGAGCTTGTGATTTTCTTGCTGGCCTTGCACAAAAGTGAATCTGCATATGAACACACTGTGGTTTGGGAAAAGTTAGACTGTTTTCTGCATATTATGAAATGCAAGTGGCATTTGCAGAGTTGCTAAATTTTTAGCTTGACAATCTGTTGTTGAATGAGTTCTCCTGAAGCTATTTAAGGTTAAGCCCTAGAAGAAAATGTCTTGATATTAGCATGTGTCCATTTTTTACAGCACTACTGCTGCAGTATAAAAGACAATATGTGTCATGCAATTTATTTCTAAGCTGGCATATCTCTATGATTTTTCTTTTTTTATAAGAAAACAGGGCCACATGCAATGATTTTCATGTTTCCCACATCTCCTTGTCACCTTCTGGCCAGTACAGAGGTGCTGAGAACAACCTAGGTCTCTGGCTACTGTTTCCCAGCCACATGTCTCAGTTTCCAGCATCATGTCATTAAACTACTGCCAAATCAGAGAAAGACTGAGGTAGAGTTGGGAAGGTTCTGGAAGGTATTTGTGCTCTCTGAAGTCCATCCCCTTGCCAGAAGGTAGGGTCACCTTATCTATAAGCTAGAGTCCTAACGTCAGTTTGTCCAGCCTATTTTTAAAAGCATCTAATAACAGCGACCCATAACTTCATGCCAGTGTTCACTACCCTTATCATTAGGACATGCATGAAGAACTAAACTCCTTTCATTCTGCTTAATTCCACTAATTTTGTATTACACTTTCAGTTTCCTTCTCTTTTGATTAAAAAAAAAATAATTCTTTGAATCTTTTTGTAATTACAAAGTCAGGAACTGCTTTATGCCAGCTAAGTCCTCTAAAGTGCCAAGTGGAGCAGGGGGACTGTTTTAACTGGCCTATATTTAACACTCCTATTTATACATCTCCGTATGATGTTTGCCTTTTTTGCACAATGCTGATTCATGTTCTTCTTCTCATCCCCTGTGATTCTCAGATCCCTTTGCAGAGCTGCTGCCAAATCATTCATTTCCCTTCCTTCATTTGTTCTCAGTCAAATGTGCCTGCCTCTGTTGAACTAAATTGGCATAGAAGGGAAAGGTCAGATGGTTTTCACACATTTGTCAGGACCACTCTGAAGCCTGAGCCAGTTCACTGGTAGCCTTGCAGTCCCTCCAAGCTTGATATCATCTGCAAAATTAAAAACGTGGTCTCTGCTCAATTACTCCATTGATTAGAGTGTCAGCTGCTGAGCAGACCTTCTACAGAGCAGCAGTCGATACCTCCTCCTCCTCTGGCAGGGAAAAACTGGTAATGACTTTGTGTATAAAATTTTCCAAACACTTTTGCACTCACTTCACAGACATTTTTTCTGGACCATTTTTCCTTCTTTCCTTGCAGGAATGTAAAGCTGAGTCAAATGTTCTATGTATACAAGACATTTTGTCTGTTCCTGCTGTTGTAACATTTTGAACACACCACTTCAAACTTTTGCTGTTCACCGTCATGCAAAATGAATAATAGGAACTGTGTAATTAAAAAGAGGACCTCTGTCAAACATAAATAGGGCTGTCTGTCTATCTTTGGAACACTTTATTAACAGCAACATTGGAAAGCGGTATGGTTAAAGGAAGATAAGCCCAGAGGCCAGTATCTGAGAAGCTTTTTAACCAGAAATACAGAGCAGTTTCTAAACAATTTTTATTGAATTTTCATGTGAAAGGATGAGACTCACACTGGGAGTTGAAACTATTTCTCTTTGATAGAACAGATTTCCATTTGCCAAAGCAGTAACTACTATCTAGGTGCTCCATCTTCCACATACAACCAGTTATCGCCTCTCCCTGTGACCCAGTAAATAAGACACATACCTAAAAGTAAGGATATGTGAGTTCCAAGTCTTACTTCAGCAGCTGTGAATGCCTGTTATATCCTATGCAACACCTCTGACTAGATGAGAGCAGCCCACCTGAGATACACAACAGCACTGTGTTGGAGCTGTTCTTCCAGGGGGGGAAGAAGAAGGGAGATGCTTTTAAATGCTGGAGGGATTTGAAGGTGGGTTGGTTGGTTTTTTATCATTAGACTTAGCCTCTGGAACATTACACATCCCCTTCACTATTGTTGTAAACTGATGGCCTCATTACTTAGATTTTGTTACTCACGGCCCATTCAGTTCAATGACAAAAGAATAAAAGGTGGTGAGTACTTTTTTTCTGAAGGATGTAAGCCACTGATTCTTTTGCACCTTTTTAGTTAGCCCTGAACCATCAAACTGGTTGATTTATGCAGTTCTGCCATTGCACTTCTCAAGGCTTCACACAGCTGAGAGTTGCTAGAGCAGGCTATGCTGAAGCACAGTTTCTCTCCCCCAATGCCACAAAGCAGGTCCCAAGATCAAGAATAAGCTTTAACAGTTGGGGACCTTCATTACATTCTTTGTATTACATGACTAGGACCCAAGTGCTCATTTACTCACATACAAAATCATACATACTCACGTACTCAATCATACAAAAATGTTAATTGCCTACAGAAAATTGTCTTTTGCCCCTTTCTGACTACCTCACCTGTTCCTCACTACTCTTACTCCCCTCCCCTGACCCCTTCTTTCCCCCTGCTAATTTTTGCAGCTTTATGTGGAACATGGTGCGTTTTGAACTGTGAGCAAGTGTGTGAGCTGCATGGAGCACAAGGCTCAAGAAAGGGTCTATTTCCCATCTTCTCCCAGGAAACACATAACTGATTGCTGTCCTCCAGCCCATGAGGCATTCTCCCTTTCCACCTACCAAAGCCCAGACTTTGGTGACAGATACAACTCCCATTTCCTCCCTTCCTTACCTGCCTGGAAAGAAGGTGTGAAAATGAAAGCCGTGTTGTGCCAGCCAGGAGCTAAAATGCAGACAGGTCTTTCACCATGCACTTCCAAAGAAGGGAGCTGCATGGAATGGCTGAGTAAGAAAGCCACAATGCAGGTACTCAGCAACTTGGCAAATTGTAGTAAGGGACAGGAAGGAGATCAGCCTGTGTTGTATAACCATCTCTCTGTAATATTATAGATATCTATTTTATCTGGCAAGAGCCAAGACATTTTTCTTATCCTTTCAAAATATCGAGTGAGTTCACAAATGACTTTCAATAACCCATCTGTATTCATTTTCTTTTTCTAAAATAAACTCGTCTAGGAAAAATAACGAATAACACATTCATTACAATAGAAGCTTTCAGAAGACATCTTCGCCTGATACATTTCTTTACATCCAAAGAGTATGGCAAGATAAATTCCATTTTCAAGTTTCTGAATGGTATTACAGTCCCATTAATTTCAATAGCTAAGCCACAGCAAGAAACACTTCCTGTAAACTCTTCTAGTTCTTTTGGTGTAAAATAGGAAACCTTACTGGAGATGAAAATGTGATCTGTGCACTTTTTAGGAGTTTTTCATTAGGTTCTGCAGTGTTGCTTTTTTTCCCTGGTTCATCAAAGCATAAAACCCTTGTGTCTGTGACAAATAATACCAAACAAATAGTGTTTACAGAAAACTTTGATTCCAGTCTAACTAATGCCATCTAACTTTGGCCACCTGTTTTAGAGCTGTGGGAACCATAAATTACCTCTGTGTTGCATACAAGATAGTAAATATATTCATTATCTGCACAAATCAAGCAATTAAGAGAAATATTTTGAGAAACAGCAAAAAGCACTAAAAAAGTCTCATATTTGCAACTTTATATCCTAATCCAGAGAGAATATGGATTCTCCTCAGATGCAAAATTGGCATGAGGTGTACTACTCTAAGACTGAACTAGCAACAGTATGAAGCCATGGCTTCCTGTGACCTTGAGAACATCATGCATCATATCTGTGTATCTACTGGAATTAGGGAAAGACACAGGGGAGCTCCGGTGTCTCCAATTAATAATAGTGAATGGGTATAAGCTGCTACATCTTTGGTTGCAACTGTTTATCTTGCAGACCTACTTGAGAAAGGAGGTGCTCCCAGTTCTATTCCACTAGAGAGAATTACTAACTTCCTAGAGTTTTTCTCAGCTTGCAACAAATTTAATGAAAACTGTAGTTGGCATTAAAAAGTTGGCTTTCTATTCCCCAAAGCAATGGAGAAAAATAATGGCAAATCTGTTTTAGCAATCTAAAACAAAATAGTTGGCTTAAGAAATGGTGGAAGGGTTTTCATTGCTTTTTTCACACACTATTCCTACTTATTGTTTCTTCCTCAACAGTCCAGAAATCAGATTTCTAGCATTAACACAAAACTAACCTGATGGTCCTAAAGATATTTAGAGTGCAGTCTTCTCTATGCATTCTGCAGTATTTTCTTGGCTACATTCAGCATAAAACATCTGCGAGGTATGGAAGCAGAACTAATACTATTGGTATCATATCTGGGAGATACAACAATTTCAAATCCAAGAGCATCACTTGTCGTCTGATGTTTCTCTGGTCTTGCCACCCTGATCTTTTGAAGGTAATGCAAATAGAGTAGATCCTTCCAGCTGGTGCAAACACACACAAAAAGGGTCTGGGGGACACTGCACTGCCTCATGGCAGGAGTCATGACTGGGTAAACAGAAAAATGAGTTCTGACTATTCCTAAACACCTCAAACACCTTCTGTGCAACAAAATAAATTTTCATTGTCTTTTCATATACCTTTAGATTATAATAGAAGTGTATAATTAGCTATAATGCCAGTAGAGTAGCATCACAATGTTTATGTTGGAAGGGGTGTCTAGACCCACTGCTCAGGGCTTCAAACTGGGAGAAACTTGCAGAGGGCCTTGTGCAGTTGAGTTTTGAATACTTCCAGGGAGGCACGTTCCACTTGCTCTCTGAGCAATCTGTTTTCCCCTTCAAACAGCAAAAAGAAAATGCATATATGAAAGGAACTAGATTTTTCTCACATTTGCACAGTATCTAATACAATACACTTCTAGCATATTGATGCCATTTTACTACAAGTAACCAAGAAACAGTGGAAATGCTATTGTAAAATGCATTCAATTGCATTAATTATTTATATAATATTTAATTGTCTCATATTTATCATGGAGAAACTCAAGATTTCATTGGAAGCAATGATAAATTCTGCCCTGTGTACCTATGAGCTCTCTCTGTTGTGTTGTTATATCCACTGTCTGCTCCCAGAGTTCATCTCCATGGCACTGAAAGGTTTCTTTTTCATGCTAAGAAAGATAGACTATATTTTAAGACAGTAACTTTCAAAGTGAACTCTTCTGAGAAGGTCACACGCCATTTGGCTGAATTGGAACTTGTTAAAGTCCAAAAAGTAAACACAGTGCCTCTGTAATCAGAATTATCACATTACCAAAAACTGCTCATTCCTGGAAACTTCCATTAATAGCTTGACTCATCTCTGAAAACACCCATATGTCCCCAGCATCTCTGGAGCACAAGGCCTCATTTTTACAGCTACCCAGTGTTTCACTGGGGAATACTGAGCACCTCCAGCTGATGGTGAGCCAATGAAAAATGAATGTACTCATTGTATGACCATAAGTCTTTCAAATGGTATTTTGCTTGGAACAGTCCAATATTATTGATTTCTAAAAGAAATGTCCTTGTGTGTTTGCTGCAAGCAAAGTCTCTTAATGGTGTATCACAATCCCAATTTCCCATTTAAATTAATGGAATAGTAGCAACATTTACTTTAATGGCTCCCATGATATGCAGTATCATTTCTTGCATAAGTTGTTTCCCACAGCTAATTTGCAACTGCACAAAATTATACCAAAAAACTATTTATTTTAATGGTATTTAATGAAATATATTTAGTTTTGCTCTTTACTTCTTGGAAAATCTGCCAGTCTTCTATCCAGCAAAGGGCCTGCCTTTATTGATATACATCTTATGTAATAAAAGAGGAGAGTGGTTTTATAAAACTTGAGGGATTTTGCTGCCTCTGGTTTGGTTGGTTTGTTTGTTTTCTGTTAGTGTTCCTGCTGCCATGTGTAATGCTCAGAAAGTTTCTACTCTCAGGGAATATGTTGTTCACATATTAGCACTCATTTGTGCTAAGAATAGAGGAAATGCTTGAAATGTGTATGACAAAATAACACTAAGATCTTCCAGCCTCAGAGTAAACAGCTACGGGCACTAGTCAATAGTGGTTGCTTTACTGTAATAACTGGAGCTTAATTGCTCATCACCCTGAAAGATATGGAGCAGATCTGTGATCACAGATAAAACATGAGACCCAAAGCAGCCATTTCTGGAGTGGCTTCCTTCATCAGAATACACATTACGTTACCAATCACATGGAAAAAGAGCTAGGAAGCACTGAAAAGAACCAAATTTATACGTTAAGTTCCCCCAAGACTTTGGATGTCATCTTGAAATGAATCATTGCACACTTAAATTATTGTTATACTGGCAGGCTCCAGTCAAATGAAGGCTCATTTCTGTCAGGTTTTACCATTCAAGAAATCAGTATTCTGCTTGTAAATTCATAATCCATACATAATCTAGAGCCATTTGGCTTCAGGCTATTTGGCACGAAAGTGCTATTTTATGTTAGTGGTCTGCTCCCCCTTGAGCTGGAGGCTGTAAACAGATGCCCAAGGACTTCATGAGAAAATGAACGAGAGCCAGGAAACATATTCAATGAGGCTTGTTCAATCTCTGATTTATTGATTTGGCAGATTGGAAGATGCAGGGATCCTACTGTGACCACTGAAAGTAACATGCATTGTAACATCATGATCTCCCTCTATTCAAAGTGCAAATTTGCTGTGCAACTAAATTAGCTAGAAAGGCATACACAGCACACACACCGCATTTCTTCTGAGCATGACCTTCTTAAAGCATTCCATATTAAACAGCTATTATACATGTGGAAACTGTGATGGACAACATACCCTAACATAGCTACTCAAAGTTAGTGTTCACTGAGTTAGAACATTATTCGGTTCGTTCTAATTTTCCTCCACATTCAACCTTTAGTTCCCAACCATTCCAGATACAGAGCATTAAAAACAAACAAAAAAACAAACACAAAAAATCCCAACAACTCTTCTACCTTTTTCTCATAGCAGAGATGGATGAATCCTAAGCAGAGACTAAAGCAGGTCTTAAAAATATCAGGTGTATAAGTCATTATCTCAGAGACTTGCAAATATGCAAAGCAGGATCCTTACTGCCCTGTGGAGCTCAGTTGCAGAAGAAGGGAACAGGTAAAGTACTTCATTCTCACCGCAGTCTGTCTTATTTATACACTAAAGTTATGCTTTGGAGTTTTAAGACGTACCTTTGAGGCATCCACATGTTCCTAGGGATTAAGGAAACTGGATGCAGTAATAAATTCCCAGCTCATTTAACTCCATCCAAGTCAGCAGAATTAAGCCAGCGGAAGTTGGTGCCTATAGGTTTTAAGGTCAAGGAGATCCCAGCGTGCTGGTCTCCTGCATGACACATAGCACAGAATATCCTGCCTGCAGAAGAAATTTTTCTTTGTGCGAAACAAGCTACAACTGTCAGTCTCAGTATCCCTGTGCATTTCAGAAGGATGTGTACTCTTGATTATGATTCCCAGGCAGTTCTGATTTTGATGTTCTTCTAAGTGAGTTATTCTTCTGATTTATTAAGCAGTGTGATTGTTAACATGTTTCATTTTACTGCCAATTTTAATAGATTTAATAACTGCAGACTCACTGTTTCAGGAATGGGGTTGGAAGAGACTTGTACTGATTCAGAGTTAAAATAACAAGCAGTTATAGCATAAGCTTTTATATAAAGACTTTGTAGTTGGAGAATGCAACAACTTACATTACAGAAGGGAAATCACAGCACTCAACAGTTTACTATAAACAGTTCTTATTAGGACTCTGTGGAAAGCAAATTTACCTCGTTAGGAACAAGGAAGCCATAAAAAGCACTTGATGAAAAAAAATGGTTTTGCTGCAAATAGATTATAAAATAATGACCACTGTCATGAAGTGTAGACATTGCAGCTCTTGACACATGGTTATTCTTAAGATATTAAAATATACATATTTAATCAATAGAGTAAGACTGTGCTATTATCATGAAAGCTGGATGTTATTATATCCAACAATCAGTATTATTTCTACACCGAAAACTAACTTGTAAGTTTTTTATAAAAGACATGTTTTCAATAAAATTTCTGACATTTTCATATTTCTCAAATTCTGTGTAAGATATGTTCAATAGCCTGGCAACAACTTGTACAATTTCCTCCTTGCTTCCATAGAAGTATCATTTTAAATGGGACTTCTAATTAGGTCAAACATGTTAAAAAAGTCTGGAAAGGCTGAAATCCTGCCTAAATGAGGACAGTTCCTCTTTGATGTGATAATTATGTTTTGGTAGAACTATAGCAATAATTCAGAAGCCTGAAGAGCAGAGACAGAAAATATTTGAATGGTCAAATGTTTTATAAGTGCATTGAGTAGAAAGGAAGAAGAGGAGAGAATTTAGTGGTAGAAAAAAGACAGAAGGTGAAAGACAAGAAAGGAAGTGATGACAAAATACTGTGAAAGAAAAAGAAAAAGCAAACAATATAAAGGAGGGAGAGATAAGGGGAAAACAGTGATGTGAGAAAATGAAAAAAGGGGGTATGAGGAGATGAGATCTGGATGGCAAAATGGAAAGTGAAACGAGGTGGAAGCCTATGACAAGAAAAAAAGTGAAAAATGAAGTTTATTTTTAAAAGTATGTGTGTCAGCCATAGCAGCATTTGGCAGGTGAGGAAACTCAAAGCAACAATAGCTTGACAATTATCTGCTAAAGCAGGGTTCTCAGTACCTTCTGTAGGAAAACTAATAAATTGTCCAGATAACCATCTGCATATGCTCAGAGCTTGACTGCAGGAACTTTTGCCATCCTTTACAATAATGCAGTCTAACAGCATCTGCTTGAGGAAAGCGTAATTTCTTGTCATTTCTCCACTGAACAGCCAGTGATATGGGAACACAGATGATTTTTGCCATTCACGTAACATCATGCAATATGTTTTGCTGTTGCCAAAATCAGAAATCTGATCCAATAACTCAAAGGCTTCCAGCTCATGTTCACAGTCTGTAAAATATCACTTGGAATCATCACAGGACAATGAGAAGATTGCTAGCAGGCAATCACATCAGCAAAACTATCTAATACATGCAATTTAAAGATTCCTTTCTATGGCACCAACTACAGTAATTATCTAAGAGTGGTGCTGTGTGAAAAATACGTAACAAATTAGCAGTATCAAAAGCTTAAAAACATTGCCAGGCAACCATGGGTTTGCATCATTCACAGATTGGTTTGTGCAAAGGCACTTTATTCTGACTTGGATGATTACAGCCTTTCTCCATCACACATACACATTAGGAACTGAAAGTTGGGTTACCACCTGCCTGCTGCATTACTAGCAAGACAATTCCCGCTTTTCAGTCTTTGTTTTGCATACTTTGTGCTGGTGCCCAAGAGTGGGAGAGGAGAAAATTCAAGTGAAGCCTAATTGCCATGTCTTTATGATTTGAGCCAGGAAAATTGTTGCAACAGAAAGCAGAAAAAATGCTCAGTATCCCTGGGATGAGGATATTGGAGAGCTAAACATTTGAAATTAGGCTGTGTATATCCTTCTTACATCTCCTGAATAATTATTCTGAAAGATGACTGAAATGAGAAAAATAGGACACCTCTCCATACCAGAAATTACAATGTTAGGTGAAATAACTTCCTGTTATTACTTTTGTTGTCACTTTCATTAAGGTTTTTGTAATGCTTTTGGATTTCTCTCACTCTCATCATGTTGAATGCTTTTGAAAATTGGCCTGAAAATTCTCATAAACTTGAATTTCACACAGGTGTAACCAGGGCTTAGCATTTTGAGACTTTAAGCTTGTGTCTTACAAAGCTTAAAGAAAAAACAGCAGTGATCAGCATGGACAAGAAGATGAACTCCATTTGGACAGTAGAAAGATCTACTCTCTCAGGAGCATAAGATTCATAAGCAATTCATTCTAAAAGAGCTTGTGAGCAATCATCAAGACCAGAGAAACACCATTTCAAGGCCCTCAGGTTACTTTGACATCTAGGCCAGATAATTATTACATTTAAGACCCTAGTTCTCATCTGGTGTTTTGAGGTCTGAAAAAAAAATCAGAAAATTTATAATGTCTTAGCTTTCTTCCACCTTGCCCAGCAGCAGGAGAAAATCACCCCACTGCACATCCAGCACTATCTAACCAGACAGTAGGGAAATGGAACACTGAAAAAACTCTCAAAGCTAAGGAGACATCTTCAAATACAAACGCTAGATAAGTGAAATTAAAATAATTACATATTGAAGGGAAAAGAAACATTCATAATCACACCAGGGATATGACATCATTTGTTCACTTTACCTATGCAGGCTGTTTCAAAGCTGTCAATCTCACAGTGAGCTCTGGTCATTTTCAAGGGTTAAAATGAGATACCTGAACTACTGAGGATTTTTCTTTTTTTTAGTTTAGGGAGTTGTGGTGTAGCAGTTTTTTGAAATTGGCAATGTAAGGCCGGCCAAAGAGGCTGCCAACAGAAGTATTCCACATACATGCATCTCTGTATATCCAGAGAGATTGTTTCATTAATATACACTGAGGATTCTTGAACCTTCATGCTAAGATACAGGTTTTAAAATTGGGCTTCCATAGTATATTCATATTGTTCTTCCATTCTTGGGGGTTTTTTTTAATAGCCGTGAATTTTAATATTTTCCAGTATTTTTTTCTTTTTTTTTTTCACTGACTGGTTTCAATCAGAATACTTTTTCTTCTCTTTTTCATCTGTTGAACTTTGAAAGAAATACACTTCCTAACATGAAGAAAAAGGAATCACCATGGTAGTAAATTCACTGGACGAAATTCAGTACACAATTAGTAAATCAATATTACTAATGTTAGAAATGACGAAAACATTGTTCACAGTCACATTTTGTTTCCTAGTGGAATAACATTTGCTACATCAGAATAAAAGAAAACAAGAGGGAAACTTACATAACAAATAGCACACAACAATTATTAACTATTCCATTACTGATTACAAGACAGTTTCCAATAAAGAAGCTTGCAGGTGGTGATTGAGCAACGGAAAAGAAGGTATATGAGAGAGTACATCCACATACAAAGAAACTCCCTAGGTATTCTGGATGGAAAAAGGAAAATTGAGTTTCTAAAAATAAAAAATAGAGTTTCTAAACCATAATTTCTTCTTTGAGTGCCTAAACTCCAGATTTTAACACTGGAGGGGACTAACTAGAATATTCTGCACCCTGAAGCCTTGTATATATAAACTGAAATGTTATTTTATTTGCATTATTATGCTTTTATAGATTTCTTAACTTAGTGTTGAATCTATCATTCTCCTTTTCATGTACTTGCTGTAAAAATTGCTGCATATGCAATTTCTATATAGTTCAAGTCTGGAAAGTTTTATGTCGAAATGCTTCAGACCAGGATGACATATTTTTGTACAACTGCAAGCTGTTTCCAATTTCTGAGAAGATATCCCTGGCCATATAATAGCATCTCCTTCCTTTGTCCCAGAGCTCTGGGCCCAGTGGTACTATCTATCATCCCAGTCCCAACAAGAGCTTTCCTGTTCACCCAGGAGAGAAAAGAAGACAGAGCCTGAAAGAATACATTAATTTTCACTTTTAGTTCATGCAAAAAACCAGTCAAATGCACTTGCATATTTTGTAGAAGTAAACAGCACTCACAAAACACTGATTCAAAAACATTTGTTCCTCAAAGTATTGTATGAGCACATTAAGGACCCCAGTCCTATATCCATCCAAATCAGTGCAAAGTTTGTGGTGAAGGCACTGGGAACAGACTGTCCGTATGTGGCATCATGCACTCTACAACACAGATATTGTTCTCAGCCAAGGGACTTTCAAAGTGATCTTGAAGTGTACAGCCTCTAAAGCAAACCAGACAGTCCTTCAGTCGTGGCTTGGATTACCCTGAAGGATCCCACCACACATCCCTACACACCACATAGGAATTTTAACATTTAGGGCATGTCAGAGATGCCACTATAAGCATTCTAATTTTTTTTAAAACATTTTGAGGTAGCCTGAAGTGTATTTACCCAAGTTAACAATTAATGGGATGACAGTGGTTCAGAGTCCCACCAAATCACTGAAGCTAAACACACTTTGTACACACTTTGTGTACAGGTCTTGTTGTGGTTCACTGATTACAATGTAAAAGGAACTTTATAGATATCTATTCTTCAAGTCAATTTTTTATATGCTTGCTGAGCACTTTTTAAGATTTTGCTGTGAAAAAATCACAGAAAATGATAATTTGTCTTCAAAACGTTGAACTTCAGCTCACTCTCAGGATATTCAGCCATTAGTCTATGGCACATTACTGCAAAGAGTACATGATGTACCTCTACTGTTTCCATTTTGTGCTTTGTTATTGTATTTGTTATTATATGGTATTTCTTTTTCTTCTTAAGTACAGATGCCTTTTAAAGCTCACAGAATTTAATGTCATTTTTGTAATAGACAAAACCTGTGAATTGTGATAGAATTTTTATAAAAGCAGCTAAACAAAATGGTCCTAGCAAATAGCTTCACCGTTTTCCAGACAATCACATCTAAAACTGGAAAAATGAAGTCTCAAAAATAGCAGAAGGAAAAATATTTTTCTTTTATACTGTACTGTTTAAAATCAACAGAAAATGTCGGGCATACTTCATACACACAAATTAAACCACCACATTTCTTTCAAAATAAATGTATCCAATACAAAACAGTGGCATGTTGCATTATTCCTATGGTCTTCAGTAGATCTGAATCTCTCTTTCATTATTTGGTTCTAGATATTTAAGAGAATTAACTGCCTTGCATTATCCACTACTTCTCTATGGATCATTATGGAAAAATACAACCAAACAACAAACACAATTACTGATCTCTGATGACAAGGTTTTTAAAGAGCTTCTTAAAACTTGGGAAATATTATTCACATTTCTTCGGTGTGAAAATACGGTTATAGGAAGGTTAAAAGGCTGGTTCACATTTACACTACAAGTTAAAAACAGAACTGGAAAGAAAGCCAAGCATAGTCTTCGCCCTTAAATGTAATCCTTCTCACCTTCACTGCTCTCATTAGCATCTCATACCCTATGTAGCTGGAATTATATTGGGATATTTACCATAATTATGAGCTACCAGCTGCTTTAGATTAGAGCTTTGACATTTGTGTTGGGTGCTGCCTTCTAACAAGATTTATCCAGCTCACTTTTGGTTTTGGAGAAAGCCATCCTTTTGATACACTAGTGATGTTACCCATTTTGCAGTGGGATATCATTTGTGATCCAGTACTGATCTGCAATGGGAAATTGAGCTCCATTCATTTTAAAAAATGGAAATAGTGAGTTGCTAATAACTGGACTGAAAGCTGCTGCAATAGATATGTTATTCCTCAGAGAGCAGAGAAGTTAGGTGAGCAGCTCAAGGTAGAGGTGTTGAGGGAGTATGGGCTCTGTTCCCGGCATCTGCCCCTAGAAAGCTCTGCCATTTCTCTCCATTTCAATTTCCATGAAAGAAAAACAGAGGAGATGACAAAAAAATTGTTTGTAAAGTGCTCCAAGGTCTGTGGATAAAAGGTGTCCTGTGAGAGCTGGGTGTTACAAATACCCATACCTGCATAAGCCAAGAAGGATTAAATCAGATTTGTCCCTGGGGTCGGTCACACAGCACAAACCTCTGAACTTTACTGAAGATGTCTATCATGTCTAAATCCTACAGTTCAATAGAATACTGACAGATATCCAATGCAATTAAAAAATTTTTAAAATTAAAGGGATTTCCTCCAAGATTTTTACCACTCTTGTAAAAAAAACCTTTCCCTCAGCCTAGCCAAAATGTCCCTTGCTGAAGCTGGTAAGTGGAGTCCTTTGTCCTTTCCTCATGCTTCTGGTGCTTTCCAGTTTTTCAGATCTTCTAAAAATACTGCCAAGAGGATGCGGTCTTCCCATATCAGTCTCAGAAATGCCACATGCAAAACAAAAATCACCTCTTCATTCTTCGATTCCTGTCAACTATCTATTAACTAGTTTAGCCTTCTTCATCGTAGTGTTGTTCTTCATCAGCTATTTGATAATTTCCACAATGTTTTCATGGCTCTGATTTCTAGCTACAAAGCCTTGGATTTTTACAGTGATCCTTTCCTGCAGTCACCAAGTATTTCACATTTTTAAAAGTGGCTGACCTGCTTTCACTGCAAATCATCTGTGAAATTTTGGTTGTGGTTTACTTCCAGAATGCTGATAAAATTGTTGGCTAAGATGCATGGCTACTATTTATTCCTGAGGAACTTCATTAGAAAAAATATCATTTGACGGCTGACAACTGCTCTTTCTGTTGTCTTTTCAGGTATCATAAAATATTCCTCTACAGTACATGAATTGCAGAGAAAAACATCAGTGGGACATCTAGGGCATGGCTTTAGTCTTACTTATATCTGCAGGGTGAGACCTCTGTATGAGAACAAAATCCCGTTGTGAAAACATTTCCTGATCCAGATTTTATGTGAAGATAATTTCAGTACTGTCAGTTAGAGAGCTGATGTCTATCATTTGCTCTTCTAAGGAATGGAGGAAGAAAATGGGAGGAATCTGCTTTAAAACAGCCCTTGAAAAAAGTCTTTGGGCTGCCAGGATGAGGACCTGCATTTCATATGAATGAGGACATCTGGTCGTCCTAATGACTTTTCAGAGCAAATCAGTGTCTATTTGGGCATTTGAAACATTTGGGTTCTCTACAGTGTTTGAACCCAGCAGCTCCTGCTGGGAAGCCTGTCGAAAGTTTCAGAGCTCAGCCCGTAAAATTTTACTCCATATTGGATCCAAACATTTTATGAGCCTAAATAAAATAAAATAAAATAAGACCCAAAAACCAGGCCACTGAGTTTTTAATTATTAAAAAAGAAGAGTATTCATATTTCCATGTCCAGATGTACTGTTGATCCCTTTTGAAAAACCTCAGCCCAAATATGCATAGCTTTTCTGAGACATGTTTTTGTGGTAAATTTCCCAACAGCTACATGCTGAGGTTGTCTCTCTTGTTCCTGCCTTTCTCTTTACAGGGGCCACAAAATAGGTTTCTGCTCTTCTCAGACTCCCTCAGTTCTGAAACTTTCAGAAACATGGTATCTTTGAGACACTGTAGGCAGGCATACGGAGAGAAAACTGTACAATTTCATAAGCCTCACTTCTTTAAGAAAACCCGAGAGTGAAGAATAAAGAAAAACTTGAAAATATTTGAGAATGAAGATGCTGTGAGGATTACCTTAAAAAAATTTTTCTCATCGCACTGCTCAGCTTTGGCATCTCTTTCACTCCCCATATTTCATGCTAATAAGAAGGCTCTTTGGGGTAAGAACATATCTGCTTTGGTGCTTTACCAAGCTCAGTGGGGAGGGGAATCTGACAACCGAGCACTTTTTATAATAATTAATTACTTGCATCATCCACTGCTAAAGATTGTACGTCCCAGTGCACTAGCCTTCAGCAATATGTATGAAAATCTTGGAGGTCTGAGCCCACAGCTAAAGAACTAGAATTCTCAGGAGATATATTTTCAATTAAAGCTTTTTATGTTAATACTTCAGATGCTTCAACAATAATTTGCTGAGGCATGAAGGATATCTAAGTTATAAAGAAAAGAGAAAGAAATAATTAATGTGCCCAGTTTGATCTTCTAGTTTCCCCAAACTTATTTTCTTTGTTTCTTCTAGAAAATTTAACTAGCAAACAAATTAACAATAAGTCAGCAGCTGTTCTGAAGTTTCCTTAGTTACAAGAACAATCATGTAAGGCAGAATAATTCCACTTTGCACTGTTATGCAGGCCAGTACAAATAATTCATCCAACTGATAGCAAGCTTTTCTTTCCCAAAACAATCTTTGCCACGTTCCATTGCATCTCAGTGAAGGAATAATTATTGCCAATAACTGTTAAATATTTGTGGCACAACAATGTCTCTGCAACAGATAAGCCCTTTATGAGAGTCCATGTATACACAAATTGCAAAGATGGTCCCAGCTCTGAAGGCTTTCAGTTTAAATCAGTAAAACAAAGGCCAGGAGACAAGTAGTACTATTTTGTCCTGTTTTGCATGTGGGTTACTAAAGCCTGTGAAATTTGTAGAAATTCATAGAATCATAGAATGGCTTGAGTTGAAAGGAATGTTAGATACCATGTAGTTCCAACCTTCTCAGCATGGACAGGGATACCTTCCACTAGATCAGGTACCTTAAATCCCCATCCAGCCTAACCTTGAATATTTCCAGGGTTGGGGCATCCACGACTTCTCTGGGCAACTTGTTGCCGTGTCTTGTCACCCTCTGAGTAAGGAATTTCCTTCTGATATCTAAGTTAAACCTGCCCTCTTTCAGTTTAAAGTCATTACCTCTTGTCCTATCACTAAATGCCCTAGTGAAAAGTCCTTCTCCAGCTGTCCTGTGCATCCCCTTTAGGTATTGGAAGGCTACATTTGTTACCAATGGTAAATTACACAGGCAATTAGTTGTGTTTTTACATGAAGTCTCTGCTAAAAGAGGAGAAAACTCAACACTACCATGCTGGAGTGCACTGCCATTGCCATGAGCCCATCTTTTCTTAGCAATTTTGGAAGTTTACATTTTTTTTGTGGACCTATGGAGAGTAATTTGAGTTTCAACACACACTTTACCATGATGAAACTTAAGTTGTTTAGAGGACTTAAAAGAGAACACAGCAGTCTCCTAACCTCCCCAGACCCACTTTAGGCCACAGAGGAGACTACTAGGCTGTGCATTCTTAAACTGGGAGACAGTCTTTTCACCCAGCAGAGAGGAAAATAAGCCTTACTAACTTTTTATATTTCAACAGTATTTCAGTTTTGTTTTAAAGCTAAGACTGAAATCAGTAATGCCAGTGGCATAAATGACAAGGCTGTTCTTGGTGAATGCTGCCAAACTTCATCTGCAAGGAGATGGGAAAGAAATCCTCCAGAGCATACCACTGCACTGAAACTTTCAGCCACACTTGGGGCTAAATTCTGGGAAAGCAGTAAGACATTTGAAGTGTTCTCTAACCTCAACCATATCATAAGCGAATTATCAGTAAATAAGCTGAACATGAAGCTAGGCAGGGAAAATCAGTGAGCATCTGCCCTTCCTGCGCTGTTCAAAAACCCAACATGACACCATGTCCCTTTCTTTAAGAGAGATGTGTGGATGCTTGCTGTGTAGGGCATAGTTTGACTACCAGTCTTGCATTGCTTATAAAGCAAACACTGTGATGAAATCTTGGGGCTTCGTATTACTTTTTATATGTTTTGTGGTTTTTTTAACAGAAAATATATCATGGCTTCTGTTTCTGAAAAAATACAAAGATATCACATTTTACATTAAGTATTTACTTTCAGATTACTAATGAAAGTATACCTTGGAGTTTTGCAGATACATTTACTTACTTACAAAATCATACATGCACTTGCAAGAAAAAATTATGTTAATATATGGTAAAAAACCTGGAAGATAAGAAGTACTTAATACATAATAGGCTGTTTTCCCACTATTCTCTAGGAATAAACGGCTTATACATGGCATCACCATAGACATCAGTTAACTTCATGCGACCTAAGAACAGACTGGTTCCATCTGAAATTGAGGCCAATGGAGAGAAGGACTGAGAACCCCAAATTCCCGCCTCCACAATGCAGCAGTGGGAATTCACAGCTCTCAGTACAGCACAGCAAGTAGTTTCTGACCATGTGTGGGAGATACAAGTTGCTGAGGAGACTTCCTCAAGTACTTTCCCCTTCCCTTTTTCATACCAAACTTGTACCTTTTCAGAACTAAAAGAACTAAATATTCATAGCATAAGATGAAAAATGAGTATTCAAAGGTGACAGAGAGCAAATAATTCCTAGCGACAGAGGCATGCAGTTGGGAGAAGAATCTACCTTTCTCCTTTTGTCAGACCTTTCAACTCCATCAAAGGAGGGCTGCTCTTTCCAATAAGGGTGGAAACAACTATTGCCAGACCTTGACAGTTGTCTTAAAACATGAGCTATTCTTGCATGACTCAACTGCCTTTTCCTGTTCTATGTTTGAGATGATTCAGGTTATCCACTGGTTCAAATAAGATATGATTTTAACTCTAGTCCCCATTTATTTTCCTTGAGTGATGGAGGCATTTTCCTTGAGTGATGGGTCATTTGCTGTACCAATACTAGCAAGTGGCAAGTGTGCTTTAAAGAGGGTGTCCATGGAGATTCTCTAGTGCTCAGGACTTTTTGCTTACATATCTTCTATTACTCCAACTCTGGATCTTTACTGGGCAGTATTGGTCAGCTATTTTGTGGCACAAATAGGGCCTGTGATGAAACCAAAGCAAGATTTAAATTCAGCCCTCCAGAGACCTGTGGTTACCCCAGTAACACTTCACCACCATTCCTTGTCATGGACCCCTTTCAAATTTCAGTACTTCACCCTGATTCGTGTTTCTTTCCTTTATGTATCTGTCATCTATTACAATGGTCTATGGGATGCACAGCTCAGCATGGAAAGGCTGTCAAATTATTGGCTCCACTTACAGTGATGTCTTACAGTTTTTCCAAAACAGATTCTCAGTATTCAGATTATGGACTACTACATCCAAAATCAGTGATGATTTTTCTTAAAATACCAAACTGGGGAGCTCTGGACCTGATTTCTGAGCATACACACCTGTGAGCAATAAATGTAACAGCTGTCCAAAGCTTAGCTACCATCAGTGGGACTGGTTTTGTCCCTCTTCCTGTCACTGAAATACTCTGGGTTTCAATACAGTATGTACCCATTAACTCCACAAAGACACAGATTTAAAGAGATTCGTGTTGCTTGTTACTGATACAGTTTCATTTCACCCAGACCCTCACAAGACAAACAGTGGAACAAGGCTCAGTGGTTTATGGCTTCCTCCTTGCCTCGTCACTGCCGTGAGAATACACTATCCTGCAACAGGAGATTTTCCTAATCTCAGACTACTCTCCGTCAAACTAATCCAGCAGATTAACTGGCCTTCATATACACCTCATGAGGGGTCACAGTGGCAGGACTCATCTTGCCCCTCAGACCTACCAGGCGAAATTAAGAGACACAAGTAGCACTGCAGTGCTGCTGTGCTAGAGTCTCTCCCTTTGGGACGCTGCTGGAAGAAAAGGCATCACGGATATGGACATTACAGGCACTGCTGCTCCTTCTCAGACCAAAGCACTGGCTTTCCTCAGAAGCAGGTTTGTTGGGTAGGGAAGGACATGGAGCGTGTCCATCTCTCAGCACTATTCCCCCACCACATTCCTTATTAAAGGCAAGGTGTAGAGACAGAGCCTTTCCAGCCTTTGAAACCTTTCCACCCTTGGCAGCTTGCTGGCCACAGCCTAGGAAGCTTAATGCTGCAGCAAAAACAGCTCTGAGTTTGACACAAGCAGCAATTACCAGTAAAGATCAGAGTCCATGTGTCTGCGGACTGTTGCCTACACACACAAGAAATGGGAAGTCATCCCTCCTGAGTTGTTATATCAAAAAGTCTTTTTACAATTGTGTGTGGATTAAAAAAATTATCTACTGTTCCAAGAAGTATGTATTTTTGAATTTGTATAATTTTGTTTTATCCTAATTGCAACTTCACAAAATGTTATCATCTACAGCCAACATCCTTGCTCTGAGAGACCTCTGAATTCTTGGATGTTTCAATTAATTGCTTCTGTCTTATTCAATTAATCTCCATTAACTATCAGTTCTTAGAAATTAAATGAAAATGTATTTCCTAGCAATTGTAACAGTAAGATGATACATCTGAGAGGCAATTTAGCTTTTACAAAGATTTGACAGGACAGAAAGCTTTTGGGACTTCAGTCTGACTCTTTTGATTGGCTTTTTTTCCAGGATAAAGGATAACCACAAGCAAAAGCTGTGTCACTAAACGTGTAAAAGGGTTTTGAGGTCACAAAAATACAACAAAAAAACTAAAATAGATACATTTCCTCATATTTCACAGAAAACATTTTGCAAATTAGCAATCCCAGAGGGAGCTGCTTTTGCACCTGAACAACAAATGCCCATAGGCAGCATACAGCTGTTGTTGGCTGACCAACACATCTAGTTCATGAATAGGTGATGGCTAAAACAATTTAAATATTGCAACCACTGTTGCCTTATTAATCAAGTAATGGTCCTTTGCTGATCTGTTCAATTTCTTCCTCCTCGCTCCAGGTTTGAAGTTGTTTGGACAGAGGAAAATCTCTGTTTCAGGGTGAATTTAGGCAGAGGCACCAGGCCATCCTTAAGCACACACAGAGGGATTCATGCAATTCTTTCTGCTGCTGAACCAAATAGACCATCTCTTCCTTTTCTGCTGTTACTTCTTAAATGTTTTTCAATGCCTTTCAGTATAAAACCCCAGGAGAAGTGATAAACCTCCACTGACTGATTTTTTTTTGGAAACTTGTGCCCCTGGCCAGAAAGCTGTTTGCCGGAGGAACATTTTGTTAAAACTTGCACAGCAGTCCAAAAAGAAATAAAAAAACCCCTTGTGTAAACCTATGTTGGAAAGTCTTCTAGAAACAACTCCTCCCATCAAGTCCAAGAAGGAGCTTGGCAGATTGCTTGTCTTTCATGACAGCTGTTGTTGCATCTGGCCCGATTAGTTCATCAGTGTTGCTCCTTCTTGGAAGATAGATAGTGACAGCCATTTTCAGAGCATAAGACTCAGAAAATGCAAAGGAGTGTTTGCAGTGTTAATTACAATGAAGATTACATCAAATCTGTGAATTATTCGAAGAAACCAGGTGTGCTTCCAACACAATAACTGTATCCAATCCAGTAAATTAAATATTCATGGCACATTTCCTTGGCCCTGGGGCAGCCCATAGCCACCCTACCACTCTCTTGGCCTCAACAATGATTGGGTGTCAGACAGGCAGCCTGCTGGGAATCATCCCTAGTCCCCACTAAATCTGGACCTGGCTAAGACAGTGCAAGTCAGCCCTGTCCAAAATGGTGGTGAGGAATGTGCCCATCACGATGGGTGATTACAGGTTCTGGAGGCTGTGGCCTGACACTGATTTAATATTATCAGTGTAGACAGCAAGCCTCAGGAACCAGAATTGCACCCAGAATTTTCTTCTCACTTCCCAAGTGCACTATTTGTGTGTCATGACCTGGCAGCATTTTCCATCAGTCAGGCATCTACTGAACTGGATTACAGCCAACACAGCTGCTTCTGCATTTCTGTTCCTTTTCCAGAACAAACTCTACTATTTTAAGATAGATGTGTACTCTCAGTGTCATCTAACCCTATCCAACCACAGCCAGTCCAGTCCAGTCTAGTCCAATACCATCCAGTACAACCCCTTCCAGTCCAATCCAATCCTTTCTGACCTTTACAGGTGTAAAAGAGTAAAGTCTGGATTGCCTGCCCCTTCCGCCTTGATATGTATATTCTGAACTCTAGAGATGGATGTAAAAATTAATCCATGATAGAACAATTTAGAGCTTCCTACCACACATGAATTGCATCTGTTTACACCATACAAATTACAATAGTTTATACTTCCTTGAAGACTCTTGAAATCAGTGGGTTAAATTGAGAAGGGATAAAAATGCAACTTAGGACTTTGGTCAATGGAGCCTCACAGAGCCTGTCTAAGGAGATATTTTTAAAGCATGAGTTTTAAAATGAGTCAGGATTTCACTTTTCATTGTTTGAAAAGAACAGAAGATGGATAAAGCAGAAAGGAGATGGTGTGACAAGTCGAGCATGGTTGCACTAGATTTCCCCACTGATACATGGGGAGAGACAGGTACCCTCAGATTTACAGCACTTTGCATAGCAAGGTTTATCTACTGAATACATTTCTTTTTTTTTTCTGAGAGCTATAGTGTAGTTAACATGATCTTGTAAAAAACATGACACAACAAGCAATTATGTACTGATAGTGCTTTTTTAAGAGAGGGGATACAAAAAAAGAGGTGTCTCCGCACAAGAAGCTATTGATTGTGCTTCCCTAAGCAAGCCAAATCCTAATGAGCTCTTCTGAACTGTTGTTGCAGGGGTGAGAGAGGACGCAGAAGCAGTGACTGCCCTGGGACCACGAGGAAAGTGCTGCCGCGCTGTACTGTTTGACGCATTCACAACACTGTTTCCTGCGACATATGACACCAATCCTCTTGTAAATCATTAACCTTTTCAGACCAGGGTCAGCGAGGCTGCAGGACAGGTTTGTCATCCATCGGAGCTGATGGTGCTCCCCGCCTGGTCCCTGCTGCTCCCCCTATTCCTCCCCCAAGTTACACTCAAGACAGTTGCCACTATCCCTGACCTTCACAGGCTGCAGCAGAGGACCCAGATGCAAGAAGGTGGGGGAGATGTGACGAAGGCACAGCAGGCTCACTTTGCCTGGATCAGCTTCACACAGTAGCCCATATGAATATGCAAGATAAGCAGTATAGACCACAGCATTGAAATCATGTTGGCAGCTACTAATACAAATATACTGCCTATCGCCCACACAGACGGCACCATTTGAGGGTAATGCCAATGCTTGCACATTTGAAAGAAATATGAAATTGCCCTGGTTTCAAGTGAATTTTTCTGTCTTCTTTTAGGACAGCAGATTCCACTTTTAAGTAGGCAGGAGCTGCCTGATTTGTAATTGAGTGACATTTATACTCCAGTAATGCTCAAAAAGCCTGACCAGAACCAAGACTGCACCTCACTGAAATTGTGCAAGCATAGGCTGGGAAGGTGCCAGCTTAGTTAATGGTTACTCCTGCCCTTCAAAACTTTTATTAATTTTATTTTTTTTTTACTGGAAGGCAGCAATTCTATTTTTAGCCACGTCCCTATTCTATGCATGGTTCATCAGCATGCCACCTGGACTTAATATTTACCTTATTCTTAGCCTCAGTTAAGATGAGCAAGTGTATTCTGGCCAAGTGACCCAAGAGAACCCCAAACATGAAACATTCACTTTTCTTTCTCAACTTTTTCCTGCCACATAAGACAAAAGCCAAGGGGGCTCTATAAAACCCACAAGCTATGAAAGGGAGGTGAGCGTCCCCAGTAAGGCCTCTCTCCATCACAGAACAACAGCACTTCTGTCATCCTTATGCTCTGGACAGCACAGAGGAAGGTAGAGGCAGAAAACTGGAAAATTCTGAGCAAGTTAGAGCTATATTAGCTTTCCTACCAAATAATTCATATTTTCAAAAGGTTTCAAGCCAATTGATTGCTATACAGCAGAATCACTCCTGTGGCCACAAAACATTTTTGCAGGAGGACATCCAAAAGGCTGAGTAGCACCTGAGTCAACCACGCACTCCAAAAAAGTACGTGGCCTGTCGCTTGTATGAAAAGAAAAATGCTCATATCAGAAAAATATCTTCCAAATTTTGAGAAGGGGTGGCTTGAAAGAAGGACCAAGTGGATCACAGGAGTAGCTTATTTAGCCACCTGCATCGTCTACAGGTTCACTAGTTCCTTTTCAGTCTGGATCATATGAAAGCACAGTTATTTTTACCTAACAAACTATGACCCCAGCTAAAAATACCTTTGTAATTTGATAAATGAATTGACACAGTGAATTACTGTCACTGATTAGTGTAAGTGATGGAAGGTAGAAGAGCACAAAACCTACCATGATAAAAAAGACAATATTTTTATTTTCACTTAGCTGTAATTCACATTTGGAGCAACTGAGAGTGTTGCCTTCTGGGATATCTGAGATGAGATGAGAACAATGGTGACAAACTGAGGAGACTTTAAATAACAACCGTAGAACCAGTAAAAATAAGAACATTAAGCAGAATTTTACAGTTAATTACTAGTGGTCAGGGCAAAAAAATACTTGCACTTCTAAGAAATCAGTAAACACATGAAAAAAGGATTCATAATGTTGTCAGATTACATCTAGTTGCTTAGTGATGATGTGATATGACCTGATGTGTCACTAAGCAACACACTGCCATTCATCAAAATAAATGTCCCCCATTTTCATGAATATATATCTTCCTTATACACAACTGTAAATATGCATACATAAACGTGACACAAACATTTTTGTATCACAGGAAAAACAAGAGGTCTTAGGGTTTTTTCCTATTTTAAATGAGAAAGACAAATAATATTGACGTCAAGGTTGATAGCAAGGTCTACTGCATAAAACCATGCCCATGAATCAGTACAAAGGCGTTAATGGCTACAGGGACAGCAAAAATATAGCAAGCTGACATTTAGGAGAGAACTGTCTTTGTAATTAAACTGCTGATGTGCAAACCTACAACAGAAAAAGTGATCACAGTAATAAGCCCTAAACAAAGACTGAGAATCAGAACAAACACGTCAATACCTACAGGCAGAGAGTACATGAGAAGTGATTGTCACTGCCAGTAATCAGTGCTTGAAAATGCTGAAGTTGTCAAAGGGGTTCTGCTTTTGGTGACTGGGCTTGCTTATCTGTCTGTTCAGAGCACTCCTGTGTAACTCCTTTCCTCACTCCAGATGTAGGCAGCAGTCTAGCTGAACAGACTTTAAAAAAGATAAATTAGTACAGATGTCAGCTAAAATAGCTGAATATCAAAGAAGAAGTCTCAACTGTGTTTATAAGAGGGTTTGAGCTCGGCCCAAAGTCTCTGTGTCTCTGAGGAGATTGGACAGAATATCTGCATTGCTGGAAAGTACCCACTGTGCACAGCAGTCTGTGTCCAAAGGGCATGGAGTTATTTATCCTACTTGCTTGAATCATGGTATTAAGGATGATATATGAATTCAAGGTCAAAGTAGTTTGCCCCTTGCCACTGCTACTAGACCTTTTTTCAGCTCCTTTGCTAAAAACACTCTTCTTTACCAATGTGGAAGATGAACTCTTTTAAAACAACATCTTCAAGCTTTTATCCAGTTTAACTCTTACTACATCTAAACCTCTTCATAACTATGTTCAACATCAGTCCTCTAAAGAAAGCATTAGGAAAACACACAAGAAATAATATAGGCATTAGACTGTTTTCAAAAGCAGAGGCAGAGTTAGTATACATTTCCCTCCAGCATCCTGGAAATGTGAAGAGCTGATTTCACAGTGGTGTGAGTGAAATCAGCTGTAGTCATTCTGCACAACTGCAGCCAGAGCTGTCTCTTTTTGCCATCTCCTTCATTGTTTGGCAAGGTACATCTCTCAGACCTTTTTAGGATCAACTGGAACCATGAACAGCAAAATCTGCAGTCCTTGCCACTGAAGAGGTCTGCTTAGGGAGAGCCTAAAGCCCATATTTAACAAGTGCAGTGGTGCATACACAGACAACACCTCATGCTGCATCTTAGACTGCAGTCCGAAAAGCAATCCAGTATCCTCTCAGCCACCTCTAGAACTGAATTTGCCTTGTCATTCCTCATAGGCGGCAAAGAGGTTGACCAGGAAATGGCACACAGTTGACATGAAAATAAGAGTTTTAAACTGAAGTGTCCTTCACTGCAGTCTCTCCATCTAATTTAGATCAGGTTGGTGAGAATGACAGAGGAAACCTACTATTATTTTTTCTCCTGACAGTACAAGGCTTCTAAAAATCACATGTCTCTAATCCCTCATTAACTGGCATTTTAAATTCCCAGGCTGTGTAGCCCATGCTAAAGGAGAAAGCAACAAGAGTTATAATCCCTGTGGTAAGAGCTGTCACCAAATACCTGCTGGGTGATAAATCCACTAGGCTTTTTCCACTCGATTTTTTTCATGCTTAAACTTCAGGGATGCATTCAAAATACAGAAAAATAAATGAACATGACACACAATCTAAAATTCATGGCATGCAGCATGACCTGTTTATACCAACTGATACGTGATGTGTTCCGTCTTTGAAAGACCCTTCACATCATAGACTAGAAAAAGCACAGATTGACAAGCTATATATTTTCCTAAATTGCTTTTCTCTCTTTTTCTCAGAAAATATAGCTTGCAGCACTGCAGCTTGTTTGGAAACTGATCTTCCCGCTGTAATGGCCACTAAGACAAAGCTCTCTATGAAGATGTCCAACACATTAAAATGAAACTAATAAAGCAGGTGTTGTATTGAATAACACTCTCAAATTATTCGAGCTTAATACTCAGCAGAACCAACCTAAGCTAACAATAAGCAGGGCAATTGCAAATGATTGCATTTTGCAAATGAACAAGCACAGATAAAAAGCAAAAATAACATCATCAAATACATTTTAGCTTGTTAAGCTGATAAGTACTATGAGGTTTGCAGTATTTTATATTGCACAGCATTTGTCACACATTTAGTAAAAGTCACAGTGCCATAAGCAACATGACATTTACCCACTGTGCACATTGTCAGCATGCAAACACAAAGTGTGATATAATACCAGAAGAAATTGTTATTAGGCATTGAATCAAAATCCCCTAGGTTCAGGGAAAAATTAGTAAGGAGCTTGTATGGTTTTCAAGTATAACCACAGAAGAGCTAAGGTTGGAAGGAACATCTGGAGGTCATCCAGTCCAGCCACCTTGCTCAAGCAGGGCCACCTAGAGACAGTTGCCCAGGATCAAATCTGAACAGCATGCTTGCTTCAGTGGAGAACAAAAAGCATTGCGTTCCCAAACGTACATTTATCTCATACACAGACAGAGTTCAAGTAGTGACAGAGTCAGATTTCTTCGGCTGGGCCATCATCTGCCTTTGACCTTGCTTGTGAGCAGCCAGCCCGTGGGAAGCAGGGAAGGTTAATCACCTGTATGGGCCAATGTTCTCCCTCACTGCTTAACATTACAATGAAGATGTCAAGATATCAGTGACTTCTTTTTCTTGGTGAAATGATCTTATCATCAGGCTCTGAACAGTGCAAGTTTTCACATGGACTTCTATCCCACCCGCATATATCCCAACCTTGATACTGAGAGCTTTGGCTGAAAACCCAGACTCGGGTTTTTTCAAGGTCAAAGAAGATTTTGCAGTCATTGTGCAAGAACTGGATAACAGATAGATTCAAGCCTTTACACTTCACATACAATAGCTTGAAATATAGTTATGATGGATGAAGGTTCGCTAACTGATGCATCATCCCTGTAGAAATCAATGGCAACACCTCATACTTACAGAGTACCTTGTGTCACAGAGTCTTTAAGCTCTCTATAAAGCAAAATACAAAACCATAATAACATAAGCAGTTCTTGGAACAATTTTAGTTAGCCTATGGAGAGTTTTTCTGTTCTCAAACTAGTCAGACATCCTCGTTAAAAGCCATTTTATTCTTATATAGCTTTATTATTATTAAAAATAAACATTTTAATTTCTGTTGTTTCACAGGGTCTCACATCTCCCAGCAGCGTAAGGACTGGAAACAATATAGACAGTTCTGGAAATCTGCTGATATTGACTGCTGTGAATATGACTGGCACAACGCTCTAACAAAAAGAAAACCAAGTTTCAAAGCATCTCTCCTTGCAGCTTCTAGACTCCTGTGGAACTGATCACAAAAGGAAAACAAGACCCTCTAGTGAATCGTGTTGAATGGAAGCCTGACTGCTGCTATGGTCAGTGAATAGTGAGTGTAGTACCAAGGAAAAATTTATACTTTCAGTAAGGCAGTGCCTGACCATTTCCCAGCAGTATTACTCCAACACAATGCTACATATGATAAGAAAATCTAAATATAGAAAAAGTTCTGAGGGAGATATATTCACACACACACACATGCATATATAAAATATATTCTATCATTGCGATATTATTGCATTATTAGATTATTCTATATATATTATATACACAGCTCTTGAGCCAGAATGTTCATGAAGTAGTATTTTACTAACTTCCATTCCTAAGTATGGAATGCACACCAGGGAAATGCATAGAACAGTAGCATCAACAAGAACAAAGTGAGCTTTACTAATACAACTGGGTTTTACCAAATAAGCATCAAAGAACCAAGTTTAATATCACTTATGAAGCAATTTCCTCTCCTTGTATGAACATGTGCCTTTCTTCTGCTGAAAAACCATTTTGCATACTGGCTCAGTTTACTCTGAAGTCCACAGAAAGACTTTGGTGGTTGTTCTGCTGAATAGATAATTTTTTTTACGAGTAAAGAGTACTAACAAATGTACTGATTTCAAGTCTATAGTCACAGATTTGAAAGAGGACAGTAACCTCCCATATAATAATAATGGCCAGTCTTCGTGAACGAAGATCCGGGGAAGGTCTTTACACCTTCCAGCCTGCGCATTGGATT
>JAWMRA010000001.1:48291291-48308204 GCA_035584735.1 Pseudotriccus pelzelni | reverse complement strand
CCTGGCTGGGAATCGAACCCTTGGCCTCGGCGGTGAAGGTGCCGCAATCTAACCACTAGGCCACCAGGGGCTCCCAACCTCCCATAGCTAATAGTTTATTACACTAATTATAGTCATACAACCAGAAACAGAGACCTCTTCACAGATCACTGAAAAATTAAGTCCTTCGTGAGTCTTTTTCACTCTGCTGAGTAAAATGACCACCAAAAAGATGGGCTAGGATTCATCTGGGCCACACCTGTGTCTGAGACAGTCACCCAGTGCTCCATGTTAAGACAGTTACGAGGCATGAGCACTTTCAGAGGTGATTAAGCTGATCTGATTTATGTGCCTGCCTGAGGATAGCGTTCATTATCTCCCGATGCCTGGAGGATGCTTAGTTCTATCTTTTGGCTGTAAAGTACATTGCAAGACATTTTGGTTAGTAAACAGTTTGGTGACTAGTAACAATAGACAGCACAGTCTGCAGGTTGTGAATAGTTACGATGTGGGACATTGCAGATTTCCAAAGGACCTTAGCACTATGAAAAAAACTCACAGCTGAGCAGGACAGAAGCAGTTGCCTCCTCTCCCAGTGGGAAAGGGAAGTGTCTCCCTAATACACGAAGTACACTGACAAACAATATTTATGGATTTGCAGAAAGGTTAAACAGGACACTCTTCCTTGGTAACATAGCAGCAGAGGACAAAGCTCAGAGCTTTCTGGCAAATTGAAGATGCACTTTAAAACAAAAAAGATCTTCTCTAGAGGCAAATGCAATTTGCTGAACGCAATCAGGAATGATCATTAGCAAATCCAAAATGGGAAACCATTAGTTACACAGTCACTGTGCTGGAGTGATTTTAGGATCACTCAGAGCAAGAGCAAGAGTTGAAATTGAATCAACAATGTCCTTTCTGTTGTGAAAAAGACATCATCATGCTTGATTATAAAAATAGAACTGTAGCCTGAAGATGCAGAAGTGTGACAGTGTGATTCAGGAGCAGGTGAACAGGAAGCGCAACAGGAATGATCAGAGGTCTGTAAAGCATGTCATATGACAAAAAACTGAATGACATGGGATTGATTAGTCTAAAGAAAAAGCTGAGAGAAAAAGAATAAAACTCTCAGGTATGTAAAAGGATGCTGCAAAGTGAAGGAGAACAGTCTTTTTTCCAAATCTGCTTTGTGCTGGACAAAGAAAAACAAATGGACTTAACTTTCAGAATAGAAGACCCAGGGAACAGTTGAGGAAAAACTATGTAGCAGTAAGAATGGTACAAGAGTAAAATACAGGGAACACTTTACCACTGCAGATCTTTGTGAGCATGCCAGACCCCAGCATGGCACCAGCACAGGAGAAGGATTTAAGAAATAACCACCTGCCTCACAGATCCTTTGGAGGCTTCCACAGTGCTCAGATCCTGTGGTCACTATCACAGACAATCAGTATTACATAACAAGTCTCCTCCAGGGCATTTGTTAGATGACAGCATGGAAAGGGACAACTTTTTTGAGGAACAGAGATTACTGTGGGACACACACATTACAAAAAAAACTTACTACATGCTCCCTGTGACAGCACTACCAGCATTGCACAGCACCCCTCTTCCCCAGGACCTCTTTGAAGTGTGCTACACCCTGAGCCACTCCACCTGCAGAGATTATCCCTACTAGTAGGTCACTACTTATTTTGCTGGTGGTGAGACTTTCTTGTCAGCTTTTAACTAGAGTAGATGGATTCAGACAAATAATCTCCAAAGACACAAAGTATGTAGCAACAGATCCCACAGTTCTGAAATATCCAGTTCAGAAATAGCTTGGATTACACACACAAAAAAAAAAAAAGCCCCAGAAAAAGTCACATAAAAACACAGTACAAACAGATGGAAAAACACCTCTCTACAGCGTTATTTGACACCTCTCCCTTAAAGCATGAAAGTGCTTTTGAAGTACAACATTAACTGCATAGATTATCACAGAGTAAAGGAATGAATAAATAAATGTTGGGGCTTTTAAAAAAAAACAAAACTGTGTTGAAAATCCACCTCCTGCTGAAAACATCATTAATCAGCATCTTCACATTCTCAACCTCCCCACAGCCGGAGCTGCAGCTCAAGGCAAAGAGAATTCTGTGAGCCATCTCCCTCACTAACCACAGCCTGAGAAATTGCCCTCGCCCATTGCAAACAACCCTGTCAACCGTAAGGACTTCTGGTAAGCAAAAATGTGCTGGAAAAGTTTTTTGACTGTTTCATTCACTCATACTATCACCTGGAAATAAAGACACTAATCAAGTGCATTATGATGAACCGTGTTTTTATGGGCCATAAATCACTGTCTGAAAGACAATTCTCTGTCTTGAACCCAAGGCTGATACTGTAACCAGTCTTCCCTAGCTCCATTTCCTATTGCAGCATGTGTGGACCACCAGCTTTGCTAGATGAGCAATTTGTCCTTAATTTGTTTGGCCTTTCCTTGTCATTAGAAATGTAGAAATGTAGGCTATCTGTTCTCAGTAAGACAAAATAAACATTAACATGTATTTGCAAGTTGCAGCTGCTTTGCACAGAAAAGAAGATGAAAGCACCATCAGCCAAAAGCAGTAGCATCTCTCTAGTTCAGGATGGAGGATTTTACCAATCTTCAGTTTTTCAAGATATTTAAAATTTTGACAGTCACTCTCCCCCTCTCTCTCTCAAAAAAAAAAAATTATATCTATATTTTTATATATATACACACACAAATATGTACACACATATACACATATATATCCAAACTGCAACTTTTCTGAGCAAGGTACCAGGAAGAGGGAGGAGGTAACTTTGAATCTGATTTTCGTTTGATTTCCCCTTATGTAATCAGTTAAACCATATACTACACTAGTATTTAATACTCACTTGACATTGAAGTCAGTGATTGTGGAAGGTATAGGAGACGAGGAGACCTGCTGTAAACTGTTTGACTCTGACCTGTTCCCCTGGCTGAAGTGAAATTAACTAATATACTGTTCTTCGACAAAAAAACAGGCTTAGGAAGTTCCTACACCTTCCCATCTATGTGCTGCAACTCCCTTTTCTCAGTTGTGGTACAATGTCTGTGGGACCACACTATGAAGTGGGACCATGAAAAGACGGGGGTTGGAAAAAAATGTCTGCCTTAGGAAAAGTTGTTTCCATTTTTAATCCAGAGCATTTCCATTGCAAGCTTGACGCACACCCATAGGCCCCTACAGCAGTACAATAGAGCACGTGGCCAGCATGCAGGCCATTGTTGCTGGCAGGATGCAGCCTTTAATGCAAGGCTTGTCAATCACGTGGCCTGAAGCTAAATAAAGGCCAAATGAAATTAAAAAGTGCAATTCATATCATACATTTATTATATGTTTGTTTCTTTATGTACATACACACATCTGAAAATTCCAGAAGTTAGAAAAAAATTTTCCGCTTCATGAAAATTTTTCCGCTACTATGAATGTCCTAAAAGTTGCAGCAGCAAGAGAAAGGTAAATATAGAATGTGCCCAAGCAAAACACAAACATCAGTAGAACAAGTTCCAGCAAACTCAGCATCTTTGTAAGTGCCTTCAAAACGGAACTAAATACATGAGAAAAATAAACTGCTTCCCCTAAACGTCATCACACCGTGATGCTTAGTGCTGCACAAGTCACGGAAGACAAAATCTAAACAAATATTCTACACTTAGTAAGAGATTTTAAGAATACTTACATTTTTTAAAAAAAGGCATTGAACAACTGTAGACTCTTCATTGGCCACCTATGAATTGGCTGTTTCTACTACCCAGATAACATAAATTTTTTTCTTGAAAATACTACTTTCCTTCTTGAAGCATGCTGTTTCAGGCTTAGTTTCCTTATGACAGCATTATGTTTCGTTCTTTGAAAAAAACACTTGGCGTCTTGAACCCTCCATAGGTGCTTCAGCAAGATTCTTCTTGTGCAGTAATTTGAAGACTTGTGGTATTTAGACAGACAATATCTGGCATTATCACAAACTAATGGCAAGACAATTTGGAAGCCCTACTTCTGTGGCTGAGGGGATCTACGGGGGTCGCTAACTACACAGATTTGCAGTTTCCAGCACCAATGAAAGAGATATTTCTGAGTGGAAAGTGTTCCACACTTGTAATGTGCTATTTTCTGGTGCTGTCCTCTGAGGCATCTGGTACTAGATCACAGCATGGAACTGCACTACCTTGACCTTGGTTCCTGTCCAACCTGTCAGCTCTTGGGTTCTGGCAGCTCTTTGTTCCTCTCCTAGCCCTGTGTAATAACCGCTGCTTTTGACTGTATTGTGGGGGAGAGAGTATTTGTTTCTGAAAAATTGGCCAGCTCTGCTCACTGAATCTATTGCAATGTCAGCATCCCCTCCAGTAGGGTAAGGAAATTATATGAATGTAACAGCTAGGGATGCCTCAAGATCATGCGCTACAAAATATATATTTCTAGAAATATATTACTTTCAAGTGCAGAACATTTAGTCACATCTTAATTGTTTTCCCTTACCTGAAGTGTATGGTGCTGAGACTAAGATTCTTTTATTCCTGATCGATGCTCTCTCACATGTCTTGTACGGTCTTGTGCTGCTGCCAGCCATGAAAGCAGTCATTGGCAAAATTTTCCTTTTGTTGCTGAGACACAGCTTGATGTATATTTGTTTTGTTGGTAGAGCTGGTTTAGTTGGGTTCTCTGTTTCAGTTTTCTTCTTAACTTTTTGTCTTTCAATTTTTAATATCATGCTAAGCCGTAAAGGCATGAACAAACAGGCATGTACATTCTGATAAAGAACAGACATTTATCCTATGGTAACAGCTATTCCTCAGATGTTTTGTCCACATGAATGCAAGACCAGAATGTTTTTAAGAGGATGTCCACTCCTGAACACTGGTTGCATATCTAGAGGTCAGGTCGATGAGAGGCTGCTTAAACATGTGTCTTTTATTCTTGGCCAAAGCCACTTTTCAGCTGAGACCTCCTTGTGAGGGACGTGTTTGGATGAACTTCTTACCTGGCAGTAAACTGGAAAAGTGCTGGTTATATCAATGGTTATAGTGTTTATATATATATGGTATATATGGTTATATTTTTAATAGATTAATATATATTAATATATATTCATAGAACTCTGTTTCACAGATAGTAGTGTATTAACTTCTTAATACACATAAGTTCATGTTCCATCCATTTACAAAAAAGCATGAGCTATGGTACATGGCATCTCTCTTCAGCTCTCTCCGGGATGTGCTTTCTCTATCGACCCAGGCTGAGCCTGACTAGATGTCTCAGGTAAGTCTTTTAAGTTAGACAACATGAAACTGGGATTTTATCTGTATAGATAGTATACAAGGATACCCTGCCCTCAGATCTAACTCTCTTCAGCTCTTTTTATCAGAGACACCCACTAAAAAGGTAGGGTCTGTGGAGAAAAGGTACAGAAATCACAATGCAAAGGGTTCAGCTGGGATGAACATTGTTTAAAATTGTGCTTAACATCAATTTTAACATATTGTTTATTTCAATATCTCTTTTTTCTTCAATCATTTAATAAAAGCACTTATCCATAAAAATGAAATTGTGTAATAGAAATATTGTCCTTAGAAACAATATGTAGCAGATTTCTGCAATCTGTGTGCTTCTGTTTAGACAAGAAAACTAATCCTTCTGGTGTTGCATTTAAGAATGAAAGTTACAGAAGTGTCACAGTCTTGATGACCTTATTGATACTGAAATAGTTATTCTTAAATATCAAACAGTGCTTTTTCTAAGACGAGTCTTGCGACACATGCTTGTACATTCCCCTCAGCCTCAACACACCATACAAACCTCTTTCTCTGCCTGCTCTGATTTCCTACAGAATTGGCTTTTTTTCTCTTTTTTTGGTCTTCTTTTTCCCCAAGAAATGATTGAATCTTCCCACAGGCCTTTAGCTTCCTATTATCAATCCACTATAGTAAATTACTCTTCACTTAACAGATTAAGTTATACACTTGGAAGTAGGTGAGATTTGTTGCTTCTTATTTTAAGGATGCATCCTAAACACTTGGAATAGAGTGTGAAAGAAATTTAAATAGTGTTTAGGTATGTAATTCTTTTCATCCTTACCACTTTATATAATTTTAATATTTTTTAAATGTCAACTAGCAAGTCTTTGCTTAACTTATTATCTTCCATAGTGAAAAGCAATTTCAGGTCCTTTGAATGATTGTGCAGAGGTGACGTGCTTCAATATTTCTCTGTGTTCGTGTTAACAAAATAAAATAGAACTACTGGTAATTCTAAAACTCCTTTGGTAGACAAGGAAAAGCAATTAAAAATTTTGATGCTCATTGCAGGGGGTTGGACTAGAAGACCTTTAAAGTTCCCTTCCACCTCAGGATAGTCTGTTCTTTGATTCTATGATGCAAAGCTTTCAAGGTCAAATGATGAGCTGCCCACAGGAAGTTTTCATGATGAGAGAAAAGCAATTGGGTGGAAGTAAATATTAATTCTCTTTCTCCAGCTTCATTGTTGTCTTTAAAGTAGTCATACAATGGATGATTTCCCTTTCAACTATTTAGTAAGAAGCTATGAAAAGCATTTTGACATTCAATTGTTGGAGGAATCATTGACCACAAAAGGAACTATGCATTTTCACTGAACCCTTTAATTGCTTTCTCAGTTGGAAAAAAAAACCAAACTCTAATCTATTTTGGCAGTAACTCCAGTTTGCACTGTATTATTTTAGCTGTAGATGAATTTTAGAAAACAGTACTTCTTAATTTTCCATCATGACCAACTATTTGAAGACCTACAGATATCCAGAGACACCTGGTGTTCTACAACATTCTACAATTTTTTCTTGCTTCTGCACCAGTCATAATGTTGTTTCTATCAGCAAAATAAAAATATAAACCAAAAAATATTTCAAGAGTTTCATTCTTAAAAGTAAAATTATTGTTTATAATCTGCATTTTGAGCCAAGGAATGATTTGGGTTGGAAGGGACCTTCAGGATCATCTAGTTTCAACCCTCTACCATGGGCAGGGAACTTTCCACTAGACCAAGTTATTCAGAGCCCCATCCACCCTAGTCTTGAACACCTTGGTGGACGAGGAGTACTCAGCCTCTCAGCACAACCTGTTCCAGTGTCTCACCATCCTTATAGTAAAGAATTTCTTCCTATTATCCAATCAACACCTACCCTTCTTCAGCCTAACACCCTTGTCCTATCACTACATGCCTATTTTATATATGTTTTATGGTTTTATCCAAGCTTAAAAAAGGCAGAACATTGCAATGAGGCCCTACCAGAGCACAGAAGATAATATCTGCCCAAGAGTACTGAAGGAGCTGCCAGAAGAGTTCATCGAGACACTTTTCATCCTTTACCAGCAGTCCTGGCTAACTGGGGAGGTCCCAGTGGGCTGGAGGTTAGTAAATGTGACATCCATCTACAAGAAGGGTTGGAATGAGGATTGGAGGAACTACAGCCCTGTCAACCTAACCTTGGGGCTCAGGAAAGCCATGAAGCAGATAACCTTGAGTGCCATTACACAATATGTAGAACACAACCAAGGGGTTGGGCCCAGCCAGCTTGGGTTTGTGAAAGGCAGATCCTGCTTGACCAGCCTCATGTCATTCTATGTCAAATTGACCTGCTTGACTGAATGAGGGAAAGGCTGGACTTAAGTAAAGTTTTTGACACTCTTTTCCACAGCATTCTCACAGAGCACGTCCAGAGCTGGGGAAGGGTCTAGAGCACAAACCTGATGAGAAGCAGCTGAGGGAACTGGGGTTGTTTAGCTTGGAGAAAAAGACCTTATCACTCTCTACAACTGAAAGGAGGCTGTAGCCAGGTGGGGATCAGTCTCTTCTCCCAGGTAACAAGTGACAGGACAAGAGGAAATGGCCTCAAGTTGCACCAGCGGAGGTTTAGGTTGGATAGCAGGAAAAATTTCTTCACCAAAAGGGTGATCAGGCACTGGAATAGGCTGACCAGGGAAGTGGTAGAGTCACCATCCCTGGAGGTATTTAAAAGACGTGTGGATGTGGCACTGAAGGAGATGGTTTAGTGGTGTATTTGACAGTCCTGTGTTAACAGTCGGACTTGGTGATCTTAAAGGTCTTTTCCAACCTGAACAATTCTATGATTCTATGAAAACAGGAATAATAATTAGTTTCAGAGGGAATTGCAAATAGCAGTGACCTTTCCACATTTAGAGTGCAGTCTTCATGCTTAGATCTAAGAGGACAAACAGAGCAAATTCAAGTGTCTAAGTCTGCACAAAATCCCAGCAGGATTTGGCACAGCCCCACACAGCTGCCAGCTGAAGATGCCCCATTGCTGGCAGAAGGGAGACAGACACTGTAATGGGACCCTGGGAAGGTTCTGCAGGACACAGCAACACATGGCAACTTTGGGAGCTCACCGTAAGCCAAAGTCATCCCAATATTTACAAAACCCTTTAATACACCTGTAACCCTAGCTGGGAATAAGGATTCAAAGATTCTTCATTTGAATGAAGGGAAGAAATGTCAGTAATGCAAATGGCCTGTAAAAATCTCAGAAACAAAGTAAATTACTATTAACTCTCATAATGAGTTAAGAAATGTACAAAAGCATCCAAATGTTGGATGAACACTGCACTTTGTCACAATTTATTGCACTTGTTTAAAAATTTGAAGCTGAAATGAAATGAAATTACATTATTTGAATAGGGAAAAACCTCATCTCTCAAGCAGTACGTGTACTGCAGTAAAAGTGCTAGTTTAATTGGAGGTGACTGGAAACTGTCTGAAAAATAGAACAATGTAAATGCTGCAGGAAGATCCATGTAAACTACTGCACAGATTTCCTTGTATCTAGTGATTGATGAGATGAACTCAAAGAGGCAGCAATCCACCAACAACGGCCAGGTAATCCACTTTGTGCTGTAAAATGGGGACTGCCTTTTTCACTGGCATTGATGCCATGACAGAGATTTCAAAATTGACTTTTCACAAGCTGTTAGACACAATGCCTTGGCGTGCATACGGGCTCTTTCAGGGAAAGCATGGAGCTATATCTGTGCTATCCCAACATCCTGCAATGATTGCAAGGATGGATCTTTCTCACCTCTATACACCTGTTACAGTTAGGGAAGAGTGAGAAAGAAAAATTGCTGACATTTTTTTCCTTTAACAAGATCAACCTGCGCTTTTTTTCCCATTTAAGTGATTTTTTTTTTATGTACACACACCCACAAGCCAGCTGCTAAGAGACGTGCCCTGTGCACAAACAATGTGCTTCACGTAGGCATAGAGCAGCTGTAGTTCTGCAGGTTGTGAAAGAACAAATGCACAACTGGGTCATGAAGTGCAAGCCTGCAAATTTCCCATTTCAAATAGACAGCAATCAAAATGTTCCCCTTAAGGATTCAGATGTGCTGAAGCCCACACAGGTGAACAAAAGGGAAATAATCCTTCCATTTTGATTGTCAGGTTTTACACCTCAAAGCCCACCAGCGTGCTCTAATTGAAACAACTATTCCTGGGCCACATAAAAGGAGCAATTCTTCTGGTGAAACTGTGAAGATACCAAGTACAGAAAGCCTGCACTGCCACTTACATGCACTGGCAGGCACTGAAAGCAAGTCAGTTGAAGAGGTCACTGACACCAACAGTGGTCCTGCCCGTTGGAGTGCAGTGGTAACATAGCTTGTCCTAAAAATGTTTTGGACCCTGGAATTATCATGTGCATTCAACCAGTCCCTAAATAAAAAATAAAAAATAAAAAAAAAACCAAAACAAAACATTTTAAAAAATTAAAAAAAAAAAATAAGAAGGGAGTATGATTGTCAGTCTAACCAACAACATGAATATTCATAATGTCATCAACCCACTTCTTATCCTGGGAGTGACTGAGGATACTTCTAACAGGACAGCTGCACAGGGACAGCAGAATTTGATTTTAGGAGTAAATGACCAGCGTTACACAGAAGGCCAGAGGCCACTGAGCAGCACCCACCTCGAATTAAGATGACATCTTGTCTCCTGCACCATCTGCAAATGGTGCTGGCATTTATCTATCCAGCATGTTTATCTACAGCTACCTTGAAGAAAAAAACAGGAGGTTTTGACATGCTGCTTGAGACAACCTGGCAGGGAGGATGAGCAGGGAGAGGAGGGATACAAGGACCACTGAAAGGGAGTTGAAGACTGTCTGAGGCCCTGGGAGAAATTCTTCCTCCTTGAGGTGACTGAGATCTTGAGCACCACTGTCGCAGCCCAGTAGCTGGTTTCAAGGAGAACTGAGTTTGACGGGGAGATATTTCCCTTCTTGTGTGGCACTAATTCTGGTGCTAGTGATCCTTTTGGTGTTGTGTTTGAAAAGGGGAAGTTTGGAGACCAAAAGCTGCTCTGGATTATGCCATCCAGCAGCCTATGTTGGTTGTTCATACTGTCCGTTGCACATTCCTGTCCATTCATATTACCCACCTGGGGCAGCCAGGTTCGTTTTAGTAACCCCAGGACTGTACACCAGCCTCTCAGGCTTTACGAGAACTGGTGAATCAGGGCACATATTCCTTAAAACTCTCAAGATTTGGTGTGCACCCCATTCAGTCCTGCCCTCTGAACCCCCATCCTTCTCTCAAGAACTCCCTGATTTTCTAAGCCACCCTCTCATGCCTCAAAGAGGACTCCACATTCTCCTTGACCAGCTCTTCTTTTTTCCTTTTTATAAATTACGTAGTCATTGGCAGGGGTTGATATAAGTGGTATCCTCGCAGAGCAGTGTAGAAGTTACTTCACTCAAACTCCACAGCACCTGGCCCAGTCTGGATGTAGCAACTCCAGAGTTTCTTCCTATTTTTATGAAACCTGGAAATAGTAAGTTCTTCTCCATATTTCCTCCCATTCTCACTGCTACACAGGAGTGTTTAACATCCCACCTTCGTAGCATTATCAAGCTCACTGCACGCTGCCTGTCTGATGTAAGTCTGGTGAAGGCGACATGCAAGGGACGGCAGAGAGCTGGGTTTGTTCAGCCTTAAGAGGTTCAACAGAGGAAACAGAGCCTGAATCATCTCAGGGGCAGATGGTGATGAGACAAGAGGCAATGGACTCAATGAAAGTCCTAATTAGACAGGAAAAAAATCCTTCCTGTAGAAATGGAAAGCTTGACTGGACAAGGCCCAAGGCAACCTGATTCAACTGGATCCATGTTGAGTGGAGGTTGAACTAGATGACCCACTTCTGATTTAAAATATTCTGTGATTTCATTTACCACTTCAAAAACTGTACATTACCAGACTCCACTGGGAAAGAGCCTAATTAAGAGCAGCAGCAGAACAGCCAATGGGTGATGTAGAGGTACTGTAATTGTATTTGCACTGCTGTCAGCACTGGAGCATATTCTATAGTAAATATGATAAAACAGCAATATAAAGTCCAATTTATGAGGCTGTGAGGAATCGTGAACCATATGAATGGATTTTACTCATCAGTGTGCTTCTTGATGTTTTACAGTGAGAAAAGCATAAGCCTTTAGTAAAGGCCGAAGAAAACTTATCCCTGTCCTGTAACAGTTGTATCCCTGCTCAGACATTTTTCATCTATATTACATTTTGCATTCTCTAGGGCTGTGTTTGAGGTTCACCACAACATTACTGGTGTTTTTTAGAGTTTCAGGTTATTAAGACAGCAACAGTTTTTGTAATTCATACTTTGCAATGCACTGCTTGCTTGCACTTTGGTTATTACTTTTCTATGGCTCATAATAAATTTAGAAACTGTATTGATAAGGGTCTTGTATGGTTAAAAATGCCTTCAGGAGTTATGTTGATAGCAAAAATTAATAATATTAATATTGGTATAAAAAAGCATTCTATGATTTGTTGATATAAAAAGCCTCCTAAATATTTTACTGAAAAAATACGCCACTGTGAGATTTTAATGAACATAACATGAAAAAGCTCTCAACATAACAAACTGGAATCGATTTTCTGCATTAAAAAACTCAGTTACCCAAATGCAGGATGATCTCTTTCCAGAAAGCTCTGCAGTGCTCAATACACATGAAAGACATTATTTTTACTCTGGCACAAGGAAGACCTCCGTAAGTGGAACAGGATGAGATCCAGGTGAGAATCAGACAGCGGTAGAGCAGGTCTTGTCAGCCTAATGGAGAACAAGGGCATGAGAAAGGCACCTGTACTGTGTTGGGAAGCAATGAGGATCTCCAGAGTGGCATTCCCTCATACCTGCTCGGAGTGACATCTGACCCTGGGAATAGGCAGCTGTTATTCGTGCATCCTTGGATGCAGTAATTATCATTTGCAACAGACACAAAAGTAAGCACAATCATTTTTTTTCCACAGAGCCCTGTTGGCAGCAGTCGGCTTGGGGAGACTGTGGCGCAATCCCTTGTTGCTCTTGGTTTGTCTGCCTGGGCTCCAGCACCACAGCTGCTGCTGCAGACCCTTGGCAAGAGCTGTAAATCCTGCTATTGTTGGTGACTCTTATACAACCACCTGTATCTAAGACACAGGATGTAGGTTACCCACCAATGCCTATTTATGTCCTTCATTGCATGGGGTGATGGTAGGAAAACAGCCAGAGAGATGCACCTCCAATTTTTAACCCATCTATAGGCCACTGAATTTTTTTATGCATTGTGCATTTCTTACATCCTTTCTGAATCACAGCCTGCCCTAGAGGCTGCTTATTTCACTGTTTGATTTTTAAGAGAGGGAACAAAGGGAAAGTACCACTGAGCAGAGAACTATAGACTATATATTAACCTTAGAGAGAGAGAGGGTATATTGGGAGAAGACATCTTAATATTGTAGTGTACATTTTTAAAAGGAAGATAATAATGCACATTAGCAGCAGAAATAAATTCCATTTATTTCCTCATAATTTCATTAGGAACTGCTATTTAGACAGGAGAAATTCCTTGGGTAAATCTCTATAACACTTCCTTTTATTTGCTTGCATTACATGTATTATTGCTCCAGGTTTCTCATCTATGAACACACGGTGCTCAGAAATCAAGACAACTCAAAATAATGATTTAGCAGCTTGCTAATTTGTATATATACAAATAGAATTATTCCACCACTTTAAATTATGAAAAAGAGGTTAGTTAAAAGCTTAGTGACTTATTTAATAGCTAACGCTACATGAGTAAGGAAAGCAGAAAAGTTTTTTATTTCTGACTTTGTCCAAAGATTCCATCAAACAAAGGTATTTTCTTAATGATTAAAAAGTAAAATTAATGATCCATGTTATTAAGGCAATATAAGCTTCTCAACAGAGACTATTAATAGCTTCCCTGAGCCCAGGGCCTCACACAGCACTTGCCAAGCACCAACTGCCATGGGTCCCCCACTGCAAATCCATCACATCCCTTCGGAAAAGAAACGCTGCCTCCCACAGCCCTGAACACAATCCTGCTAATAATGTGGAACTCAGCAATGGTGGCTGGGGTATGCAGGAAGCCTGTGGGGCAGTTTTGGGAGACCTGCAGACTCCAGCAGGGTGAGGGGCTGGCACAGGCACACAGTTAACAGGCCCTGGGAAAGCATCTGCTGCCCCACTCCTTGATGCAACAGGCTCCTTCCCACAGCTCCCAGCAAGACAAGGCACGGTGTGTAGGCTATTTGTGAGAGGCAGTGCTGCCCGATGGAAAAATCAAGAGTAGGACCTATTCTTGGTTCTGCCGATGGCTAATTGTTCACTTTTCTTTCACCAGACATTTATCACCAGCTAAATGTGGTTAATTTTGTGAAACCCTTTGAGACCCCTTGACAAAAGGGGCTCTATGAGAACTAGATACTCAGCAAGTTCAATCCCATTTAAAATCAAGCTCCCCTTCCAGATTCCTCACATCATGGTGTGCCTTGAATACTGATGTGCAGCCTCTGACGCTGGTTTGTTCAATGGGTTGAATAAGTGAATGGGGACAGAACAAGAAGCACTTTACTCACGATAACAAATATGGTGACAAAGTACCATCCTCATGACAGCAGGAATGTGGTGGCCTTTTAATCTCTCTGTCATTCCCTGCAATGCTGTCACCTTCTTTTACCTGCAGGCACTTAGCACAGTGAGAAAAAACACCACATAGAAGAAAAACACTCGGAATAATAGTGCGTCCATTCTTCTCACTGAACTGAGGACTACCTGATCTACTTGAAGATGTCCCTGCTATTTGTGGGGGGGTTGGACTAGATGACCTTTAAATGTCCCTTCCAACTCAAACCATTCTATGATTCTATACAGACAGATTATGACCTCTCCCTAGCACTGTTTACTGTAATAAAGAAGGTGCAGAGTTTCATTCTGATCCAGCAGTTCCACCCATCTTTTTGACACGCCAGAAAATGGAGACGAAAGCACAGTTCTGAATCCACTAGAAGTCTGAGGTCTTGCCACCATCAGAAAACCAAATAAAGGACACTTGCAGAAGGATGCATCTTTTGGTTCCCTGTGAGTATAATCAAAAAGGGACACTTTGGAAGCATATTTTTTGAAAAGAATGTTTTTCTTTTTTAACAAAACCAGAAAATACAATGTGAGAAGCTGCTGAAAAGATGAGCCTCCCACTGTATCCCACTGTATTTCTGGTGAAATCCTATGACTTCTTATACACTTTATCATTTATTACACATTATATTTCTGAGTCCCACTTTATGCTTGGCATTCCAGGACCTTTTTGTAAAACAGATAGATTAAATAGCAAAAGATTTCTGAGCAAAAAGGGAAATACAATTCAATAATTACTAAAAAATTGCTGTAATTTTAAGGTATAAAGAAGGAAAGGGATAAATACTCAGCAGTGTTGGGAGAGAGAGCTAAAATTGGAAGCAAAACATGTGCTTAAATTTTCCAGCATTAGCACTTCCCATCCTCTCTACCATACACTAAAGACAGTAGGTTCCTAGTGAGACAGTATTGAAGCAACACAATGTGGTTCTGCCATCCTCAAAATAAAATAATAAAATAATAAAATGATATAAAGCCATATCTGTTTTCCCCCATTACTGGGATTGAAATTACTAAATTGTGGATTCAATCCAGAGACTGGTGAAGTGTCCTGTCTTCAAAATGTCACTTTTTTGAAAACTTAGTGTTCTTTGGGAACATACTCCATTTTCAGTGACATATGAAAACCTTCTTTTGTTTTCCCAATTGAAAAAAATGTGAGGACAGACATAGTCTCTGAAGTACACGTCACCTTAAACTCAAAAAAGTGGTGTTACCACTACTTGGGAAATTAATTTCACGTTTTCAAACAGAGATATATCACTTCCTCTGTATGGGAGCACCAAATGAGAAATTTATTATAGAATCAGCTCCACAAGTCCACTAACACATTCAAGGCATATTGCCAATGTAATTATCTACAATAGCAAGACTATTTAAGTCATGCAACTGCATAATTAAGGTCTCTTCTGGTTCATCATTAGGAAAAAATAAATAAGATTAAAATATGACTTGATTTTTATCTACTTTTTCTACTTTATCACCTGACATTTTTTGGTAACCTTTAATAAGACAGATAATAAAAAGGAAATGTTTTGTTCCCCTCTTCAGTAACAGCCATTGCTAATTTCCATTACAAGTGATTTTCCTTGGGCTTTGGAAAAAAAGAATTGCATTTATAATAAGTAATTTATTTCTGGGAACAGTAAAACCTTGACTTTACAGCTGATAATAAACAAGCCAATATTTTCCTTTAGCAAGAAAAAATTGAAACGTCAAAATGACCTCAGAGTGGAAACCTGACAATTACAACTGATGAAAAGCAGGGACTTTTTCTATAAAAGAGTAGTAGCAAATTCTCCAGACATGGGGAAAATGCAGAAGCTGTTTACAGGCACTTGTGTACATAGTGAATGAATAAAAGACATCTTGACATTGAATATGAATCCAAAATGAGAAAATTAAGGCAAGCATTTTGAAAGCAAGTTAGTGGTGTCCAACTGATGTCCAAGATCACTTTGCCACCTAGAAGGCAAGTAGGATAAGGTAGAACTTCTGTTAAAGCATTGTGCAGCAGGAAAACAATAACATTCCTGCTGTCATGAAAACATGGTGGGATGACTTGTACAACTGGAGTGCTGCAAGGAATAGGCAAGGAAGGACAGGTGGCCCTGTAGATTAGGGAGTGTCTCAACTGTCTAGAGCTTGATGATGGTGACAAGGTTGAATGTTTATGGGTCATAATCAGGTGGAAGGCCAACAAAGTATACAGCCTGGTGGGAGTCTGTTACAGTCCCCTCAAACAGGATGAAGAGGCAGATGAAATATTTAGTAAGCAGCTGGGAGAAGTCTCACGATCACTAGCCTTTATTCAAAAAAGAGAGTTTATGACCTTTGGAAAAAGGGGAGGGCAACTCAGAAGGACTATGAGGATGTTGTGAGGTTATGGGCCAAAGCCCAGCTAGAGTTAAATGTGGTTGCTACCATACAAGACAGTAAAAATATTTCTATAAAAACCTTAGCAACAACAGGAGGGCTAAGAAGAACCTCCATCCTTTATCAAATACAGGGAAGTGATAAAGGATGAGGAAAAGACACTTCTTGCCTTCTTTGCCCCACTCTTCAAAAGTACTGGTTATTTATTCTCTGGGTACCCAGCCCCCTGAGCTGGAAGACAGAGACAAGGAACAGAATGAAGACCACATAATCCAAGGGGAAATGGCAGCAACCTGCTACACTACTTAGACACACAAAGTCTTTGAGGCCAGAGAGGATCCACCCAAGGGTACTGGGGGAGTCAGTGAAAGTGCTCACTGAGCCACTCTCCATCATTTACCAGCAATCCTGACTGTCCTGGTTATGGGACAGGGGTAAATTCCCGACCAGCAGAGGGTCCTTTTCCTGAGTTGTAGCTTCACGTGTAAGATCCCAGAGAAACAGGACACAGGCACGTGCAAGGTGAAGGAC
>JAWMRA010000001.1:48247415-48291191 GCA_035584735.1 Pseudotriccus pelzelni | reverse complement strand
GGCAGCAATTTCCCAGGTAGCCAGTCCTGCAGGGACTGCCAGCATCTCTCCAGAGAGAGATGTCCTTGTCTCCAACACCTGACTAACTAGGGAGTTCACAGTTGATGGGAAGTTAGAAAACCTGATGCCCGTCTACAAGAACAGCTGGAAGGGGATCCGGGGAACTACAGGCCTGTTAGCTTTACAGGATCAGGGCAGTGATTGCCCTCAATGGCCTTGAGTTGTGCCAGGGGAGGTTTAGATTGGATATTAGGAAAAGCTTCTTCATCAAAAGAGTCGTCAAGCATTGGAACTGGCTTTCCAGGGAAGTGGTGGAATCACCATTCCTGGAAGTATTTAAAAGATGTGTAGATGTGGTACCTATGGACATGGTTTAGCGGTGGACTTGGTAGTGTTAGGTTACTGGTTGGATTCAATGATCTTACAGGTCATTTCAAATCTAAATGATTCCATGATTTTGTTCTATAATTCACGGCAATATGAATAGCTTCACAGAAGTACCAATATGTACATCTCATGCACATACACAGCCGCTTAGGGTTATGTTGTTGCAAATGTTTGATATGGTCTTAGTATAGCAAAGGATGAGGCACAGAAAGAATACACATAGCCACTTTATTAAGCTAGTGTTATGACTACTCAGCCACATCCCATGTCGTCCTTGTCTTAAACAAAAAAAAATCAGACTAATTTTGCTTCTTGAAGAGTGAAGTATAACAAAACAGAGCCAAAGTAGAATATTCAGTTTTAACTGGGGAGAAGATTGTTAAAAAATGCTCAGTTTTCAGCTTTCCATCTGGCAACTTCTGAAATATACATATTTTGCATATGTATGAGCCAGGAAAGACCTCTGACTTTGGTATCTACTACAGCAAGATGACTTCCAAAATAAAATATGTATTAAACTATGTTCGCAATGCCTTTTGCCTCCAACAATAGACTGTTAATAGATTTTTCTAAAAAATCACCACCAAAGCCAAGACCAACAATTGTCTGCTTTGATACCTCTTCATTATTACATGTTCATGAGCTGCAAAGAGACACGTTTTACTTCTGGACAATCGGAATAAGTCTCAGTGGTGTTACATAACAGAGACAGTAACAAAGACTCCCTAAAAATTTCCTCCACATGTTTATTTCACATCTCGAGTACCAGCAGGGAAGATACCTGGGTAGAGAGAGCACTGGAGAACTTAATATATAAATCTTCCCATTTGAATTACCGCTGCTGCTATAGAAGATGCTGGGGACGTTAAATTAAGACCAAGAGTCATTTCAGGGTAGTGTAGGAGACTATTTCCTAATGCAGTGAGGATGTTAAGGCAGGCAGCCTGGATGGGATTCATACTCCTGCAAAAGCAGAGCAGTGTTTTTGATGAGTAGATCTATAATCAGACCTCTGTTTTCCTCCAGAAATCCCAGACACAGGCAACCCTCTCTGCCTTCCGTGTCTCATCATCTGAGTTCAATGACACAGACACAGAGATACCCACTGTCCACTCCCCTATTCCCAGTCTCTCCTGGTACCACATGCCAGAGCATGCATAGTGAGACAGCTAAAAGTGCAGGAGGGAGCAATTACATCCTACTTGATTTGAAAGTAGTTCACTTGCTTGGCTTTTCTTAATGTTTGAAGGAAGAGGTGGCACCTTTTCTCATGTCACTTTCTGATGTGTATGGCCACATACTCTGGGGAGTGGCATGTGGGAAAATAAAGAAAAGCCTAGGTGATGTGCAGCCAGTACGGGCATACCAGGATATGATGCCACACAAGAGTATATGCAATATCCAGAGCTGTAATCGAGGCTGTGGATGAGCTGTACCCAGTTTTCCTGGAACATTGTCTTCTCTATACACCCCAGAACCCATTATGCCAGGCAACAGAAGAAGGATAACCATCACCTTTATTGCTAGAATTGTACTGTAGAAAAATATCATTAATAAGAGCATGACTGTAACCTGTCCATCTCTCCCTACTGCCTTTCTGTGACTCCTCCATGCCTATTGAAGTTCTGTGTGCACACGTACACTGAGCAACAAAGCTCATTTTAAACAAAGAGAAAAATATTGTGTATCAGAACCTTGGAAGGCTACACATGAAAAGCCAAAGATGCAACTTAACCTTGCTTTTGCTAATGGCTTCACCCCTATCTTTTTTCTTAGTCCCAGCCTATATGCTGTTTATGTGTGAGGTTCTATAGTGACAGCTGGTTTTAATACAGGGCCTTCTACCTCTAAAATTCCTGCTGGTATTGCTAACTGTCTTCAAATGGGGAGATTGAAACCTATCTCTGTCCCAGTTATCTGCTTCATTCCTTTCTTGGATGTTCCCATTCTGCTGCATAGTTCAGCTGCTGCAGGGTGGACAGCAAATATTCGAGCCCCACAGCTGCCTGGACACCTTTGCACTTTCTAAGACAGCTCCTGGTATACATCATTTCATTTCACAGCTTGGCAGTTTAAATCAGTGCCAATTATCTCAGTACCTGTGAACTAAGGCTGTTGAGCAGTTACTAGACAAGTAGCAGCAGGGATAATCAGAAGACATAGGATGGGCTACCAGGGACAGAATCTGCTACAGACATCTCTGCTTAGGATCCCTTTAGGCTACCTGTCAAGAGCAGCAAATGCTTCATTCAGGTGTGGATTGCCAAGTACCTCACAGGAAGCCATATCAGTGCGAGTGGCAGTCCAGACCTGGCCATCAGTCTTTCCACCAAGGCTATGACTTTGAAAGACTTCCAGTGAGAGCAATAAGACAGACATAGCATAGCCTCTTGTAATAAGCACTGGTTCAAAAGCAGGCTAACGTGCTCAAGTCCAATTTCAGCGTGAGTATTAGGAATAGCAATAACTGGAGAGTGACTGTGCTTTAATTATGAGAAAAGTCCAGTAAGCTCCTCTCTCTTTAAATATGTCCTCCTACACCACAAACAGCTTTGCTTTAACAGAAAGCACATTAGATCCTCAGTGGAAACACAGTAGAGCTTGGATTGTGGGAATACAGCTGCTAAGCAATCTAACCAACATCCTGTCTATTCCTGCACTGTAGCTGTGAATAATTACTCCTCCATGTAACCCTGGCCTTTCTGTCACTGCTCTTCCACAGCTGTATACTCTTGTAGCTGCAAATGGGCCCAAACCAAACCCCCAGAGCTAAAATTGTTCTCATATTTAAGGAAATCTGGCAGGAAATCCAAACAGGTGTCTGCCCTCCCTTGCTACAACTGGATAATGTGGAGCCCTAAATATAAAAAAGCAAAACTTTCAAGGCTGTGTTTTTGTTTCAGATGCTGTGGTTCAAGCCAGTTTGTAGTCATTTTCTTACTCTGATCCCTAATGACAGAGGCAACTTTTAAAAGCCAACCCATAAACCAAGCAATTTTACCAGACTTTAAGAAATACTTTCAAAGTTCTGATGTTAATTCAGCCATTTACTGCATTTACTGACTACTCTGTCCACTATTCCTGGATGTTGAACTAGTGTTGCTTCACAGAAGGAAGAAATTTTATTACACAACTGAATGAAAGAAACTTGAACACAGTGTTTGGGATAAAAGAATGAATCACTGCCCTCTTGGCACATTTCCATGTTAACAGAAGAAATGAGCATCATCCACCTTTACCTCACTGTCTGTGAGGGCACCCAGAAATTTACTTCCTAAGGATCCTGGTCTATTTAAACTCCCCAGACTAGGAACTGCACAAATTTTAAAACCCAAAATTTAATAGAAAGGCTAAAGACTGCTGACCATACTTTGGAAACACACAAAAAGCTGTTTGCTTTGGAGGGTAAATTTGCAGCACTACAATACTAAGACATAGTAAAGTTACATCCCTGAGGATGCAGAATCTAATCTGTCACTGGGATGTTGCATTTCTAATAAACATCTGATTGTAATATTGGATTATAACTAATAGTCATTACTAAAAATATTATTAATATTACATTGTAAAGATTGAAATATCTAATATTGAAGGAGTCAATATTTATAAAAATGAGAGTCTAGCACTGAAACTCATTGTGGCATTACAAGGTAGTTGGGAGATACATTCACTCTGCAGAGTTTTACCCATAAGAAATATTATTCCAGGTCTTAGAAATTACTATCTCAAGACAATGGTTTTCCATTTTTTCTAGATATGTGTGACTGAAAATTTTCTGTGGGGACTGAGGATTCCAATACAGTGCAGTTCAGCCTAGTGATAACAACTTTGATTTTCCTCAACACTGGTCATAGAGCCATTATAAAGCATTGGCAGAATCTAGAAGTATAAACACAGATTGAAAACCCCTTTTTCTGGACTGTAGACATCAAAGTAGGAATATCTCTTGCCAGGGCAGGAAGGCAACTGACTTTGAAAAACAGTCTTGAGGCTGAAGAGCAGGCACTTTCTGCGAATGAGACTCTCTGCTTTCCGGCTGCAGGCAGGCCATTTAACTTCTCTGTTATTACACGTCTGTCCAAGGTCAGCAAGTAGCCTACCTGCCACAGCCAGCAGCTATCAATACAGGAGGAGACTGACAGAGAAAAGGAAAAGCACTTGTACTTGGATAGGGCCACGATATCACCAAGAACTTCTGGTCTATGTTTCTCTCTCTCTCTGCCCGCTAGAGATGTGGAATAGCTCATACGTAAAAGAACCAAAAGCAGATTCCCATGGGCTCACACTCCCAGAACAAGGAAAAATGGAAGCACTGCAAGCACCAAAAGGAAATCGCTGCATTTGCTCCCTCACAACTTCCATACCTGCCCCTGTTTCATCAGAGAAAATGCATTAGCACCAGCTAAATTAAATTTACTTTAAACATTGAATGTTAATCTCAGGTATGTTTACTGTCTGTTCAAGTGCTGAGAACCAACTTACATAGAATTATAGAAGTGTTTAAGGTTGGAGAAGACATTTAAGATCATCAAGTTCAGCCATTAACCTGCCAAGTCCATCACTATATCATGTCCCTCAGTGCCACATCTGCACAGTTTTTAAATACCCCCAGGGATGACGGCTCCCCATTTCCCTGAACAGCCTGTTCCAGTGCTTGACAACCCCTCTGGTGAACAAATTTTTCCTAATATCTAATCTAAACCTCTGCTGCTGCAATTTGAGGCAGTTTCCTATTGTCCTATCCTTGATACTTAGAAGAAGAGATTGACCCCTGCCTGGCTACACCCCTCCTCTCAGGTAGTTGTAGAGAGTGATAAGGTCACCCCTGAGCCTCCTTTTCTCCAGGCTAAACAACCCCAGTTCTCTCAGCCATTCGTCATACGATTTATGCTCTAAACCCTTTACCAACATTACACTGTTACTGTTCCATGTGCAAATTGGAATCTAGGCACATAATTTTCTACTGTTTATATAGCTATGAAAACAATAAACCCATCCTTTTCCCCCCTGAAAAACTAAAAAGCTCTATAACTACTACAGCTTTGGTCTTACAGCAAACTTTTATGTTTTTAACTCTTACAGCAAAAGGCACATGAATAATATGTTTGTATTACAGGTTCTGTTTTCAATGTGATTTACAAGAATCAATTCATACACACACTACTGCTGCAAGACAGGAAACTACCTGTTTCAGCCCGTCACTGACATCCAAAAAATCAGTATTAGCCAGGTGGTAACTAGTCTATACGCATCAGGGCTGGTTGTGTTACTCTAATGAAACTGATTTTAATAGTTTGTTTAAGTGTCTCTAATTTCTCCTTGTAGAAAAGGCATATACCTCTCTATACCTGTCTGCATCAGGCCACCCAGTAATTAGGGAATTAAATGCATTTTCTTTGTGAAGAACCGGCCTTTCCTCCAATCCTGGGTGAAGCATGAAGAAGCTGCAGAGAATTCATTAAGAGTAATTTGATAACTAATAAAGCTAAGGAATAAAACAGTCCTGAAATGAAAGAAAACAGAACTGTTTACGCTGCACAGGACAATCAATTTCTGGGGATGCAAATGCTCCTAAACAGGTCCACTGGGAGCTTGGCAGCTTTGCGCTCTGTGGGGCCAAGTCACTCTTATCTCTCTCAAACGTCTTCCTTGTTTCTTGCACACAAGCCATGGGGAAGTCCCCAGACATTCCATATATGCAACGTTGAAATCCACTTTTGAGGGCATTTTTCCAGCAATCTTGCTAGCTGTTTTCCTTGGCATCTGTGCAGTGAGGTTTTGGCAGTAATTAGCAGGGCTGCTTTGCAGTTTTGTCTGGTATAAAACTTTTGTTATGACCTTTATTTGCAATAATCTTAGCATTCAATAAAAAAGAATGTTAATGAAAATCTGTTTATGAGGGATTAACATAGCAACAAATATAAAAATATTGTGCAGTTTTAAAAAAATTACTAAATACTTTTCTCATGACTCCCCTATTTAGAATATTTATTCTAAATTATTTAAACTGACCTTCCCAGCAAATCTAGCTCTTAAGCTGCACTACTAAATGTAATAGCAACATTATTTACCGCATGCTTGAAGTTGCACGCCTCATATAACACATTGGTAATACTCTTCATCTCTGCTGTTCTACTGCTATGCTCACTTAGCACATGAAATCTGGGGGCCCCTGTACCAGAAGTGTTAGTGCTTTCGGTCCCTTCTTCTTTCTCCAGACTCTTTTTAGGCAGTTTCCTGGCCAGAGAGTAGGCACAAAGACAATCAGCTATCAGGACCAGAGTCACTGGCAGAGCAGTGTCCTCAGGGGACAAGGTTCATTCTGCAGGATATTGATTGAGCCACTTTACTACGTACTACAAAAACGTTCTGCACCTACCCCGGAGGGGATAGGCTCTTTGGGCTTGTTTTTAGGGTTCTTACTAAATCTGAGATCTATTACCTGGCAATCCACAATTGTTGATGACAAAAGTTCTGAAGACTCACGGGAACATTTCAGTTTTGTGCTGTGCAAATGGAAACTTTACTTCTCATCCTTTACTAGCTATCATCCTATTGGCAAAAGTGTCCATTTAGGTGCCATTTGTGCTGAGCCTTTTAAACATCTGTCTTTGCGATTTTTAAGCTTTGGTATTGTCCATGTTTGAACACTGACTAATCCCATTCATATGTAAGTTAACTCATTTTGGTTTTTATGATCAAAGGTTAGACCATATGGTGAGGTGGTAGGGAGACTTGGAGACATAGGACATTCTTTTATTTGAAGGGAAACTGACTGGCGTAGGATGTTTATCTTAGGAAAGCATAAACCAGACATGATAAACAGATATGACCCAGTCAAGCATCTGCAGTGCTTCCTTCAGCGAAGTTCAGCAGTCCCAGCTGCTGTGTCAGGGAGACTTCTAGTCTTCTGGGATGGATGGGCAGATAATTTAGTTATAACAGTACTTGTAAATACTGCTAACCTCAATGCAGGTAGTAGTGATTTCAACCCTTTGATTACCTCCCAGGAGTGCCAAGCAAACGGAAGGAAATTAAAGGACAGAAAAAGTAAAGCAGCTCTTCCCAGGGCAGGCATACTTCCGTAGTACAGACTTAAAAACATCCTTAATGCAGTACCAGAGAATAAGACATATAGCCAGGCCAAACAGCCTGGGGGGATGTTTGTTACCACCATCTATTCTGCAAGCACATTCAAAGTCAACTCGAAACAGCAAAATTTCATCTATCCTCCGTCTAGCCCTACACCACAGAGCAGTAGAAAGCCCGCAGGTTCTGGTACCTTTTGACGGAAATTCAAAACTCTGCAACTTTCCTGTTTATGTTAATCATAAAATTCACACAGACTGAATGCTAAGAGAATGGTTGGCTATGTTTTATACATACCACGCATTTTAATCAAGTGATCGCCTGCATATACATTTTCTGCTACTTCCAGTGTCTTGATTTATATCCCTAGAAACACTCTGCCTGCCCTAGATCAGAATAACACCAAAAAAACCCATAAATTTTTGTGTACAGTAATTTTGCTTTTGTTAGGTTTGCTAAGGTAAACAATCAAAGTAAAACAATTACTCTAAAAGGCTTTGTTGCCTTGTTGCACAGATTTTGAGAGTTGGAAAGACAAAGGATGAAAGCAAGAGTTCAGAGAGCTCCAAACCAGGGAATACAATGTAAAAATACCTGATATTGCACATGCCACAGGGTCTCTACTCAGTTGCGCGTTTCAGCTTTGTACAGCTTTTGCACCTTCAGCTGTCCCACTTACTTCTACCACTTTTCAACAAAACTATGCTTTACCATCACTTTCATCCAGAGCAGATACTTACACTCCCAAATTATGGAATAGTTTCTGTCCCTCTATTTACAACAGGTACTGCAGCATGATTTAGGGATTTCATCTGGGGAACCTACTGGCTCAGGACTCATGATGCTCAGGAGGTCTGGCATTAGTCTTGCTGACAAATCTGAAATGGAGGGCAAACCTCCCAGAGGAGATGCCAGTGGAAGGCATGTGCTATCAGTGAAACTGTGCAGGATGCAAACCTTCATCCAAGATCATCATCCCAAAATTGAAATGCCAGTAAGCTGGTGAGGAGTATTTTGTTATGTGGCATTCAGCAGAAAAGATTAGCTACGAACATACAAATATACAGGGAGGTTTTCTTTCAGACTTTGACTTGAATGTACCTATAACAGTAACTAAAATTGTTTTTTCTGACTGACCTGAAATTTAACATCAGACTAAACTCTGCTGTGCCAGATGTGTCAGGGTAACATATGGCTCTGCATTGTTCAGGCTAACACAAGTGAAAAGAGGAGGCGGACTAGAACATTACAAAGCCAAGGTCCCATAGCGAATACTTCTTTAAGCCTTTTATTGGGTTTGAGTCAGTATGTAACTCTGTCCTGGAGTTAACTATTAAAAAGGCAACCATTTTAGACACTGCCCTGAAATACAAGATTACAAAATGCAAAACAGGGGAACTTTGCCATCTGGAGTGGTTGTAGCTGAATACACAGTCACTAGCTACATTTAAAATGACAGCCCAATCCATGAGCGGAATTACCAGGAGAACAAAGTGTACAAATACTTTTGATTGCTTCCTTGAATTTCCAAGCTCCATGCGCCCGTGTTTGCCTACTATCAGGTAAGTGTTGGGTGTTTCATGTGACGGTTAAAAGGCCAGTGCTATTTTTAGCCATGTACACATTGCAAGGTAGCAGAAATGTAGGGCAATTCACACTGGCACGGCACACACAATTCTTGCCTGAAAGCACACAGCACTCTTAACTGCTGCCTAAAGAGAGACGGCCACTGTCCCGGTTGAAAGCTAGTTTATAATATCTTTGTGTCAAAATCTGGTCCAAATATACATGCCCTCAAACACAAGTGGCCAAGTGGAGTAGATTTTTTGTATGAGGCTCTGTTTAGGCTGACAACAGGGTGAAACAGGGCCACTGCGTGACCCTTGCAAGCAGCCTCCCTGTCTTTTCAACCTGAAACATTTAGTTGTGACCAATCTGTTTTAAATTGCACATTGGCTCTGGCTCCAGGTTCACATGGAATGCAGAGGGGCTCTCAGAGGGCACCAAGCTGGGCAGATCAATGCTCACTTCAGTCTCCTCACCATTAGCCCAGCACCCAGGGTGAGGATTCAAGGACACAGACTCACTAAGGGCAATTTAACAGGGCCCCAAGCCATCTCTAGGACATTTTGGACAACAGGCTAACTAAAGGCATTCAATTTTTTGACAGATCATAATAGAGACTCTTTGTACACTTTTCCTTCCATAACAACATTACTGGGCACTGGTGTCATCTCCTGACATCTGTGTCTTTCGATAAGTTCCTCCAGTACTTGGAACAACTGGAGGTTGTTCCAAGCTGCAGTGGAGTTGTCGTTCTACATGGAGTGGCATGAAGAAGAGACAGCAATAATTTCTCTGGTGGCTTTGGGCAATGAAGTATCTTTTGCTGCTGGGAGGAGAGAGAAAACACAGATGTGACCACAAGCTGGCCCTTGGAGCTGCCAGATGAGTCTGATGTCAGTGGAGAAGATGGCCAAGAAGGAGGGTAGGCATAATAGCACCAGGAGAGGGAGCTGAGCCTTGCAAAGACAAGCTGATGTCAGACAACTTTGTACATCTCAACAGGTGAAGGAAGCATTATTGTTTGGGGTAGAGCTGAAAACAATGAGATGCAGCTGGCAAAAAAACCACATTATTGGGGATAAATGTTAGGATACATCTGAGACGATGAGCAAGTTGCACACTTAAAATGAAAACACAAGAATGAAAAAAAAAACTGCCCCTGACCTGCCATTTTACCATACTATAAATTCTGATTTAACTGCAGAAATATATGTTTGAATAAGTTGAATGGAGTTCATGCAGAGTTATTAACAGAAAGGCTCAGGGTGAGAGAGGTGATGGTTCAGATACCTTTCAGTAACTGTCTGCAGTTTATTTAAGGTCTGTAATGTGCTTTAAAGATGAAAACCACTGAGTGCTTAGTAAATTAGAACAAGAAAAAATTCCCCAGCAGTGGCATCTATTAAATTACAAAATAACCTCTCCAGGGAAGCCTCAGAAGTATTGTCACTAAATAAATTTAAAACTGAATGGCTTGAAATATGTTTACTGCAGGAAAAAGACCTGCATTTGCCCCAGGGAAAAGATATGAAATGTCCTAAGGCTTCAATAGTCTTTTATCTCCATTTTTTTATCACTCTTTCCTGATGCACAGGGGAGAGAGATGATTATTTAAACTCTTTTTTTCCCCTCTGGAGCTGTCTAGTGAAATGTGCTGACAGGTACTATCCATCGACTGTGTATTTCAGGTAATTCACAAGGCAGACAAATAAGGGGACCCACATTCTTTGACAAAAACCAAGCACATGCTGGAGGAGGAAACAGCTTCTCTTTGAGACCAAGACAACCTGCCAGCCTTTGTCATTTTCAAGGCAGACCAGAAAAAATCTTACCCAGACACACATCCAGACAGATGCACAGAGCAAGCAGCAGTTTAGTCGATCCTAGGCTGTCATGGGATGCTCAAAACAAAAGGCCTTCTCTTTTTTTTTATGGTCCTACTGCATCTGGTCTGTGCAAAAAGAGCAGCTCTTTTCTCTTGCTATCACTGACAAGAGCCAGGATGGGGGTTGTTTATATTGACAATGGCAGAGGGAAGGGCAGAGGCAGGAGGAAGGAGAAAGGGAATCTAAAGCGCTGAGTCAGCTGGTAGAAGGGATTCAGACAATGCCAATGCCAGCTTCTACACAGCAACAAGAAGCTCAGTTGTTTTGGGTCTGATTTCCCATCAGCTCAAAGTTACACCCGTGTCTTGGATGGTTATGTATCGCAGGCCCTATCCTGTGCGCACCTCCCAGCAGCTGTATCTGCCCTAAAATACTATGGAGCAGGCTACAGGCTCCGATGAGGTTTTTTGTAGCCTCCAGGTACATGCCCTGTGAGCCCTGAGCGGCGCTGTCAAGCACAATTTGAGTGAGTCACAGGGCGGCGGCTATTACGGTGAGTACCAATGATACTTTGGTATGACCTCCCATTACACAGTCCTTAGTGAAATTTTGCTATGCAGCATTGGCAAGAGCTAATGAGGATGGCCGACCACTGTCTCACCTTGTTTCTTAATCTTCATGGGTTTTAAAGATAATTTACCCAATCCTGCAATTCGCAAACCAGTCACATGCTGTTGGTAAATCTGAATCTCCCATCACTGCTTGTCCTACTTTCTGGGACAAAGTCCCAATACTGCAGTACAAAGTTGCAAGCCAAGTATTGCGATTCAGGGAAGAAATCTGAGCTGCAGCTCAAAACCCAAGACGCTTGCAAGGGGGATATTTGATGCAGAAAAAAGATCTCACATTACAAGACCTTTGCAAGTTTGACATCAGAAAGCAATCCAGAACTCTACTTCTCAGAGTATACAGGTAGTCCAAATGCTTATTTCACTGTGATACCATTTTCATGCTGTATCTTAATGGGAAATTACTTGATAGCCAACAGCAGCACTATCAGAATTAGAACCAAAGTCTCTTTATATTGAATCAAATTTGTAATTAAAATTCAAAGGAAAATTTCACGATCAGAAATTTGACTGATGTACTAGAAGATTTTTCAAGCAGTATATTTAAACTAAACAAGAAAATTATAGCCTATTCCAATAAAGCCACCAGACTGTTGTAAATTACGTACTAAAATGTTTTTTAATTGGAGGTTTGTTTTATGATAAAGTATGTTAATATTCATCTTGCTCAGGAAACATAAAGTCACAGCACATGTGCCAAACCTCATTATAAAAGCATATGATTCAAATCATATCCTAAAAATAACAATAAATCTTGTTTTATCACAAGTTTCTTGTAGCTTATTGATGTTATAAGGCAAAAAAAAAGATACAATGCATTGTATTTTGAATACAGCTTCATAAATAACTGAATGAAATATTTACTGTATGCAATGGACAAACCAATAACAAACACCTTCTCAGATTTTCTCTTAAAAACAAATGATCCACTCACATTCCTTTCCTCCAAAAACAAGTGATGTAAACAACTTTTCCCAAAGCTTATTGAAGTACTGATAGCAAACATCCTGAGTAAAAGATACATATTTGAGTGAAACAGATAAATCATAGGGATGCCTTTTCAGAATGTTATTACATTGTTTCACCTCCTACAGATCAAATAAGCGATTCATTTTCTTGTAAATAAATGGCTCAGGAAAACACATATTGACTTTAGGGAATTTCTGAGCTATTTTACCACCACAGCTTCTCGCTTAGTATTCTCAATGTGTGATGGCAATCTTTTTAGGAAGACATTTGGATGCACTTTCTTCAAAAGTCCTAGTATGGCCAAAAAGTCACAACTTATGAGCAAAGCCAATTGTTACGGTCACTGAAACTTTAACTGGCAATCACTGAATTTTTTATCTAGATCTAATTATCATAGGGGGAAAAAAGAAGAATGCTATTAAGTCTCAATAATGACAAAGGTGAAACTGTAACACACATCTCTTAGTACTGACCCCTTTTCTGCTTTATACCCACCTTGTCACTGCCCACCTGAATCCTAAGGTGGCTGGCCTCACACCATATATAAGATTTTATGTACACTGGATACTTTCTCTTTGTTATGCCTAAAACCAGTTTTACCCAGTTGTCAGGTCTGCCTTTATTTAACTATTAGTCAGTTGACCACTGATTCATTGTTTATAACCCTCTATTGACATCTCAGATCTATACTCATCTGCAGTGCACCCAGTAGCCTTCCTTTTGAGCCTCTGCCATGATACCATGTTTATTGTCCTCCATGCCACATCATTTTGCTAGGGTTCTGCATTCTTCATTCCACATGAAATAACTACTTGTTACTCTCAGCTGAATAAAAATTATGGTTACATCACATAGCTGTACAAACCTAAGCAAAAGCAGAGCAAATTGTGTAACAGTCACCTGCTCATTAGGAAATTGCCGTTGCAGCTAAATAAGCTAAAGCAAAGCCCCAGGCAGGCCAAGACAAGCCCAAACAAAGCCTGAAGTCCTGAGATCTCACAGAGCTCTTGCAAAACCTCTGTCCTGTTACAAACAACAGCAGTGTGTGTTACCATGAATACAGTAAATACTGAGCTACAGGGCTACACAAAGTTTGGGTGCATGACAGCCTACAAATGTAGTTCATCCTTGAAAAGCTCTATCATAGCACATAGTCACAGCCAGAGGTGGGAACTTGGGTCAGCTAGCCTCTTCTTCGCAATCCCTTCAGTCTCACTTGGAAATAATTAGTTTATCATAATTATTACTAACAACTGTATCTATTCTGACCCAGCTGTGCTAATTGGTAACTCTACTGTTTCCTTCCTACCTCACAGAAAGTCAGCTTGCTTTAAAGGTGAAAAAGCTTATAAGGTTTCTTTCGCTTTTCCATCTACTTTAGCCCAGTCAAGAACACACAGGGAAATGTTCTTTCTCTTCACAGAGGAGAAGGACCTGGCTTAATGCTGAGCCACAAATGGGCCCTGAGATGTAGGAGTCAGTTTAATTAAGTTCTATTCCTGGTTCTTCTGAGTTCCTTGCATGACCTTGAGGAAGTCACTGGTAATCTGTGACATAAGGCTGATGTTTATTCCTAATAAATTGAGGCAGTATTGTCCCTTAAGATGTTATGCCAAAGCAGTTCAACAGCTATAGATAAAATGTGCCATTTAAATGCATACTACTATTTTATTATCCACAAAAGTCATCTCCAAGCCAATTTTGTCATTTCTGACACGGACCCTTTCAACTTGCACTGAAATGCTGCATCTGCCCTGAATGCTAGATCCCAGTGAACATCACCTGAAGCAAGCACTGTGCGTATGAATGAGTTGCAAGAAAGAAGCTGCCCTACCTTCTTTAATCCCATTTTCAACTGCAACACAATCATACTCTAGAAGTGAGCACTGGGATGATGGGCTTTTCATCAGCATTCTTCTGGGAGAAGCCTAGAACAAAAAAAGGAAGGAGGAAAAAATCATAATACTTCATGCCATAGCTCTTTTATTTTTCTTCACTCAGTCCTGACCTTGCCAGCTTCAAGTCAGCTTCAAAATACCTCCTGCTATGCAGCTCCCTATGGCACTCTTAGAGAAACTCCTACGCCTCAGAAACATGTCCTTCTTGTGCTCACTTATTTTTCATTTTAGACCAGACTGAATAGAACTTTGAGACCAACAAAAATTCAGCTATGTTTAACTCAAAGTTCAAGGTCACAAATGTCCAAGTTAATGGACTTGCAGGGAGGACTTTCTCAAATTCTTGGTTCCTCCTATCCTGACTGACCCCGGCCCCTGATCATACTGTCATTTCTATTGTGCTCTAAAACAAAAATAAAGAGATGCCTATATTCACAATTACTCCTCACCCTTCCCTACCATACAAGTTTTTCTAGGAAGACGCTTGTCAAAATATGCTTAGGTTTTCTACCCACCAATACTTGAAAATAAACTCCTCATTGGGCCTGCAAGTCAAAGTGGAGTCTTGGAGTTACCACAGGAAAAAACCGACAACCCCCCAAGAAAACCCACACAAACATTTGTTTAGGAGGGTTAGACTCCCTGCTAGGCTCAATGGAAGGTTATAAACACTGCTGTAAGCACTGAAATACTACCCCATCCTGTGTTCTGCTCTGTACCCTGGTGCTTTTTGCTGCTTCTGAGGTATACTCTTCAGGTCTATGGGCACTGTTACGTGTTCATGGACTTTCATAAATTATAAAAATCATATCAACTGCACATTAATTATCTTATATCTCAGATTTACAGTGATCTTTGTGAAAAGACAATATGCAAAGCGTTCCTTACTGTATCATCTAGGAGAAATTATGCCAATAGGTGATTTTTTCCATTAGTGATGTTATATCTGAGTGGTTTGTATTTATAGCTGTAGGCTGAGTCTAAGAGTTTTCTTAGTGAAATTATTTTCTCAATCTTCTAAATACCCTGATGGTATTAATCTCCTCTTTCTTCAGAATAACTCTCAAACTTACCTTCTCTTTTTAGGGCATTTGTCATCTCCAGTGGCTAAAGTTAACCAGCTTAATCTATATGCTCCCAAGCAAATCTATTTATCTCATCACAGAAGCATTCAAAGCACAAAAAGCACAAACTTCAACTTTCATTCATTTTGCTCAAAACCAAACGATTCCTGAGGGCCATTCTCAAATGGAAACAGTGCCCAATTCAGACACTCCCATGTGTTTTTCTTTACTAGAGTTTATATACCATTTTGCTTTCCAGAACACTTTCTCTACTTTGTTTATGACAATTAATGAAACCAGGCCTGCACAGAGAGGGGTATTTAATGTTGCAGCATACAGGGTACTCAGCCCATGCTAGCCTGTTCAGTGCCGCATATTTCTAGCATTCTTTCCAATTTATTTCTAAGTACTCTATTCAAAGCTCTTCTATAATTAGGCCAAATACAATCAATTCATACAGCACCATTGTTTTCCCATGTTTGAAAGGAGTTGTCCAGGGCCATTACACACTCTGAATTGATTGAGCATGGGGATTACTTTATCTCCAGGGGAGATGATGATCAGCATTTCCCACCCAGTTCCTGAGCTGTCTTTACTAATTTATCTTAATAACATCTTTGTGTTTTGACTCAGAAGGAAAGAGATCAAAGCAGAGAACAAGGCAGGCATACTCTCAAGATTAAAATTGGCCAGAGGCAATCAGCAGAGCAAGTAAACAGCTCTTTAGCAGTCTGAAAAAACGTGAACATTTTTGTGCTCCTGCAAGCCCTCTCCCATTTAGCTTGGGAGGCCACATCTCCTGCTCATGTTATTTCTTGTTGTCATCCCACTCCTATTGCCCTTTATCACCCTTGAACTTCATTAGCGAATAACGTTATCATCAATCTTCTGGTTCCTTAACAAGACAGCCCAGAACCATACTCCTTAAGGAAACAGGGGGTGATCTTATAATTACACCAGGTTTCACTCTAACCCTGAGCCCCAGTATGCTGAGGAGGACTCACATGTCTCTCTGAGATGTAGTGCTCAGTTTCCTCAGGATGCCATTTGGAGCTTTGAGGGTCAGCGTATTTCAGTGTTTGAACACTATCCCATTTCACTTTGACAGGAATAGAGTGCTGAGCACACAGTAGGTAGGGGAGCTTCTGTTCTATCTAATATTTGATATGCCTCACTTGGTACTTTGCCTTCTCTGATGGTCCTCTGTGTTCTCATCTCTCTGAGAAATGAAATTGCTTTGCTGTAACTTGGTTCCATGTCACATCTTGAACAGGACAATGTAATCAGAAGGAAAACAAGAAAGAGATTGCACTCCTTGTCTTTCTGCATGGGAGCCTGAAATGTAACTCCTGCTTATTTTCTTGACTTCCATACTGACAAGATAGAATTGATGCAAAGGAGCACTCCAAAGTGTTCATTTTAGCTTCCGTTTGAGCTTGATTTTTCAAGTGGGCTTTTCTCCCAGTGAGCTCAGGAGCCACTACAATCTAGTTTAAAAGTAATTTCACTTTTTTTTTTTCTTTTTTTTTTTTTTTAATCAATGAGCATTAGGTCTATCCTGTGCATTCATCTTGCTTAAAGCCAGAGGTTGACAGAAGCAATTCAAATTTGATTGAAAATCAATGCATACAAATACAAGATTACGTGGCCTGGGAACAAGAGGCACATTTGCTGTGGAACAGGGAGTCAGATCGTGCTAAGCAGCAGTTCTGAAAATGACATAGGAGGTCACAGCAGAGCAATGCCCCGGTGTCACTAGCACCATGCATTAACAAGAGGAACACTGCTGCTACCTATGTAGCAGCACACCGAACACAGAAGTGGTACACCCTCACTCTTTGGTGGCGATGAGCTGTTGCTGACACACTTGAGCCCAGACCTTGGTTTTGAAATATTGGAGATGTGGGAAAGACATTTGAAGTTTGTGAGTGCTGTCAGTTTTGTAGGTCCTCTCATCTTTTCTCTCTTCCCCAAGCCTTGCACGCACCACAGGTGTCTTCCCTGCCAACAGTCAACTTGTGATGCAGTCCAGTACTAGGAAACAGAAGACTCCAGGCATCTTTTAAAGAATGACATTGGGCAGGTGCAGGTGTTCTTCTTTTTCTGAAAGGCAGAGACCAGTTCAACCAGTCCCTTCACACCTGCTGCTAAGAAAAGCAAAAAGAAGAAAGCCAGCACTAGTCCAAAGGAAGTGAGGAATCCTGTCTCCATGGGACTCCCTGATGAGTGCTGCACACCAGAGCTCTGCTGTGACACATATCTGGACAGAGACAAGCTATGCTTAACCTGGGGAGCTCTAAATAAGAACCTAATCTTCCTCCTGGGTCACAACCTTACTAGAGACCAGAATTTGAGAGAGCCTGTCACTGTGCTGGAAGGCAGCTCCCAGAGCACAAGTGATAAAGGAGTGAGCAATACAGCCCATGGCATGTACAGGACCTGGGTTCAGCTCCATTCCATCACAACCTGCTATCATGGTTGAGCCATCACTGACTCCAATGTTTCCTTTACAAAAAAACCCCACAAAAACCCAAAACCAAACCAAAAAAACAACAAACAAAAACCCACAAAACAAAACAAAAAAGATCATATTTTCATTTTCTTTGTATGTAGTACTGCTCTGGAAAAGTTAACTTTTGTCTCTACAGATTTTATTCCTCACTCACTTCTGTCTTTCCTACTGGTGAAAATAGGCCAGAAATATAGAAACACTAAAATAAAAATGTTGCATTTTTGAAACCACTTCTGAGAGCTAAGGAATAGGAAGTGACCAGTGTCTGGCCATTGATTTTTAACCAGCTAAACATCTAGCCATTGTTGGGAGGAGGGGGAGGTTTACCAGCTAAAATGCCTGTCAGGTTTATCATGATATGCAGGGTTCTGCCACTCATGTCGAATCAAACAGCCACTGGGCTCTTTGGAGCTACAGTCAGGCTGACTGGAGCTTCTACAGAATTAGATGATCAGCCCTAATTACAATTGTCCATTACAAACCAGCTTTAATCTCCATGCAAGGCATGTGTCAGCTCTATTTAACCAGGGAGGAAATTGGGCAGAGATGAAGCCAAGGTAATTAGTTCTTCTCTCTCCCCTTGAAAAACCCATTCATGGGAGTATTTACAGAACACAAAAGTGATCAGCAAGCTTCTTAAGTCCAGAGAGTAACGTCAGACGGGTCAGGCACACCACTGGCACAGGCAGAGAAATTGTACCCTGCTCGTGGCCTTCGTATGGCTGTTTCACTCCTTTATGTGGAAACGTGGACTATGTATCACTTCCTACAAGGCTGGCCAAACTCAGGCTGGGGGAGGTACATTATCTTTCAGCTACACCACCAAAACTGAAAAAAACCCACAATCAAATCACAGCAACTTTTATTATTACATCTTTCTTCATTCCAAAGATCTGCATAAGTTTTGCTGTGCAAGTCTTGTACCATAAGGTGCAGATGTTGTTTCCCAGATGCTGGACCATTTTTATGGCATTTCCTTTATATCTCATTAACTTGTGTCACTAAACACGAACGACAGCACTGAGGAAAGTTGTCCTCACCAGCGTCTATGCAACGGGAAGGTCACTTCCCTGCTAAAATCAAGGTGTATACTTCTGTGATGTAAAGCTGAAACTGATGTTTCAGTCACAGTGGGTAGGGCAACCTGAAGAACTGGCGAGCTCTTTAAGAGATCTGGTTGGGCTGTCCATTTTCTGAAACATAGTTGTTTGTAACATTTTTTTGGGAAATACTGTACTTAATAGGTTTTCTTTCTAGTGTGAAAAGAGGTCCTCAGAAAGTCATGGAAGCTTTAGACTTCTTTTCCCTATGATATTAGAGGAAACAGGAGAAAAATTAGAAAGTCAGTAAACTGAAAGAAAAATATGAAAAAGGCTTCGAAGAGCAACAAGAAGCAATTTGCAGTGACAGCTTTTTGGGGTTTGTGGTTTTTTTCATGGAAATCATGTGCTTGGATCTTATAATGCCACACAGTGATGTGATATGTTGGACAGCTCTACTGGCTAACATCCTTGCAGTATAAACTAATTTACCTGCAAATTCCCCTTGTGTGTTTGTGGGCATAAGTTCTCATCTATGCTTTCCCAAGCTCATGTTTTTCCAACCTGTTTTGAATACTTTTGCCCTTTGAGAAAGTAGAATTGAAGCAAACATCCGGCACCCTGTGCTCCTCCCTCCCTTAACGTTATTAAGCGCAGCAGAACAGCCCTGCGAACCAGAGCCACTAACTTTAACGTCATATGCCAGGTACTGGGTGGTTCAGCAGCTTCAGAGGAGGTAAGAAAAGTGTGTGTGTGTGTGTGGGGAGGCATTGTAGAAAAACGACACATTTTTAGGTGGGAACACCCCGCTCCCAGAGCCGCTCCGCCGGCCGCGCCTCGGGCGGCCGTTACCCCCTCACGGCGGGCAGGCCGCGCGCACCCCTCCCCCGCGCGCGCCGGGGGGCCGCCGGCGCCACCTGCCGGCCGGCGCGCACTCCTGCACCGCACCGCCCTGCCCTCAGCGGCCCCGGGCCGCGCCGCCAGGGCAGCGAGGGCTGGGCTCGGCCACCGCACCCCCTTCCTTTCCCTTCCCTTTCCCTTCCCTTCCCTCGGTAATAAAAGCAGCACGCGGGCCGTCCGCCACACGGACCAGCTGCCTTCCCGGCCGGCGCCACCGCCGCCTTCTCGGGAACGGCGACGTTCGCTGCAGCCCGTCTGAAACAACCGCCACCAACGCGGCGTTAACGGCCACGGAGCGGTCTGATCGGCTTTTATCCGGGGATTTGCAGTTTTACCGCAAATGCACCTTTATCACATGAAGTTGCCTATCCATACCTTCAAGCCACAGCTTACACTTTTTCGTGGTTTTGGGTTTTGGTGTTTTTTTTTTTTTACTTTCTCCTCCAGGTCTGCTGCTGGTGCCGTGTTCTTTGTCTGCTTTCCCCGATCCAATGACCCCTGCTGCTCTCCAGGAATCCTCAGCAGCACAAAAATCTGCTCTAGACTAACATTATGTTACACGATCATGAACATTTAGCTGAAAAACAAAATGTCAAAATGTCCAGTTCTGAGAGGTTTTTCATTAAAATCCTTCCAAATCTGCATCCCTATACAGGTCCTTGAACGCATTAGGCAGATCCCTTGACCATTTGTAAAACACAGGAGGAACCCAGCTCCGACAAACACCTCTCTAACTAGAGCTCTAGCTGATGGCTGTCCTCACATCCCTTCACTCTCCGGTCACCTCAGATTACACCAGAAACCCTTACAGCAGCGCTCGTCTGTTACTGCTCATTTGCCAGTGCCCATCTTGGAGCGCAGAAGTGTAAATAAGAAATTCCCAGTGAAGGCCTCACCTGAGAGAGTAACGGACCCCAAATGACAAGTTATTTGTTATAGAACAAAAATGGGTGTGAGGGCATTGAACAAAAAAGGCAAGTGCACACATGGGGTGGGAGACCTAGCACGCTGTGGCCCAGCAGATGTGTACAAAGAGTGCAATCTCTGCAGGACTCACCTTTGACAGGGAGCTCTAGAAGGCCTTTTGGAGAACAGGAGGCACTTTTGCCAGGTTGTGGGCTTGGATCTTTCGCCTTCTCTAACCCCACAATTTCTTTCAGGTCTCTGCTGAGAGGAACAGGCTAGCTGAAACACCAAAATATTTGACTGAGGAAGTTGAGGATGTTCCGCCTGGAGAAGAGAAGGTTGTGTGGAAACTTCATAGCAACCTTCAAGTATCTGAAAGGGGAAACCTTCCAATATCTCTATCTAGGGAAACTGGAGAGCGACTCTTTGTCAGGAACTATAGTGATAGAACGGGACAAATAGGGTACAAATTGATAGAGGGGAAATATTAAGAAGAAATTCTTTACTGTGAGGCTGGTGAGACACTGGAGCAGGTCGCCCAGGAAGGTTATGGATGCCCCAACCCTGGAAGTGTTCAAAGTCAGGTTGGATAAGGCCTTGAGCAACCTGGTCTAGGGGGGTGTCTAGGGGAGTTGGGACTAGATGATCTTTAAGGTCCCCTGCAACCTCTTAACATTCTATGCCTCTGTGATTTAAATCTGCATATATTGGTTTTCATTCCCTCTCTGGGTCAGATGACAATTTCACTAGGTAATTTTCCTCTATATATGTGGGGACTAGAACTATACTGGTGAAATGAAAACATGTGTTGTCATTTGGAAATTATTAGTGTAACAGGGAAATCAACAGAACAGGTCATGTATGTTACATTATCTATGCCAACTGAAAGATTAGCTATGTTGTTCACTCAGAGACAGAAAAATACACCAGAATGCAAACCTAAAAAAGATGGTTACAACCCAATATTTCCTTTTCCTCACAGCACTCCCAAACCCTATAAATGCAAGGAGGCCCCACTGTCTCCATAAGCAGACAGTAGTATGTCCAAACCTGCTTGCAGGGCCTGAATTCATAGATGCACAAACACAGTTACACAAGTTTGTAAAAAATACTTCATTTTAAAAAAAGGGTGCTTAAAAAGAATGTACCCTAATCTTCTTACCTCAAACACAGTCCTAAAAATGGTGGGAAAAAAACCCCTACTAACTTTTCCAAACCACCATATCAGTGGCATGCACTGCCATTAGCATGGGATAAATAATGTCTACACTTACCCTTTTCTGAGCTGTTCAGAAAAGAACAAACATTCTGATTTAGTCAAAAAAGGAAAATAAAGTGTGGAGAGGAATAAGAAAAAAAACAAAACAAACCAAAACATAGATGTCTATACCAGTCTGTTTTCCCTTTTCTTGGAAAGAAGAAATAAAAGATGTGGAGAGGAAAGAAAGGGGAAGTTTCAGGTTCTGTGTAGTTACACTCCTTCCTGACACTGCATTTCTATGCCTGATAAAGAGCCACTAGATTAATATTCTTGGCTGGTCTTTACATTGGTTTGAAGGACTATTTGGTTGTACTAACAATGATTTAGAGACAACAGCTATGAAGAGGAGTTCAAAGGTATCCAATTACAATCTAATTCTGCTCTGCTTAAATTAAATATGGAAAGAAACTAGTGCAGCACCCTGACAAAATCTTTGCTGAGGTAGATCCAGGAGCAGATTCTCATCCTGCACAATGACAACAGACACGTATCATTAAACTGGCACCAGCAATGTGTACAGCAAATGAACGCTGAATTTGCTGCCTTGTCCCAAAATCGGGTGTGAAAATGAAAGAAAATAATTTTTTCCCCACTGTTCTGTCACACACAAATAAGTCTTCTGGAGCTACTCTGTTGATTAAGGCTTCCATGAGCACATCAAAAGATCTTTGTTAATTGTGTTTGCTGCATAAGAGGCAGACCAGGGGCTATGGCAGATCTGCCTGCTACTGAGGACAGAAACCAGCCAGTCTGAACAAACTCCAGCAAGTTCAGAAACCAGCGTCAGCTTGTAACACACAGGACAAACAGTGACACATTCAGCCCTTTGGAAGGCGACCCACATGGCTACCATTTGTGGGCTGCAGCGGGTGCTTTGCCCACAAGGAAAAAGAGAACAGTTGGAGGGATGCTAAAAGTAATTTCGACACTTCTGAATAGCTGCACACTGGGACTATCACTTCTGGCAGACTGGGAATATCACCTTTTTCATGCTGCCCTGCTTTTTCCCAGTTCCCTCTTGTTGTGCAAGACAGGATCCATACTGGATCAGTCAGGGTGACTAACTAACAGAAAAGAATATGGCAATGTCCATGGACAATGGATGATGAAGAACCTCTTTTAGAAGCTACAGCAGGAGGCGGCGAGGTCATGGGTTCATTTTGGAGAGTGGAGAGAGAAGCAAAAATCCTGGAAGGGCAGGGAACCACAGTCATTACTATTTACTGAAGATAGAATTATTTTTTTTGGAGAAGAGAAGACAGGCATGTCCTCAAGCAGCCGTCTCATCTGGGAAGTGACACTGTTCTAGACAGATCTAGATTTGTTCTGATGCTCTGTGTTTTTTCACAGTCTCTTTGTAACTTAAATAAACTTACAAAGAGACTGTGAAAAAACACAGAGTATCAGAACAAATTTAAACCATCTGTTTGATCATCTTGCAAACTGTAAACATTGTCTTTGAGAAAATAATCTTTCTTCAGCATAACAATGTGCATGGCTTTGACTAATATCTGGGTAAAAAGAAACATCTACTAAGTCAGATGGAAATTACACAGAGCACAAGTCAATATTTAAATTATTTTAAGTAATCCTTCTTCTTCTTCTAGGAGTACCCAGGAATTTATGCTCTCTCCAGCTCCTTTCCACACCTCCCTGAGCACTTGTTCTACCCAACACCATTCAAATTAATTGCCTCACTGTGTATCTATTTAAAGCCATCATGCATGTCCTAATTTGCCCTATACTTCCTTTTTTTCATATATATTCTGTAGCATCTACATTTATCCTTTCTGAAAGGACTGAAGTTTTAAATGACTGCACTGCAATCAAAATTATTATCAGATGATAGGATATTGCTGTCCTGTCTGCATATTGTGCTTTTAAACTATTTATTATGATCAATAATGCATAGTTCAGAAAAGATGCTGCCTATAACGTGGAGGCACCAAACTTGCTCTTTCTTCTCCTAACTCAAAGCCCCTTATCAGCAATTTCACTGGATTAAAATAACAAAGAAAGCAGTTCCTGTTAACGCCCACTGGCCACACTGAAAATTCAGCCTTCGCCTTTTCCAACAGCCTCACAACAATAACATTATTTTCCTAGAATAAAAAATATTTCAATACATGTACAGCATCAACATGAATATAAAACAACACTTTGGAAACGATCCCAAACCTAATACATGTTGACAGTCTTGAATTTATGGATACAGAGGTTCAAAACAGAAGCAGAAACTGCTTTTAGAATGTGCTCATTGATACCCCCACTCCAAACCATGCTAATTAAAATATATAAATCTTGCACAAGCAGATAATTTTCAGCACAGTTACAGCGTGGACGGGCTAGTTCAGCAGACCCAGCCTGTGGGAGGAGGTTTCTCCCTGGCCCAGAGCCTCCTTCCCCTGGAGGAGACAGGGAACACCTGCTCAGTCAGTATGTGGAGTGCTGACAGCCCAGCACCTCTGCCTGCACCTGGCCAGAGCCCAACCCAAAGGGCCACGAGCTGCTGTTCAAGTGAGGAAGGGGCAAGGTGCAGACACATGTACTCTTGTACTACCTCTCTCTTGATTGGGAGGGACCTTCTGCCACCATTTCGGGACAGCAGCTGTGAGTGGGACACTCCAGACTGAGGTGCAGCTGCTTAGCTCCCCAGATCAGGCCACCACGAGTTGGGTCCCAGGAGCTCTCTCCCCATAAGCCATAGCATGTCCCAACATGAAGACATTATTCAACCTTCGAGAAACTACCAAACCATTTTGATCCATTACAACTCAGTCCTTCTTTCTGTCACCTCAGCACGAGGTTTTTGAGTCTTCTCTCAAAGTCTGATGTATGCACCTGCACCATTATAACCAAGCAAAAAAAATGAGCATGACATCATCTTACCCAACAGAATCAGAGACACTTTGAGGCATTGTTCACAGCAACATGAAATGTAGATAGAGGGTGGGAATTGGCACCGTTTTCATTGCTGGTCACATTCAGCCACCTCTTAGGTCATTCACACAATCAGGCCTGTTTCTGAAGAACCTCTGGAAAAGTGTATTTACTTAGGGAAAAAATCAAATCAAGACTATGAAGCTCATCTTAATCATATTAGACACGAACACAATATACGACAGACACAGAAGCATAAACAGATGAGAGCACCACAGGCTAAGTGAAACCCAAGTTAAAGAATCAGATGTTGCAGGGCTGACCATAAATTTTGAAGAAATCAGCCAAAAAAAAATAAATCTGCTTGTTTGTAACTGGAGCTCCTGCTAAGAGAGTGACACTACTACTGAGATCTGTCCTCTTCAGGTGATACAAGCCTATCGAGTTTTTCTTTTGACTGCTTATTAGCAGACTAACATAGTATTATGGTGAATCTACATGTGCCACTAGCTAATTACCAGCTACTAAGTTCATTAAATACTATACTGTATTAGTCATACAACTGAGAAACACACGCCCTTTCCTCAGGTACAAAAACCAGACCACTGTTTCAATGAAATATAGATTGATCTAAGACAGTTTTTTCATCCCACTGAAAACAAAAGCTGTCACACTGACTTTGGTGTGTGCAGAAGTTGGCTTGCAAAACTTATCAATTTATCCTTTAATAGAAATAAAAATAGAAAGAAACAGTTACCTACAAAAATTGCAGGCTGACAGTCAAATGGTGAATGCGGCTGTTGCAGCAGAAACTTTTCAAGGCCTAGGTAAACTTTGACGTGCAATATTTTGTGAAAATTTGCAGTTAAGCAAGGCAACAGAGCTACTGAGGAATTTGGGACTATTTAACAGGTTGAAGGAAGTTAACAAGAACACATGGTAAAGGGAAACTGAACAGTTTCAGATGAAAAAATTCTTTCCTGGGTTTGGATAATGAAGTGTTGGCTCACCTTACACTGGCGCCACGGCAGCGTTCATGATCCTAAGCAAGAGGGCTCAGCTGTCCAAGGCACAGAGCAATCAGCATTTAAAGGAAACAAAGGTTTAAGGAAGTACTGTCTCGTCTCCTCATGCTTTTTTCCATTTTAAACTTTACTTAGATAATGCAAAGAACTGCAATCCCTGATGGAGGAATTGAAGTTCTCCCACAGCTAGGAATTGTTCTTGATACTCTCTCAACTGTCTTGCTCTTCATGAGCAAGACTGACATGCTGGTAGATGCTTTCATTTAAACAGTAGCTCAGTACTCAAAGAAGAAAACACAGTGGTAGGAATTATCAGAAGGAAAAAAAACCCATCACTATGCTGAAACTGAGGACAGTCCACTGCTTCTCATGCCAAAATGAAACAGCAGAACTGGAAAAATTTGATTACTCTTACTGTCATCTTTGAAAGATATGGAATGGCTTCTTTAGTCTTCAAAAAAAACAAACCCACAGATAACTGAAGCAGTATTGTGACAGTCTGAGTACATGAGGAGGGTGGTCAAGGGCTGACCCTCTGGCATGTCGTCCGCCACCAGCACCAGGGATGGTCAAATGGAAGCCGTACGAAGAGGATTCAGAAACACAGAGGCAGTTCACACAGTAGCTGCTTGCTTGCCCTGAATGTGTAGCTTTTGTGGGCTGAAAGGAAGTCTGGACTTGGAAGAGAGATCCATTGCAAGTTATTAAACAGTTAAACCACAACAAGCTCAGGAAATCCTCTGGACTGAAAATAACTCACAGCAACAGTAATGTCTGGGGGAGTTACTATATATTTTTATCCTGTTCTTATTCTCCCCTAGGGCACCCATTTCTGGCCACTACTGGAGGCAGTCTGTCTCTCTTGTATAGCGCAGCTTCCCAGTACAACCACTTTTCTATTCTTTGATCTCAGCCTCTCCTCCCCAACAAATGCTAGTCCAGTCATGAACTCCTGTGCTTGACCTGGTTTCTGCTATTCCCATCACACACACTGGCATCTCCCACATCCTAAAAGAAACCCTAAGCCATCCTTGTGGGAAAGAAAGTTAAAACCCCTGCAAATAACTATCACATACATAACACAGGAAAAGGCCTGTTGGGTTTGTTTTGTTGGGTTTTTTTCTTCAGTAGATAAGATCTGTGATAGAGAAGGGACACACACAGTCATCCCTATGGAATACCATGTTAGTGGAAACAGTCCTGGTTATGGTACTAGGTCTGCTTAACAAAACACCCCATTTACCCATGAACATAAATAACTTTTGGGAGTCTCAAGTGCTATAAGAGGGAACTAGGTGAAAATACAAACCGTAAGTTCAAATAACACTTTTTTGCACTGCGGTAGAGGCTGCTCCATCAGCCTTTTATCTCCAGTTTTTGCCAGCAGAGCAGCTCTGCTGTCAGGCTCTTCCAGTTGACTAAAAAAGGCCTCAATTATTACTTCTTCCTGATCAGGCAGTCTGTAGCAGACACCCAAAACATGTCACCCATGTTGGCCTGTCTGCTAATCCTGACCAGTAAGTTCTCAGCTGGCTCCTCATCCATCCCACAGACAGCCCCATGCACCCCTGCCACACTCATGTGCAGGGCAGCTCCGCCTGCTTACCTTCCTCTTCCAACCTCCTGTAAGAACTTGGATCCATCCATGAGGGAGCTCCAGTCATTTGAGCTACCTCACCATATCTCTGTGATCTGAACTGGATCACAGCCCTGCAACTGATGCAGATTCTCAATTTCTCCTGTTTGCTGATCATGCCACATGTACCAGCACTGCTGAGAGTCATGCAGATGTTCTGATTTCCCATAACAGACAGGAGACTTTTCCCCATAAAGCTCTGCTGCTGATACTTCTTTTTCTCAAAACTGGCCCCTTTTGTCTTCTTGATTCCCTTTGCTTGCCATCGTGATCCATCACTTGATGCTGTCACCCTTTGTTCCCTCCCCTCTCATTTCTAGTCTCCAGGGTCCACTGTTGATGCCAACAGGGAAAAACATGATCCAAGACCCCAGCAAGCCCCCTAGATACCAGGCTGTGTCAGTAGATGGAGTGTCCCAATGTTGCCATTCTCTGCTTTCTCCCAGTGATACCAGCTGAGGGGTATGGACCTGCACTGGAGGGATTTTCCAGTCCCTGGTCTGCTGCCAGACACTGAATCCCTCCCCAGCAGCAGATCTGCAGGGGGAGCAGGAGCCATGCTTCTGGACCCAGAAACCACCAGCTCCCACTCTTTGTCATAATGGAAGTCCTGCTTTCCCACTCAATAGACTCTGCCTGTACCTCCTTAAGTGGAGCTTTTGTTGTTTTGGGTTTTTTTGGGGGGTGGGGTGTTGTTTTTTGGGTTTTTTTGGGGGGGTGTTTGTTTTTGGTTTTGGTTGTTTTGTTGTTTTGGTTTTTTTGCGGGGGGCGGAGGGGGCAGCTTTTGTACCTGCAGGGTCTTGGAGGTCTGGTTGATCTTTCTCATCATCCCTGATGCTGCACAGACACTTTCATCCTCCCACAGCTCTGCTAACTGGCAACACAGACCTTCCCAGGCACCAAAGCTCATGTCTCCCAGCCCTGGTGAGAGGTTCCCAGCATCCCTCAGCTCCAGCCCTGCAGAGCTGTGCTGGGGGTGAGGCTGCTGGTGTCACAGGGGCCATCAACCCAACACTGCTGCGGTCTGTGCTCTGTGACACAGCCTCACCATGGCAGGGCACGTGCCTGCTGCCCACAGAGAGGTCCTGGCTCTGTCCTGCATTGACTGCTGCTATGGGGAGCTGTGTTCTCTGCTAGACAGTGCTTGTGAAGGGCTGCCCCCCTTACCTCCTGAAAAGGCATGTGTCCACTTCAGCCAGGAACAAGTTCAACAGCTCAGAGTATCCTTTCTTCAGGAACAGGCCAGACCTGTCCAAAGTTGCAGTATCCTCACATGCAGCAGCACAGTGATGCTCCTCAAATGTCTCTGAAGTCCTCCATCAAGCCCAGAAGAAACTCTCAGAACGTCCACAAGATTTCAAAGCACAGTCCAGAAGCTGCTACACATATTGCTGTGCCTGTTGGCTGCCCCAACAGATTGTGCAATTTCTCAAATGTGTCTCCGGTAACCCAAGTCTGTCTTTAGTGCTGGCAATCATCCACTAAGGAATATTCATCTTATTATGTAAAATAATTTTTAAATTATTTCAACAAGCCTAACTATGCTAAAGTAGTTCCTTACTTATCCAGATCGACAAGTCCACCACAGTATCCTAAATTAGACTTTAGTACTCAGTGGATTAGGAGAAACATGAATTAAGCCCACGGCCATACGAGGCCTTGAATATACTACATGACTTGTAATAATAATATACACTTCATTAGCAAAACACCACAACGTAGAAATCAGCTAGAAGTGAAAATCTGAATTCAAGTTCCCTGCACGTGTGCAGGCATGGAAAAAATAATACATATATACATATGTCACAAATGTATGATAAACTATTCTGAACCCACATTTAAAAAAATTAAGATGAACCAATCTTTTGTATTTGTTATCTTCTGAACTATGCTAACACTTACCAATGGTGATGCTAAATGGCAGGTGGAATAAAAACTGAATGCTATAACAGAGTGACCTAAATTTGTCAAGGCAGAAAAACGTGCCCTATTTCATGATTCCCACTTCAAAAGCTATGCTGTTACAGGAACGGGGTCATAGGATAATTCAAGCTGGAAGGGACCTCAGAAGGTCCAAAATCTAGTTCAAAGTAGGGTCAACCATGAGGTGAGGCCAGGTTGCTCAGGGCTTTACAGAGGTGGTTCTTGAAAATCTCTGAGGGAGACTATAATCTCCTTGGGCAACCTGATCTCATGCCTTACTGCTCCCATTCTGGTCAGTTTGTAAGTTTCTCCTTCCATCCACCCTCACACCAAGATTCAGCATCTGACTTTGTCTCCCTTTTCCTCCCACCACACATTGCTGTGAAAAGCCTGGGCCCATCCACCCCCCCCTGCTGGTATCGACAGGCTGCTCTTGGGTCACCCAAAGCTATGCTGGAAGCCCAGGTCTGTCAGCCTCCCTGCACAGGACCTGTGCTCCAGGCCCTGGCTGTCTTGGTGGCTCTCCACTGAACTCACAGGAATTTATTAGTCTTTCGTGTTCTTAGGGTGCCAAAACTGAGCACAGTACCTAGACATGGACTAACAAGTACTGAGTAGAGGGAATAATCACCACCTCCTAATCACCTGCTGGCTTTGCTGCTATTAATACATCCCACAGTGCTGTATACCAGCTGCCCCAGCTGACATTCGACAGATCTGCTGCCCAAACTAGTCAGTCCCCAGCCCTGCATCACTGCCAAGGGTTCTTAATGTGCAGAGGCTGGACTTCACGTGGGTGCTTATTCAATTTCATGAGGAGGTCCCATTCCCTCAAGGATGCTATGTGTCTGTGTGTGACAGCGTACTGACTGCCCTCTTCCATTTTCTGTCACCTGGGAACTTCATTAGTGAGCCCTCAGCCATCTCCTGAGGTCACTGAAAAAGACATTAAAAGCAGCACATCCCAGGAAAGATCCCAGTCAGTCATTACCAGCCTTGAGGCAGAGTAGCCTTCGAACCACTGCCCTCTGAGTCCACTCTTCCAACCACTGTTTCTATGCCTCTGGTTGACTGATACCTCCTAATCTGAGAACTCGGCTATCTACAGGTACAAGAGAAAAGATTCATGTTTTGGTATAAGTAGCCAGAATACCCATTCCCTGCCTCATGTTATTCAAATACAGCCTGGATTGAAATGCTCTATGGATTACCACTGAGACCATGCACAGGAGGGAGTTTAGCTTGCAGCTTCTTCCCATCCCAGGAATCACATCTTCATGTCCTAGCTCCATCCACTAGGGCGCAATTAAACCAGTGACTGGCAAGCTAATTTTGATCTGTGCCTTTTCTGTATACTGTCTGTTTCTCCCTTGACCTCTTGCTCCACCTCAGCAATAAATCACCTAACCTCTCATCCTGACTGAGTCATCCAAAGTGCTCCCTTGGATGCAAGCTTGCTAAACTGAGGGGATTAAGTGATACCACATTGCCAGAATCTAAACCCACAGCCTGTCTCCTTTCAGCAACATGAATTCATACTGCTTCCTTTCAGCAGATAGTGTTGCATGACTTGGTCACCACATGGCTGTTCATGCAGTGTTCAGTGAAGTTACTCCTCTTTGCAGAATACTGAAATACTTCTGATTTTTATTCATAGAGACACTTTCTCAATAAATCACCCAAACACCACCAGTATCAAATTCAATGCATTACTTAAAAAGGCCATCTACACGAGTTTGCAAGTTTGCATTTTTTATGCATTACTTTTGAATCTCCTTTTTTTCTATGATATTCTCAAGGTTTGAAAAGTGTATTAATTCCCTTTTTCCATGCTATCATTTTTCATTTATGAGTTTTCCTTATACAGAGCTCTGGCTCTCAGCCATAGCAGATCTGTGCAAACAGGTACATGTTCCAGTGATGGTGGGAGATGAACCTTCCTTGTCAAGGGCTGTTTTTAATTACTGCTGCTCATCAAAGCCTCATGGGCCAGTGAACGCACAGAAAAGAGCAGAGCACATCTGCTGTTGACAGAGCTGGCAGACCTTTAGAGTCTTTTTCAGGCTTTTTCTTGAGGTAAAATTGTTTTTCCTCATTTGTATTTGTGGCATTAGACATAACTGATACAAATGAACAGTACAGAGCAGACCAGAACCCACCATGCTGTGTGTAGTATCAGCGAGCCAGATGACCCCCATCAGCACTCATGATGGAATTTGTGTGGTGCAAATTTTCACAGCAGGTTTTCAAGCACTACCGAAAGTCATCTAAGTCCTGGCAGAACCCACTCTGATCACTGATGTGCTAGAAGTGCTTCGTAGAGGGCCTGGACACAGACTACTATCCTGTTGTACAGTCAGTGGTTAGCAGAACACCTACACAGAATGCCTGCAGGGGAAGTGAATGGCCTAAGATGTCCAGGGGTCTGAATTTATGTGGTTAAAAATAAATAAATAAACAAAAATGCCTTCTGATATCAAGACTGTGACAGACAAATTACACCCAAAAGCAAAAGGCTCGCAAGAAAAAGATTTGAAGCAATTTCTGGCCGAGGTGAAACTCACACTGCTTTTGAAATAAACACAGTAGAGGAAGAGATGTGGCTGAAAGACAACAGAAAGGGATGTGAGGGTATTGACTTGTGTCTAGCAGAGACAATGGCTATAACAAACATCACATTTCGTTAACAAGAATATGGAATCCAGAAATTCAAACAGGATGCATCTCGATAAGCTTTCCAGTTGTCCCAGTCATTCACCCTAGAAATTTAAACTGAGGAACACTTTGGGTATTTTTAGTTCCCTTATAACAAAATGGGATGACCCCAGTATTTAACAACTACTAGAAGTCCTCATCAGTCTTGAATTTAAATAGGATGGTGGGTTCTAAGCAGGATGGCTACAACACTACTTTTTCTTGCATGAACAGAAAGCAGTATAAAAGAAAACAATGTTCCAAATGCTCCTAATTCAACATCAAAGAGTAGCATAGAAACTAAGAAGACAGAGTCACAAGTTTTGAACATATTAACGAATTAAGTATGGATTTAAAGTGTTCTCCTGATATATCAAATACTTTATCTAAATAAATATGATAGCAATAAATTAAAGCAATTCTGTGTCATGGCCATCTCTCACTTCTGTATGTTGGATAAATGTAAAAGTTGAAAGCAGGCAATGGATGCTGACCAGATATTAAATACCAGAGTTATAAACGGATAAACAATAAAAGTAGCAGAGCAGCTTAGGAAGATGAAAACAAAATTAATTTTTAGATCTCTACAGAGATTAAAATACTATCCCATGCAGAATTAGTGTAATATCCCATAACCCACTGTCACACATTTCTCTGGATAGTACCCAAGTACATAATGGTTAAATGTTGCTGAGGCAATACATATTTTATGAGTAACTTTTCCTGTTCCTTCCATGACTACCAGAAATGGTTTGGCAAAATTTGATCTTCCCTAGTGCAATAATCTTCAATTTTTTAACATTCCAACCATAGACCTGTTTCCTCCCTAATATCAACGGCAAGAAGGAATGAACTGAACTTCTGCCTAAATCTCTCCTAATTATTCCTCCTTTTGACTTACACTCTGTTTTGTATTTGAGAGCACACAGTTGACTATTTATGCTTCAGGGGAGTCCTTACCTGCCATTTCATTGGATAATGTAGGCCAGATACTGGAAGAGAGTTCTGGGGAAGTACTATAACCTTGGAAGGAGCTTGGTTCACTAAATGCTTGGAAAATGAGGCATCAAAATGTAGCAACAGTTCAGCTACTAGTTCTCTTGTCAGCTACCAAACTTGAACACACCTTTTCCAATACACCCTGCAGTTGGGTAGCAATCTGATGACAGCTTTTGTCTTATAACTCAGTGGCTGTGAAACAAGCAGCACGACAGCTGCACTTAAAAACACAGACCGTCTTGAGTTGGAAGGAACCCATAAGGATGATCATGTCCAACTCCCTGTTCCTCACAGGACTTCCTAAAAATAAACCACATGACTAAGAGTGTCATCCAGACACTCCAGAACTCTGGTGTGCTTGGTGCCATGACTGCTTCCCCGAGGAGGCTGTTCCAGCGACCAACCACCCTCTGAATGAAGAACCCATGTTGCAAACAAGAAAGATTCAGAGAACTGACTGGCTGGGGCCCACTGCAAGAAACGAAAAGCAGCAACGGCTGGGCATAGGACTTACATTATCCTGTAGAAGAAGACAACTATATGGGAAGAAAGAGTAGAACCATCCCAGGCTGCTAAGAAGGTATACTGAAATTAGTAAGAAATCAGGATTAGTAAGATTATCAGGATTTCACAAAAAGCTGCTGAGAAAAGAGGTCACATTGAAAGATTTCATGAGAGGCACTGTAGGAGACATCATTACCAATGGTTACATACTGCTATCTGCAGTGTGGACCTGTGCAGACTGTTGCTATTAGGCAGCTTTGAAAGCACTTTTTTCCAGATGGCTTATATCTTGACCTCTTTTGCCTCAAATCTAGCACTGGGCTTAAATGAATGCTGCCTTAACCTTATCTTCCCACCTATGGAGGTTTGAATCCTCTTTTGCCAAACTATTCTAAATTCCTTACTAATGACATTTACCCTCAGCAGCAGCCATCGCCCTCTTTCCACAAACACTCCTGGCATTAGTCTCAATTCTATCCGTGTTCTTACACAACACATTTCAACACTCCAACCTCCTCCTCCAAATCAAAGAAAGCAACATATCCTCAGTTCTCCTCTCTTAAATAGATATTGATAATTATTATATCGTTATCACTAACTTAGTTTCCCCCATATAGGCTTTCATCTTGAATACAGGACTCGTATCTCAGGTCATCTGGTATCCAGTAACTGCATTCCTGCCTCATTTATCTATTGATTCCCTACTCTTTACTCATCTCTGTAACATCTTTTAAATCACTAACTCATATCTAATACCCCATTTTTCAACCCCAACCACACACCTGCACACTCCACTGTTTTTTCATCACCTAAACCATACATAATATAGCATAAGATAAATAAAATAATAATTTTTCTCTCCCTTCTTCCTCCAGTTCTTCATATTTTGAAAGGGTTATGGAAGGATAAGAGTAAATGCATTTTGGGGAAAACATAAAGGCAGTTTCTGCTGTCTTTCAGTATGTTTCAGGCCAAGGACTCCAAAAAAATGGTGGTGTACATGATGTACACGTAACAAATTACTGCATCTATAGATGCAGCTATAAAAAAAAAGAAAACACAAAAAACCAAACCAAACAACAAACCAAAACACCAACAAAACAACACAACAAACCCTCAAAACCTCCTTGCTTAAAATAGCCACCTAATTATTTTATTAAATAAGGATTAAAATCTCTTCTATTCTTCAAAATACCTTTAGTTTACAAAAATTTAATTTTGCTGAATTGAAACATACTAAAAGGAAAAAGGAAGCTGGAAGTTTAAAGTATATCTACCAAAAAAGCCAGTTGTTCCAAACCAGACTGTTTCAAAGTGCTGTGACTTTAGGAGAAAGCTGTTTTACATTATCAGCGTGTCTTTCCAACATATTAAAGAAAAAGCTTTTTAGGGCAAGGTTGCTTCATTTTAACACACTCCTTTATATTATAACAGCAACTGAAGTTAGTACTACTTAGATTGTTACTAAGAGTACCTGTTCTCTTATAAGGCATGTCTTAATTTGAGCAATTGTCTTCTATCTATAGAAAATGAATGAACTGCAACAATAGTGACACAGTATTAGAGAACACAGTCTCGAAAGCCATCAGATCACTGGATTTGTTCAGAACCACTAACAAATTTATGAACTGCAATTTGTTTTGAATAATAAAATTACTTCCGAGTAAGCAGGCACAGTATTCAGCAATACTGCTTTGATTTGCAAGACACTGCGTTCCTTTGTATCTGCATATATAAGATAGGATACAAGCATTGGAGACATAGCTAACCAAAACAAACACCTTACAAGATGTTATCCTTCCTTCAAAGAAGCTATATATTAAACTAATTCCAAACATATCACACCATTACTGAAACAGTGATTTGCAGGGTTAGAAATCTGCATTTGAGAGACTTCCTTCCTTCTTACACAGATATGATATAATGCTGCTGTCTCAAAAGAATATAAAATATACATAATTATGGAAATGAAAGTGCTATAAAAACCAGATCATGACTATATAGATATGAAAAAATGCAGGAATGAAACCTTTCCATGACTGTACATACACACTGCACTATACAATGTTTATCCTGCCCATATAAACACAATGGCACTCAGTGGTAAAGAGGTCAGACCTTTTAGACAGCAGAATGTGAAGAACTTTTAAAGCAAACTGGGTGGGGTTTTTTTTCCTGTGTTTCCATCCCAGCTGCCAACATTCAGCTTCCTACTTTTCCACTAGCAACAAAATATCAGGAGCTGTACAGTACGCAAGGAAGCAGGTGTCCTAAGTATGCTGGACAAACCTACTGACAGGGCAGGAAGTTTCCTTATGTCTGTGGAATGTAAGACACTTCTGTCAGTGTTAGGAAATTTTACCTAAATTAGTGAACATCTTTTGTAAAGGCAACATCCAACAAAGATGCAAAGACCAGAATAGCAATCTGTGAGCACAGCAGGAAACAAGAATGTATTCAGATTCTTTACTCCTCCTGATGGATGACTGGACAGAGGGTCTTGGTCAGGTGAATTTTATCATTTTGGTCATCACAAAACCATCAGATTAAAGGGATGGCCACCTAGAACTCATCTTAGCCACGTGTGTTTGTAGACATGCTGCCTAGATCAAATACAGTGGTATACCTGAATATGTCTCTTTAAAAAAGTATTTGCACCTACTTTGATGAGGTAGAAATTTATCAATCTCTACTATATATATATGAACTACATAATTAAACACAGATAAGTCTTTAAAATTACTCCATCCACAAACTCAGAATTTCATCTACCTCTGGTATATAGTTGCAAGATCCTCATATGCCCTGTGTGCATAAGTGTGAGAATATTCAAACATAATGTACTTGGGTTTATACTTGTATTTGCATAGGATGAATGCATTTAAGAATTAACCCCACAGAACGACAGGGATACAAACTTGCAGAATCCAAAACCTGCTGTGTGCATTAATGAAAGCAGATTTCGATAATCTGTCAAGACCTACACATGCAAAAAACGGAGCAAGAAAATGTCATACACACCTCTCAAGTTTGGTGGTGTCCTTTTTAGACTATCAGATGACAAATGCTATGCCAGAATGATGTATTTAATATTCAACTCTAAGTTTTTTTCAAGTTACAAATTAAACATATTCATTTTTGACAAAAATGTCTTTAATATGAATATCTTCTTGTAAATTCTAATGTTTTTGTTCACAGAGATCAAAATGTCAAAAGAGCAAGTGTCAAAATATTTGAAAAAGGGTTTGGTTTTACTAGAAAATAAAGTCAATTGACAGAGTCAAGTATAATTAACACAGAATTCTAGACTATCCAAGGTGGAACAGGTGTACTCACACTAGAACTTTCAAGCAATTTCACGTTTCCCTCCTATTAGTGGATTACTTGACCCTAAATAGTCATTAGCTCAGTAGGTAACAAGTAAAAGACCACCATGTTTCTGGAATCAGCGAATTATTCTTAAACATTAGTATAAAGATTACAATCCCTGTTTGGATTTTGCATATGAACTACAGATCACTGAGAGTTTCCTGTTGCACTGCAGCAAGAAAAGGAAATGTAACAAAGGCTTAATTTGCTGCAAAGTACAGCAAGATACTTCGGTAATCTCACAAAAATGTCATACTGGAACTTGTTACAGTGCGTTCAATTTGATCTTTTAATGTAATACAGTACATTTTTATAAACTTAACATTATCATTGCAGAAGAGCATGCTAACTGAATGTTAGCAATTTATCTTTTATACATAATTATAATCTACTGTAGCTACTGTACGCAGATCTCAAAATGTTAGTACATAAAATATTCATTTTCTTTATACGAGATGAGAATGAACTTAGAAGAGGTTTGAATATAAGAATGAAATATTTGCTGTGCCTATTTCTCAAGAAATAATGAATTACACATTATAACCCAAGAAACCAACATTTGCAAAACTATAGTTTAAATTTACAATAAACATTATGATCAGTAATGGTGCATCAATATTTGATGAAGTTTAACCTAACCATGTTTATGCACATAAAGCCTCAAGAGTCTGCAGCAGTTTCAGCATCAATTTTTCATATTTTTTGTATAAAATGGACTTAAAGGTACATCTTCCATAAATGTTTTCAGTGCAATTCTGTCAAAGAGGAAAATATAAAGCTAACTTTTAATTATTTTATACCATAAAAAAACCTCAACAACTTGCATTTGCACTGCTGAAGCATAAGTAAGCCAGTTCTGTTGTGCCAACTATTTCAAAGTCAATTCTTATCAACTATATTTGCCTTTCTAGGCAGCATTTCCCCCATATCTATAGGTATAAATGTTGAAAAGCTGAATACTGGAAGAGGGGGGAAGTTAAGATGAGGCAGAATAACCTAATTGCTTATAATACTTTTTTTCCATTGGTACGAAAAAAAAAAAGCATAATGAAAAAATTCTAAGGATTGCTTGCCTTATTGGTGATCTTAACACTTTGTAAATCAGTAAATCCATGGTTTAGTATTGTCCTTTTCTCTGATCTTTACAGGCCACCTTGCAACAATAACTTATTTATTGATGGATTATACGAAATGCTCCATTATTCAATGAAATAAAATGTTCTTAGGTTAGAAATTGATTTTTCATGTGTTGTCAACTGTAGGGTACCACAGGGAGAACAGCACCTGAAGGTATAATGCGTGCTTGGCTAAGCATACTGTATGTAACTGATACGTTTTGGTTCAAAGACACAGTTTGTAAACTGTAAAACTGCATACAGGATACTGCTCTAAGCATTTTGTTTCTTTTTTTTTTTTTTTTTTGGATTATACCTAAAAAAAAAAAATCACAACAAAACCCAACCTCTCTATGGTAGCACAAAATAAAAACGGAGCTTCATTCAAATCTTGAATACCTTGACTGTAATAATTGACAGCTGGTTATCCAACAAAAACTTAGCTCTTCATACCAAAAAAATTTGGCTCAAAAACAAAAAAGAAAGGTACAATAAACTCTCAATAAAAGGTTCTCTCATGAAGCAACCTACCATATACTACTGCTAGATACGAGTTTCCAAAAAAACATTACATCCCATTTTCAGCACATTTTTCATAAACATGCAACTTCACTATAAAATACAAAACACTTGGCTCTCAAGAACAGCTTTATAAAGACACACTGCATCAATAAAATTTCTCTTTGTGATTAACTTTACATTGTAATAAGAACTGTATTTTCACTAATGTTTATATATCAGATTTCATATTATAATGTAGTAATAATTTGCTCTTTGTGAACATCATGTTCAGAAGGAAATATCTATACACATTAACATACTAGACTATTAAAAACTCAGTTACAGAATTTTATTGATACAGCAGATTAATAAAAACTGATAGGGGAAGATAAAATGGGTAGGGTATTCAGTACATTATTTAATAACACACTTTTAAAATTAAAATATTTTAAATCCTTTTTGAATTTTCAATGCCACTACAAGTCCAGAAAAGTCTGGCATCAATACTGAGGTGTAAAACAAAACTTCTTTCACAATTTGCATCTCTTGTATTATTCTATCCAACATTGTTCAACTGTAAAAGAAAGTAATTTAGCACCTCTGATGATAAGTAGGTGCCTGAAGGTAAACACTAGGTTATATTCATGAAGGAAACAAAGACTTTTTTCTCTTCTTCTCCTCCACATGACAAATAGTGGCAAAAGAAAGTGGCACTATTTGTTCAACTGATTTTTTTTTCACAGTTAAATGTCAACAAGAGTACAAATACGAACACTGACAGATATTGCTTGAGATCAATTTTCAACAAACTGTTCTTTTTTAAATCAATCGATCCAATAAACAGTGCGGTACTGTCAGTTTAAAGCCGCAGATAAAAGCTATACAAGCACTTTATAAGTCAGAAACATTAAAAAAAGAACTATTTACAGTTTTCTTCTTTAGTTCATATGTCTACAAAGCCAGCGCACATTACACTTCACAAAAATCCACAGTTAATGATATCAACATGTGTGTGGCTAAAGCTTGTGACCTAGGGACTTCAAATGCAGGGGCAGGAAAATAGGTTTTGTCTTTTTGTCAGCAACCCCATTTGTGCACTAACAGCTTCATTCAGTCTCAAGCTTTATATTAAAAGCATTCTTCAAAGCTTTCACCTGGAAGGCTGGTAACTACATGCTCACTCATCGCCTTTCCCTTTTGGAAGTTCTGCGACGGACCTATTTGGAGAAAAAGTATTTTTAATATTTTTACAGAAAAAATTTTGAAAAATCTGAGAACAAATATATTTTATAATGGAAAAAATGCCCAGTCTTGCTCAATAATGTTTGAGTAATTGTATACAGTGGCATTCATTATTCATTTTATCACATGCACACATCCCGTTCAATGACCAGGATGTAACTTCATTTGATGTTACTAAGCCTGTGTCCCTCTTGTATTCAAAAACAGTTATTTCTGTTTCCATAAACTCAGCTTCAATCATCCAACGTATCCAAAAGTGTGAAGGCATTCACAGTTACATTTATGGTATTACTACTAACACAGTTAATGTATTTGTATGAAATAAATATAAAAGTGAAATTATTTTAACATATTTGCATATGCTGCTAAGAGGAAGAAATTGGTTTAGGATTCTGTTCCAAGATGTCATGCGTATTTTCCAGTACTATTCATTTTGTGTGTCTGTTTTGAATTTATTCACTATCACAGTCCAGCTGAGAAGAATGAGTAGGAGTTACCTGGAAAGTAATTCCCACTGGATAATACACAATTCTGGCAGATAGATGAGAAAGGTTACACAGAACAGAAACTTCAGGATGCTTGACAAAAAGAGGTATTTTCCAAGAAATGTAGCTTCTCTGAGAAACTACAATGCAGCTCCATTACACAACAGTGGCAGCTGACAACCACTCTGTTCGTTTTAAAGTAGGGAGGTAAGTTCTAAGAACAGGAGAAGTCATTCTAAGAACAGGAGAAGTCACTCTCTGATCATCAGTACTCTGAGGACCACCCCAAAGACTCACAAAGAAAATCTCAGGCATCTGTCTTACATTGATTGTGGAAACTTCCTCTTCTTCCATTACTTCTTCCTGGGGAATGTCATCACTGACTGGTGAATTACTCTGAAATACATCCATCTCTTCACTAGATTCATTCTCTTTACTGGCTGCTTGTTTGGAACGTCCTGCACGGCTGCAATGAGAAAATAAAGGTCAGCTTCCCAGTATATGGGTCTGCAAATGTACAAACTGTATGAGCAAACATTCTACTTTACAAGAACAGAAGCCTTTAAATTTCATGTAATATAATACTCTTGTCTTATACACCTATATAGTTCATCCATACATGGAACTGAAGAAGTGGAAGTAGGAGGCTGGACACTACCATTTGAAACCAAAATTTTTCCGTAACAGAGGGCTAGGAGTACAAAGTTTAACAGTTTTGCCTCTACAGACAATGCATTTCTTTCTCTTCAGTGCCAGAATACAGGCCATAGCAGTGAACACTACTAAGCAGTGAACAGGAAAAGCCAAACAGCCAGAGACTGAATATTATTTGTTGTTTTTTGCCTATTCAATTCAATGAACAGATGTACTCTACTTCTACAGGAGTTTATACACAACCTAGAAGAACCCATATTGCTGTTTATGAAATTAACACTATAATGAACCTAAACGCAGATGTTCCAAGCCAGCTCATACTAAGAGCTAGGGATAATCAGGATAACAATAACCTAATTAGGATAACCAAGAACAATCAGTCAACAATATCTTAAAATTGTCTCTTTTAGTTATGTGACCTGCACCAAAAGCAAAAAGCATCCGCTTGCTTTACCTGAGAACTAGCCATCCCCCCTCATCTTAAAAAAAAGCCAACTACATATATATCCAAAACTACAGAGCATCACCCACATTATATTAGCACAATTCAGAATCAAATCAAGGAATCATCCTGTTTACTGCAAATGCAGTTATGCTGCTCCCAAACCGGGTGACTTTTTGGTTGAAATTAAACAAGAAACTCTGTTCCAGGCAGACAATGGATAGATGTCAATCTCCAGTGGGGGCACAGATCAAAAACAACTGTCCTCTGGCACCACTACACCACAAAAGTGGCAGGAATTTTCAGTCCCAAGAACCAATAAAATCTGGACAAAATAAAACCTCTGAACTGCATATAGTAATTATAGTGGAGGTTTCAGCACTAACCAGCATACCATCCCTTGAGAAGCAACACAAATTAGCCCAAATCAAGTCTTCCAAGACTGACAGAAGCAACAGAATTGAAAATTAAACAGAAGAATTACTTACAAACTATGTTTATCTTTTCACATATTACAAAAATAATCCTGTTCACATGCACTAATTGGTAACCTAATTTGCTATCAGAAACAGGTTATACACTATCACTCCACAGGATACACTATCACCTCAGAAGCAAAATCCCAAATTCTAATTCTCCTAGAAAAGCAAAACTATGATTATGCTATCTGAGCACCCTAAACTTATTCACAGTCTCTTGATCTGGTTTGAGATGTCCTACAAGAAGCAGCTAAGGAAAACACTTTAGAAATAACAATGGCAATTTATTTTCTTAACTGTCAATTACAGAATTCTGAAATATTTTCAGTAAATGTTTGCTTGGGGGCACAGAGGCATATTTTTAATTTTCACTGAACACAGATTTAGAACACTTACCCTTTTTTTTGCTGAGATGGTGGTGTTTGTGATGACCTTCCTCGTCTTTTCTGTGGCGTAGACTGTGCTGATTCAACTGTACTAGTTTCAGATGGTTCTGCTCTGTTTTGAGGAAGACCCAAATTGCAAAGCATCAAATTATAACTGATGTCCAAAGATAAAAAATATGCAACTTACAAGGAGATGGACTTACCTCTGCTGTGTTCTTTTTGATGTCCTATTTTGCCTGCCTTTTGGTTTTTGTTCAATGTTTTCAGTTTGCCTTTCTTCTTCCTCCTCCTCCTCTTCTGCTGCAGCTGCTGGTGGTTGTTTTTTTTTGCTCCTTTTTGATGACTTTGCCACTGGTTCTTCCTTTGGTGTTCCCCCATTATTTGTTCTGGTGGGACGTCCTCTTCTCCCTTTCTTTGGTGGACTGTTTTGTTCATCCTCACTTTCTATCACATCCTCTTTTAGCCTTTTTTCATCTTGCCATTGTGTTTCATCAGCTTCTGAAACAACTGCAGGTCTCTTCCTTCCCCGTTGACTACCTCTGAGTTTCTGCTCTTGACCCAATTTATTCAGGTCATCTATGCTTAGTTTCTCTTCTGAATCTGTGATCGCTGCTTTCTTCCTTCCTCTAGGCTTCTCCATCTCAGACTGAAAAGGTAAGATTACACCATTAAATTAAAAAATTAAACTGCCATATTAAACAGTCACATGCAGAAACTTCCCCCAACAAGACAGTCTTCAAGCTACACAGGTTGTCTCAGATCGTCTACCATATCCATTTCAAAAACATTTGCAAAAGTATAAACACAAAGCTACATAAAAAATACCAGGCAAAAGAGAAAGACTATTTGAAAGGTGAGTAGTCAAAACTGAAGTGTGTAACATCTTCCTGATTTGTATCTTCAGCTGTATCAAACACAGTAGGACAGAATATCCATAACTGCATTTCTATCAATAGGAAAATATTAAGATGGTGAGGATGAGAATTGTCAAACCGTAGCTTCAAGCTCTTGTTTTGAGCTGGAGGGTGGTTATGCCTGGCTCCCATCCTGGCACTGGCAAGGCACTAATACAGGAGACAGTGGGCAACCTGAATTTACAATTGTAGAAGGAAGAACAGAAATTAGCGGTAGCTGCCAATCCACTACTGTCAGAGCTGTACCAAGACTCAGCATTTGCTCTGTGCAGCGAAAAACCTCACCGAAGTCTTAAAACAATCACACCCCAGTTCATATCTGAAGGGACCCATAAAGATTATCGCATTCCAATCACCCTGCCCTGGGCAGGAACACCGTCCATTAGACATTACTCTAAGCCCTGTCCAGCCTGGCCCTGAACACCTCCAATGGTGGAACATGCCTAGTTGCTCTGTTCCACTGTCCTACCACCCTCACTGT
>JAWMRA010000001.1:48231544-48246817 GCA_035584735.1 Pseudotriccus pelzelni | reverse complement strand
CCACGGGCCCACTCTTCCAGCCTTCCAAGAATGCCTCTGGATGGCATCCCTGCCCTCTATTATATGAAGAAAGACAGAACTCTTTCTGTATCATAAGCTTTCAAAACAAAAAATATTGCTTCACCTCTCCATGCTTTAGTTCTGTAAAGTGCAGAGTAAAGAGCCATAAACAGCGCAAAGATTTCAATAAGCAGCTATTAGGGCCTGTGTGCTCCAACCAACCCCCAACTCTGGGATAAGTAAAAAAATAGAAAATATTACCCATGTACCATTTCATGGGTACCGTATTTTATTTCAGATCATGAAATTGTCCAAAAGCCCAAATATTTACACTATTTCTGTTTCATATAAATGTTTGTTTTACACTTAAATTACTGTATTTCAGCACACTATTAGTATTTGCCACATGGCAATTTAATCTACACAATGACAGTTACACAACTTAAAACCCAAGTGAATGCTTTTTCCTTCACGTTCCCCTTGTGACACAAGCTAAAAGTCAGCTTACAAATTCATGTTTCCACTTTATCCAAAAACCTTTGTCAAGAAAAGCAGAAAGTAAATCTAGAAAGTATATGAGGGGAAAAAAGGAAAAGAAATTAAAGGACAAAGAATTACACTAGAAGATAAAAAAATGTTTGAACAACAATGACATCTCCTGTCAGTTCATGTCTTCAGTGACAAAACTGTTGATCTAGATCAGTGACATCCTCGTTATTCCGTTTTATTTGCCTTTGCAGTCATCATGCACATCTGCCATTGCAGGTCCCTTTTAGCCGGTAACTGCAGCCAATTTTCAAAGTAAAGTTTCTCCCTGAGGTTAAACAGTGTCCCAGAACTTGAGAACTAAGGTGTTACGCTACAGTTTAGTTTGGACAAACATCCTGAAGAGTGATATCTTTAAACCATGGACTTCTGCTACCCAATTAAAATTCTGTTTCTCAGTTAATGCTTTCTATAATGTGCTCCCCAGATCCAAAAAACAGTTCTGAATCAATAACCTTAAGCACCTCACTTAGAGATTTAAAGTGAAATAATGCACTCAAAAGTATTCAAAACACTGAACTGTATTCGCTTTATCGCTCAGCTTTCTCAGTTACCAGTTCAAATTCATGCTTCTAAACATGAATTGCATGCCAAAAGCTGTTTGGACTCTCAGACTTTAGAGTTTACAGAAGTGGTGGGGGTTTTTTTGACAAGAGATTCTTGATTTTTCTATAAGCCAGTTTGCTTTTCCCACAAGATATAACAGATATGTAAGATGGCTATTTACACTTCAACACAAGCAAAAATTCAGGACGCTTTTACTAGGCAGTAGCTTATGTCCCAAGCAACCAAGAAAAATGCACCAGACTGATATAACAAGAGAAGAGAGAAGTGTCAGAGACAGTGAAAAACAAAAATAAAGCATCAGTGACATCAGGCACAGGACATCTTTGATACAGCCAAGAAAATCCAATTTTAACAGATTTGATCTTATTACTTTTTCATGCATAGCCCAAATACTACAAAATATACGGGATATACTACAAAATCTAGATTGTCAACTGGTATTAAGGCACAAAAAAAAAGAAATTTATGTATATATGTGTATACATATATATATAAATACATAAATTCATCATTAAGGACAAGGCTATCACTCTCTAAGGCCTCAGTACACTTAGAGATATGATTTAGTGGTGGACTTCGCAGTGCTGGTTTAATGGCTGGACTTGCTGAACTTTAAAGGTCTTTTCCAACCTATATAATTCTATGAAAAACAGAGAAACTGAACCTTTTTTTCATATCCAACTCTAACCACATTTTCCAGTAGTTTACAATATCAACTCAGTGTCATGTTTCAGCATATTTTCTGAATGACATAAAATATCATCACACGAATTTTTATTTTATCATCCTGGTGATTTAAAATGAAACATCTGCAATGCAACCAAACAGCTCACCCTTACAAGATCAGAGTCGTCCCTTTTGTCAGTTTTCTTTCCTGGTAATGGTGAAGACAGTGTGAATTCTTCATTTTCACTGTGGTCCATTTCAGAACTGTCTAGCCTAGAATGAATAAATATGTATTCCCCTCATTATTATAATACACTGGGTAATCATTAAAAAAACCAAATAAAACAACAATCTTCTTAAGAAATCTATTAGTGAAACAAATAATCTGGCGGAAGACACATTTCACTGTGGGTACTACACCCACCATGTATCACAAGCCAGAACATCTAGGTCTCAGGACAAAGGTTTTAATCATAAAACACACTGACTTTTTTTTCCACTGGGAAAGATAAGCAGCTTTTTAAAACAGAAGAGTCTTACTGAGTTGCAAGAGGTCTGCATGTTTGCATACATTTGCATACACTTTTCTATACCAATCAGAGATCCCCACAGACAGACCAGCCAAAGAATGCACACTTTCCTATGGTGAGATATAGGCAATAAAATAGCAGATTTAAATTTCAGAGACCAGTTCATCCCTCTGCTTTTTGTTGGGGGTTTTTTTGGTTTTTTTTACAGTAGAAATTTCATTTTTATCTCAGTTTCTACAAATGTAAATGTGGACAATAATGCCTCCTACATATGTAAAACACTGAGATCCACAGATAAAAGGTAATGCACAAAAGCCAACACATGAGTTTTTTCATTTCATCTGCCCTGGGGTAGGCAGAAGAAACATTTTTAAATACCAGTGCGCGTTTATTAATGAAAAGAAATATGCTATGAGTTTAAGTGAAAAGTGGTATTCAAATGCACAAACCCTTAACTCCTTGGCCTGGGCACTGCACAGCGAGTCAAAGACATTCTCACTCCTACAAGTGTAAAATCTGTAATAACCGTGACGTAATCGGAAGCTTAGGTTTTATACATCATCTCAACAGATGCAAATTTGCTTGTATATATTCCGACAGACTGAACTGGGAATACCACACATACGGAATCATTACTATTACTTCTCTCTGTCTTTGACATCTCCACTCAAAACATTTACCAGTTTAATTCAGGTGAACTGGAGAGATCGTGAAGATGACAGAACATGTTAGGCTGTGAGTGCAGCATTTTTAAAAATCTGGATGGATATAAAGGAGAACCTGTAGTCCACCTGTCTCTAGCCAATAATGTATGTCAACCTGCATGACTGCTGGAGAAAGGCTTATTTCTTATACTTTCTAGCAGAGACGTATTTCTTGTAAAACACTGTACTACATGTAAAATTAATATTATGTATGAAATAGTCACAGAACTACTAAAGAAGCCTTATATTCAAACAGAGCATTTCCCCACAGTCCTGAAAGATTGTGAAAAAATATGAATAGTGGGGCTATGAAATCTCTCAATGTCTGTGAAAAAAAATTAACAACAATGTGACTTTCAGTTAAAAAAATGAACATAACACACAGTAACTGATGAATAACCTACAAAGCTGGCACAAACTATAACTTTTAAAGATAGATAACTAGAAGAAGACTTACATAGTATTACAGTACATTCACCTCTTCATCACAAAACTAATCTAAAATCCAACAATGTTTATCTGCAAAGTCCAGCAAACTGCAGGGACTAGAGGATGAAGTCATCAGATCACCACAATGGCCTACCAGTCCTCACCATCTCTGATGTGTTGTTAACTGTACAGCGAGGTTCCTAGGGACTACAGCTGTGTGTGTACACACACATATAGACACGTGCATATATACGTGTGTGGGGTGATATCTATCTATCTATCTAAAAAACACCCCAAAACCAAAACACATGAGGCTCTCCTTACTTCTTTCCTCCTTCAGTCAACTCTTGATGTAATTTGATCTGGGGGGAGGGGGGTGTTGGTTTTTTTGTTTGGGTTTTTTTTGTTGGGTTTTTTCTGGTTTTTTTAAAGCAAATTTATTTCTGGGGACAGAAAGCCAAATTCATGGTTTCACTTATACCAATGTAGTACTATAACTTTACTTCAATGTAAGATAAAAGAATTCTGTCTTTCACTTAAAAAATATTATAGAAATATTCAAAGCTTCCATTACAAATATTTGAAATATCAAAGCTCCTTTGTTGTCTACCAACCTCCCTTTGATCCTTCCTGGAGAGCTTGGATTTGAACTGCTGCTGGCATTGCTTACAGTTTCCATTCGAGAAGATTTGGATTGAGACTGCTTGCCTGCTGACGAAAGAGGCTTATTAACTGCTCCAAGAACATTGGCTGCTTTGGGCTGAAACCAAAAATATATTTCCTTTATTTTAAGCTACACATTCAGATATTGTTAACATATACTATGCTTAAAATATTCACAGATTTCACTTTCTGCAATCATTATCTTAATTTTAACATAGAGTGATAAACATTTTCATATGAAAGCTACAACAGACACCAGGAGGAAGCTGAGGAAGCTGTAATGAAATAGCTAGCTACCACCAAAACTGGTATTCTTCTCTGTACCCTTAGATTCTGTCTTCTCATTGGTAGTACGGGGTGTTCACCTGACCTTGCAGTAAGCCACTTCAGCACTTTGTGTGCAGTTTGCTTTCTGCTGATTTATCTGCCTGAACTAGCTCACCATCCGGATCAGATAAGCACCTGTACTAGTAAAACAGAAATAGCAGTAAGATGGCCCTTCCAGCAAAGGAGACATTAAACTGGCTTAGGTGTATTGGCAACCATGTTAGTTTCAACTGGGAATGAATGAGAATCTCCAAAGTCAAATACTGTAGAGAAGACTCTGATACTTCTTGCACAGATATAAAAATGTTAGTCTTTTAATAAGTACTAAAATTCCAGATGCCAGTGAGCTTCAGGTTATTAATTTAACTGGATTATCTTTCAGACATGCTGAATGCCTCGAGCTCATACAAACTTTTGAGAGAACTGAGAGTTCAATTACTCCTAAAGAGAATGCACATTTCTGCCAAGCACCCATGTACAAAAATGTTGAATTAAAGACCAATTCCTACATTTCTAATTATGCACCTTTTCTTTCAATATTAGATTCTAGCTATGTCTACAGTTAGTGATAGCTAAAAAAAGTTCAACATGCATATCATATCAGCTTTGAGTGTTCCTTTTTCAGAGCTGTGCATCATGGAAGTGCTGGTTATACCTTTATAGCCAGAGGGAACTTTACACTTAAAAAAGATTCACTCTGCACTGAGTACAAGAAAAAGAGTATATGCTTTCCAAAAGGAAAACCTTGGAGAACAAAATCCAGTTTAACAATTTACATCTATTAGCTCAGAACTACACATTAATTAATATGCATTTCCTAAAAGAGCTCAAAAGCAGAGATTTTCAAATTCACACTGAACTGGACTTTCTACTAAGAAAGGACTAACAGGGCCTGCACTAGCAGCTCCTCCCTTACAACAGAAAATACACTCAAAGCCTTACTGCCCTCAGTGTTCCCTGCTTATATCCACCTCACTCACATCCTCTCAAGCTAGTATTCCATTCCCAAAACTAGGACTCCCTAAACCAACTTTCATTTTTCGCTGCTTTCATGATGGTGAAGCATTTGAAAATTCTGGTGGTCAAATACAGCTCTACTGCTTATTACAAAATTTCAAAACAACACAAAAAGAGCTAGAGTACCCGGCATCAGAAACTGAAAATAATATAAAAGTTAGCTTAGGATTCAAAAGAGTTTCAGTTAGGATATATGAAAGACATGGAGCTGCTGGAGAGATAAAAAATTGGAAGACAAACTGCTTCTTTTTAAAAACTTGTGTCTTCACAAGTAAGAAGCCAATCTCTAAATCCACGGCATTCAAGCACTCAAATGCACAATACAGTGATGATCTATTCCAATTTGTAAACGTTGACTTTCAACTTCTCAAAGAGATGCTCATCTGCCTTTTTTCCTAACTTGCACTCCTCCTTTATTACTAAGTTACTGGCTCACAGCTAATGCTTCATTAGCAAAGTTAAGGGTAATGATGATGCTGAAATTTCTTTTGTTTGCAAGGTAGCAAATAATGGTTTTTGTCACCTAGAACAGAACACGTTAATCCAGATGAAAACCACAATTTGTCTTTTCCTTTACTAGATTTTAATTTTATTCTAAAGAATATCTGGATTTAGTTTTAGTGAAGAAAGAACACTGCCATTCAACACAATGCATATTTTGAAAGACAAATTAACATAACTGTAGAACAGTTGTATCTTGTAAGATACTGTAAAAAGGTATTCAGCTTTGCCAAAGATTAATCATGAGATTTTTAAAATAATTTCTGTTAGAGTTTTCCATAGCTGTCAGTTCATAGGCAACATTGTAGTCTTCTGCAGAAAAGAAGGTTAACCATTTAAACTTGTCAAATATTATGGGTTGTTTGAGGGGTTTTTTTTGGACTCCCTCTGTTTAATGACAACAAGCTTTGCCTATTAGTGCCACAACCCAGCACAGACAGTACCAATTTTCTCTTCTACCCATCTCTTTTCTATACCTAGAAACAATCTGTTCTCTTAAAGTGTTTCATAAACTACATGCTAGTTCACTTAAAAAAAAAAAAAAACAAAACAAAACCCAAAAACAAACAACACAAACACACACACAAAAACTCCAAAATAAAAAAACAACAACACCCCCGCCCCCAAGACCCCACACCATACCTACCTTTCCAGGAGTGAAAAAAGACTTCATTTCCGGAGGAAGATAATTTTTGGTGTTACTGAAATTCTGTAAAGAAAGGGGAAGGGGGGAGAATTACAGCAATAAGCAGTGAATGAGATGATAGATAAATAGACAGACAGACAGACACGTATGTTGGAGATTGCACTGAAAGATTTTCTTGACATCATTTATGTTTCTGAATCTTTAAACTGGAACACTAACATTGGGGGTGGGGGAAGGGGGAGAACTCTGTATGTGCACATATATACAAATATTTATGGAAACATATACATATGTACATTTTCAACTACAGTATATTAGGGAGAAGTCTGAATTTACAAGAAATATTTAAGAAAAACAACACTGAATTAAAACTTACAAATAGTTAAACAGACTTATCTCAAGAAAAATTAAATGTCATGGTATACCTTGTCAGGTTGAGTAAAATATCTGGCGGGAAGTACAGGGTCTTTAGGGGATTCCAAACTGTACGTTGTACTTTTTGACATAATGATATTCATTGCTACATCACAAACTGTGTATAGTTTCTGTAAATAATAAAATTAAAAGACCAAACAACACTTTAAAAGTTCATTGAAATCTTGACAAGAGATAGTGTATCTTTTGAGCACAGAACTACAAGAACTCAGTTTGAAAGCAATCATCTTAAACAGTGTATTGCAGGGTGCTGAAATACAGACACTAAAGGCAAAAGCATTGTTAACTCTAACAGTGGAAGACGAATAGTTTTCATGATCTTTCTGCACTTAACAACAGCCCTGGCCATAGTTTCTAAGACACAGTTAAAACAAACAAATGAACACACAGACCCCACCCACTCACTACCCAAAACTCATCTCTGTGGGCAAAGCAGAAAAGTGACAAATCTGTACATTGTGTGATGCTAAAACCACAAAAGCAAGATCAGGGTTTGATACATTCACTACACAATACAAACCAGAGACTTCTAATCTAACTAATTTTCTTCCTATACTAAGCTTACTCTTGCATTTTAAAAATGAATTATCACAAAGCACTTTAGTAGATGAATTAAACAGTAAACATTATATCTATTTAAAGTTAGTGCTTAGTAATCTTACTGAGACAGAAAGGGAAGGACTGAAAACCATTAAAAGTCCCTTGCAGAAGTGCAAGAAGCACAGGAAAATAACTGTCATCTAAACTACAATAAATATTATCATTACAGTATATAAAGTATAGTCTCATACATACAACTTTATTGAAAGATATTTTGAAGTTGGTATATAAACAAGAAGCAACTCCCCTCCATAAGCAGGCCTGAATTAAATGCAATTTCCAATCAAAAAGTATCACCTACTTCATTCATTTTTTGATCATCTGGTCCTTGAGCATCCTTAGTCTGTTTGATATTTTCTACCATTTTTCTTATAAATGCATGACTGTTGTTTTCATTTTTAGCCATCAATATTTCCAGTATGAACCATAGGCACCTAAAGGAGAAATGCCGTATTCCGCACAAATGAAGATACAAAAGAAATTCTTTAAACAAACACATTTGAGAAAGTGATTTAGTCTAGGTTTTACTAGTATTATGAATTCGAACCAGTCTAACCCTGGAAAAACTATTCTTTAGAAAAAAATGAAATGAATGTAGGATGAGCAGAAGGTAAAGAGTTAACCTGTAAAATATCAGAGAGCACTAAAAAAGCATCTATGCTATTTATCACAATATTTTACAGAAATAATTGCCATCATTATGTGCACTTGACACTGCAACAGAGTACCACATTAAAATTTCACTTAGAATAAAGTTAGAAATAACACTATTAAAAGTAGTCTTACTCTTTAATGTCCTTGAGTTGTTCAATGTCCTGGACTTTGACGTAATCTGGGTCGTGAGCTAGGAGATGGATAGTATAAGGAACAACATACTCTGGTAGAAGTGACAACAGTTTCTCTGAAAAGCAGAAGAAAGATGCATCATAAAACTACATACTAAGAAATACACTTATCTCCTAAAGAGGAAAGGGCAACATTTTCCTAGCATCCCCTGAGACTTTTAAGTAATCCTAAGCAATGACTGCAGGAAAAAGTCTTTCCTACATCATGACAGACAGAAGGCCTATTTTCCTCAGGGATTCAAAAACTAAGGATTGTTGCCAATGGCCGTCTCAGAGTTATGATCACAAAATATGTATTCTGTAAGGTAACAACCAACACCATGCAGCATGAACTCCAGCATCTCAAAGTTTGATGAAGAAAACCAGAATAAAAAAGATCCTCTCCTATGGGCTAAGGACAACAAAAGGACAAATTGTACACCAAAAATAAAAAAAAAACCCAAACATTTTGCAGCAAACATCCACACTGCTTTCTTTAGCCTAACGCTCGAGAGGAACCAGTACAGTACACCTTAATTATTAAACTTGTACCCTGTGTAACAGGTAAGACAACAGGCAAAGGAAGGCATGATAGTATTCCATGTACCTTGCTATGGTACAAGCATCTGATCTTAAGTGCTTGTGGCAAATGCAAAGTTATAGTATTAACATGACTATGGATAAACACTTCAATGTATGTGTGAAGGAAAGAGGGAAATTTCTAGCTCTGCTTTGGGGGGGGGGGGGAAGAAAAAGAAGAAATAAAAAAAAGAGGAAAAAGAAAAGTCACATTTTTGAGCTAGTAAGCAGTCAAGACATGATCAAGTCTGGAAAATCTTTCAGTAAGCCTTTAACTATCCCTATTCAGTTCTGAATAAGTCCAAACATCTGTAAATCATTACATATAATAATAATTTTTGAAAACAATTTTAAAATACATTAGAACACTGACATTTTTATCTCCAATACATGTATTCACATGGGGTGCGTTTGACAGTTATTGTGCACATCAAAGAAAATACATCATTATTGCAGATTTTACAAAACAAAATAATTGTCATGCATAAGTGAGGTTTTAATCTATCAGCTTCTTAGAGGTCTGCATAAATAGGGGTAATGCATAGTCCACATTATATATATATATATATGTATAATACCACCAATGTCTTTCTATTTCAAGCTATTTTTATGTACTTGAAATACAGTGTACTCCGCAAAGCAGTTTTTAAAGTGTTTCAATTGACACTGCACTATTCACTTCAAAAATATCCTTCACTTCTTCAAGCAGTGTCCTGCCTTTTAGACAGCAGCTGTTTGCATTACTAAATAAGAAAATAAAGATGTGAAATGGAAGGGAAAGAACATAATTATGACTTCAGTACACTAGCATAATTGGCTTGCCTTAGACATGTCACAGGCAAACCAACCCACTATTATTTGTATTAATTAGTAACTTCAATAGAATGTTCATCAAAAGCTCATGAACTCAGTTTTTCAGAAACTTCCTGCTTTGGACAATATCTAATATAACAATAATTCCAACTGGGTCTGGAAAACAAAATGAAGCAGTTCCAGACAAAACAGAAAGAACATATACAAAAGAATATTTGTAAAGAACAAATATTGACGTATATTCTATTTAACCTCTGTCATGACTAAAAATAGTAATTACACATTCTTTCCTCACCTTTAATAAGAAAGACACAACCTGAAAAGTTGGGTGGCTTTTCTACCAGCATACAAAACTACAGTGTGCCAAAACCCTTCATGAAACTCCTTATGAGCTTTTAGGAAAGAAACTTGTCTAAAAAATTAATCTTCACTCTTGTCATTCTTCTGCTTACTGACTTGCAAGTAAAAGCCCATCCTGAGAAAACAATAATTCCTATGCAAGACACGTTTCTACCCAGATTAAACTAGTAACAGATACACAATCAAAATAAGTATCTTCTTGAGTGGCTTCCACTCTGAATAGCATTTAGAGAATTTAAGAGAGCTGAGAGTAATTCCTGCCAGCCTGTAAAAGGCCAGTGTGGAAGAAAAGAGGCATTTTACTGTCTGTTACTAGTCCTCAGGAAGTTTTCCAGAAATATACCATCTTTTCAACAAAAGCTGAAATCCTCCCAAAATATGCAATAGATATCTTCCCCTGTACCAAGTTTTCAAGACAAAATGTATCACAAAATGAAACGTTTATAGATTCAGAAAAATAGCTACATTAATCAAAGATGCAGATTTCCAAAGGAGGTACTACAGTCAGTACTACCCTGTATTACTGCATGCTTAGTAAGGAGAGTGGCAAACACATATACGTTTAAATAGCAAGTTATTATCAGAACTAAGTTTCAGCTGTACTACTGCAATATGGATATTTTAGGATACAAACAGTTTGAGACATTATATTTGTTGAAAGCTCAGACTGGTAAATCTGAATGGCACAAAGTTAACACTGTAATCCTCAAAAAATCCTGCAACCTATATTTAATTCAGACTTCTCATGGATTATAGCACATATCAAATCAATGGCATCATTCAGTTATTTCAGCAAGAAAAAAAAAAATTATCAAGCACACTTTGAGGTTCTACTGGATAAAGAAATTCACACACCTAGGCTCCTCTTAATTTCTTTTACAGATTTTAGATAGCAACTTCACAGCATCTATTTTAAACATACAAGAATTCTTCTATTTTCCTCCTTCTACTAAAGAGTTTTCAACTTTCAAGAATAATAGTCTTAAGGTGACTTAGAGGTGTTTGCTCAATTTATTTTTCTTTTTACATGTTACTGAGGTTGGAGAAAAGTACCACTCTTTTTTCTTTAAGTTTAATTAATGATACACAAAAGGATTTCTCTGCAGACTTATTCTTTGATCAAAGTCTAAGAGGACTAAGAAAGACAGACTGACATGGTTAATATAAAGTGATTCATAATCACGAAAGGAAATCAGTTATCTGACGGCATCTGTGAGATCAGATTCACAAAACAGGTCTGGTTTGTGCTAAAGAAGATGAAAAAATCCCCTTTATTTCACAAAAGGCAAACAATCAGTAATATTTCAAAGAAATAAAACTTTCAGAAGCTCTTATTCAAAATGCCCATAGCTCTTCATAAAGGTCTACTTTTTCCTATAACCATATACCAGTGTTGTCATACTGCATATATGTAGCTTTAACTCAAAAGGGCTGATTTAATAAAAGAAAAAATAGCTAACGTGAGCCCATAATAGTTTCCAAAGCATTCCCATGATCAGATTGCTGGCACTGAGAATAAAGAAGTACATAAACTCATCCTGAAGTGCCTACAAATATAGACCTTTGCCAGCATAAGGTAAGAAGCTACTCAATATAGCAGTGCAAAGAGTCTATTTAGTATAACATCTATTTCATTAAGGTTACATTTTATTAATTACTGAGGTAAAATTAATCATTGTCACTTCATTTAGAATATTATTAACCATTAAGTTGAAACAGTACACACAAGTACTTTGAAAAATGACTTCACTTTCATAAAAACTGAAAAATTTCAGTTTTCATTAGATATCACTAAGTGAAATTTACGACTGTTCTAGGTACAAAAACAGAGAACCATCACTGTTTTCAGTCTACTCACATTTACATTTGAACTACAGCACTTGTACCAAAAAGCAACTTGTACTCTCTTACCACTAACTGCTGCATGTTGCTTCAGATATTCCCTTCTGACATTTATGTTCTTCACAAGGCACTGCCTGGCATGAGCTCTTCTCTCTTTCACAGGATCTTTTGCACATAGTGCACAAATAGCCATATATTCTAGTGGCAGCCGTAGTCTAGAAAGGCCTTTGTGAAGTTTCTGAGCAAATATTTGTCTCACTTGGTAACATTCATCCTATTAAAAAAAAAAACACCAAACAAAAACAATAAAACAGTAAAAACTAGAAAAGATAACAGTAAACTTTTCTAAAAGCAATATAGAATGTGAAATAAAACATGGAAGCCCAGGTAAATATGAAAAAAATCAATTTCAGACCTTGTAGTCACAGAAACACTGGAAATTCAAGGATTTTTTAAAATGCCAATTCAGAGCAATTTAATTGAATTCATCAGTTGAAGCTTCCCTTAAAATCAGAAGAGTTAAGGTTCAGGAATTGTACAGGAAGATATCACACTCAGGACCCAAGGACTAGTTTAGTATAGCACTAAGGCATGGAGTTAATGAAATTGCTTACAATAGGACCACTTGCTTTGTGAAGCCAAAGTCAAAGATCCACACGGAAACCTTTTATTTACCAGTAACCACCACCATGTCGATTTTACTGCTATGATTTCACACATTTTCATCAAGGCATTAATATTAAAATCTGAATAAAATTCAACACAATTACCAGATCAGGTGAAACACTGAAGACAGTACCAAGCATTTCCATTATTGTATGGACACCTATCAACTATGACTGACCATGGAAGAAAATAAGCCATGTCTAACAGCTGCCAAACAACACAAAGTAAAATAACGTGAAGGCAGCAACTGTACTTCTACAGCTTACTAAGCAACATATTTCCAGAAAAGACATGAACTTTAAAATTTTCTTGTATGAAAAAACCTACATACACCACTTAATACACCACAAACTATTCAGTAACACAGGACATGGAAGCTTAACAGAAGCACACATAGAAAAGGGTTAGAAGAAAACAGAGAAACGCTTAAGATAAACAAGGCCACGAAAACAGCTTGGCACATTTAACCTTCCAGAAAGAGGACCAGAGAAAAGATCTGTTTTCTCTAAACATGAAGAAAAACACTAACAGGAATAAGGAGCTATTGTAATCAAATTACAGTTTTGAAGTTCAGAAAGGATTGAAGAGGGTTTCCAGCTATCAGTCAACTGGAAGTGCAGAGCCAAAACTGAGCGACTGGTAACACTGACTCTACTAAATTTGCAAATGGCATCAAAAGAGATCATGTTTTAGATAAAACAAGCTTTCCTCACCAAAAACTAAATCCACAAGAAACTTCTTCAATCAACCCCATTTCCCTTTCTGCACTTCAAGCAATACTCCCCCTGTATGGACTGAAAACCTGAAACAGCTGCCACAGCCAGAGCCGAAGCAACCCAAGCCCACAAAACCATGAGACCTACTCATGACACATTTCCTCACAAAAGGCAATCCACCCCCCAGCAGAAGGTTAAGAAACAGCCTTCTTTTCCTCCTCAGTAACATCACCTAAGTCTAAAGCCTTTAGGAAGCCTAGAAGAAACCTATGCCTAGTTGGTGTCTGAGCAAGAAAGCATGTCCTCTTTGCCTCAGGGGACAAGGAAGTTATAGTTCGATGTTACTGATGGTGTTGTCTGGCCAATTGGAATAATTATAATTTCTTTATCTTTTCATATTTATAATAACCCTAAATACAGCTCGGTTACACTAGTTCACTGAGAATAAGGGTGATAAAACTTATCCAATGTATGATATTTTTAACAGCATACACGTAAACCCCATAAAATCAATCCAACTTTATATATATACACATCTCTGAATTTAATGTCAATTCATGAGAATTTAATCATTTAAAAGCACTTAAAAAAATGTATTTGCAAAGCCTCGTGTACCACTCAGACACAGCTCTGATTCTTTCCTCAATTAAAATACTCTGAGTTAGCAAGGAAAACTGAAAAAGTTTTGGGATCTTTTGAAACAAATGAAACTTATGCAATCTAAAAGATTTATTCATTCAATTAAATTTCATTTTCAACAGCAAAGCTTATTAGATCTTAAATCTGGTCTCAAAGCCTGTTAAACACTGAAGTACTCTACACTATGCTCAATTATTTTCTATTCTTTTTCAGTATGAAGCTCTGCCGACATAAAAATTTGTTCTGCAGATCAAATAAGCTAACTGCTGGTAAGCTCACAACATTGGTCAAACATATCCAGAACTTATTTTAAAGTGACTAGAGCTACATGCATTTCATCACCACAAAATCCCTGTTTATCAGTGCCGCTTTAATACAGTGATTAGTAACAACACATAATTATGTATTCTGCACTCTAACCATTACACATCACGAAATGGCAGTACTGGAGAAAAAAAAAGTGCCAGTACAGCTACTCTGGGTCTGAGGATCTGAACTGACAGTGACAAAGTAAACTGCAGAAGACCTCAAGAACACCTAGAAAAGTTACTCGTAAGTACTCAAAATCCATTAAGAGCTGCAGTGAAAAGAAAAGGCTTAATTCCTGTCTTGACAGGAATTTCTAGTTTTCTAGAAAACAAGTTAGCAAGTCAAAATTCAAATAAGTGTCATTAAATGAGGAGGGAAAAGTGACAGAACTAATACTATAGAAGAAAAGATTCTCCTGTAAGCCATATGGATACCCACAGGGAGGGGATTACAGAGAGCCAACATGGCTTTACAAAGTAAAAATCATGCCTGACTGGTCTAGTAGCCTTTTACAGTGAAGCGACTCCATAAATGAGCAAGCCATGAGCAACTGATGTCACCTACTTGGATTTCTATAAGGGCTTTTGACACAGTCTCACACAGCATTCTTGTCTCTAAATTGGAGAGATACGGCTGTCATAGATGGACTATAAGAAATTCCACAGAATTACAGTAAAAAGAATCAATGTCTGGATGGAGATCAGTAACAAGTAGTGCCCTCGTGGGTGAATACTGGGACTGGCATTATTCATCTTTATGAATTACAAGATAGCAGGATTGAGTACATCCCTCAGCAAGACTGGATGACACAAAGCCAAGTGGTGATGTTGATACACTGGAGGACAAGCAGGGATGCCATCCAGAAGCATCCTTGGCAGACTTGAGAAGTCATGA
>JAWMRA010000001.1:48158221-48230443 GCA_035584735.1 Pseudotriccus pelzelni | reverse complement strand
ACAGTGAGGGTGGTAGGACAGTGGAACAGAGCAACTAGGCATGTTCCACCATTGGAGGTGTTCAGGGCCAGGCTGGATGGGGCTTTGAGCAACCTGGTCCAGTGGAAGATGTCCCTGAGCACAGCAGGGAAGTTGTAATGAGATAATCCTTAGGGGTTATTCCAATCCAAAATATTCTATGATGTTTTAGTAAAATGTGATACTAACTGGTTTATAAATGTTGACAACCCTATTGTATTCTTCTAATTTAAATCTCATCTCTCAAAATTCCCTTTCGGGAATAGCGGGGAAGTAAGCATTAGACACAAAGATAGCAAAAGAAGGTGACAACACATCTCTTAGCAATATCCACGAACAGTTAAGACTGTTATAGCTGGAAAAAAAGACGTGCTTAAGGTATTTAATGTAATATTCAATTATTACCACTGAATTCCTGTTGCATTTTTGCTAGATTTCATCTGCTTAAGTAGTTTTAAGTTTTGTTCCAGTTTTTTTGTTTTTCATAGCATTTGGGAACTAAGTAAGGGCTCCTTTCCATGGGAACACAGAAGCTTAAAATTCACATAAACACAGTAAAAACAATATACAAGCCTAATAATGACTGTCTTACTCTGGCATAGGAATGATTTTTCTAGCCTAACTGTAACCAACTCCAATCAACTTAAGAAATTAAAAGAGATATTCTATGTGAAAGTAAAAAAATACCCACACAGGAGCTTTACTCTATTTTTTAACATTAAATGCCAATTTAAAATCTTTTGACATTTAAATGGGTTGTAGCTTTTAAAGTTTTAGCCAGTCTCAGGAATTAAGGTCTAGAATGGAATATCATGATTACTGCCGATATCTTCTGGAAGTGACTCCTTTCAGAGTATTTGTTGACTTGTGTAAAGCCAGGAGAATACCAGCAGTTACACAAGTAACTCCAACAAAAGTCCGTTCATGACCACTTGCTCTTGGCGTATAAACCAATTCGTGTAGAATTCGCTAAGTCTACGGGACAGAAATACAGAGGATCTCTACAGCTCTACTTAAAATATTAAAGTTACTTTCTTTCTGTTACTGACTTCACAGTCAGAATTTAAAGATGACAACTCCAGCATCTACTGAAGAATCTCTCCATTTTTCTTCTAATATTTAAAGGATGACAACTATCTTTAAAAAACCTCTGCATTCATATATATTCTACCTAAGTACTGAGAAACCAAGGTCACTCTTGTCACCACAGTTCCACATAATTTACATCATCTCATTTCAACTTCTAATAGTGTCATAATGCAGCTGGGGTATGACTTTAAATACATACTGAACTCCCTGGTTTATCAATATTCTAACATTTGACTACCTTAAGTTAGTATTCCCCCACTGGGCAAAACAGTACCATAGATCTAATTCTCATCCAAAATGAGTTTTCAGGATTATGTAGTTTAAAAATCATTTCACATCAAAGATGAACGTTTTGCATAAAACCAGACTCACACAAATATACAGAACAAACTAATATGCTATATATAATATACTAATATATATATATATACACTAATATACTCATACACTTGCTGACAACCCACAACTCCCACCAAATTTCCTTACGTTTATGGCTAGCGCACACAGCTGGTATTGTTCTAAGGTGATGATTTCATGGTAACAAGGTTCTTGTGCCAACTTCACAATAGCATTTCCTGCAGCCAGCCTCAAGCGAGACATATCAGGTTTACTGAAAAACAAGCACATGGATTATGAAGGTTAATTCATTAAAAAATTATGCATTTATTTGACTTAATTAAATTCCAATAAGTTTGCATTGCTGAAAAACAAGTACTCAGAAAGAAAGAAGTTTTCATGGACTTAGCTGCCCCCATGCCAACAAAAATAATTTCAACCCAAAAGTAGTTTTCATTGCACCACATTTTAACAGCTTATTACTACGTATCTATTACCTTGCCCCACCTTGGCAAGAAAAATCTTCCCTGAAACTTCCTAAAAGTTCCACATGGGTGTGAAACAGTTCTAGCAGTGCATTGAACCAACACAGTCCATACTGCCCCTCAGAGAGGGGCAGTAAAACACTTGTGTTTAGCTTGTTGGTTTTTCTTCAGCAGGGGGCTCCTGCCAGAGAAGTAGGCCATTTGTAGTCCCTAAAGTTGCCAAACTTTTTCTAGCTCAAAATCCATGCTGCAGGTCAACATAAATTAAGTAGACATTATGGCAGATTACTAAGTGAATTTTTTTAAGACAACAGCAAAGAGTCTTTTGAATACAACCACTGAAAATGTATATCAGGTGTGTAGCAATTTTTCTATAGCACAGAACTATGAAGTTCCAAACCCCAATATTTTTAAACTATTTTTCTCTTGGTAAGATTTAGTTTAAGGAAAATGCAGATAGCATTTCAAGAAAATCTTAATTCAGCTTCATATCTAATATCAATACTTTCAGCAACTGCTAGTGTCCTCCCATCCTTAAATACTATTATTTCATGCTTAGTATAGACTAAAATTAAAATCCTACTACAAAGACATGCAAGATTCAATCTAGCTGATTTAACCTAACCACAAATAGGAAATTAGTATAATATAAATTATAAAACTGTTTATGACTCATAAAATTTAAAAAAAACAAACCTGGAAAGGACAGCTGATATATTATTTAGTGGTAAAATTCAATATTAAAGAAATACAAGACTGGTGAATTTAACCTACATATGCTAACATCTCAAAGAAATCAGTTGATTTAAAAGCAACTCAACAAAGTCATCAATCCTTCTACTTCAAGGTGTGAAGGATGAACAAGAGAAGGGATTTATTTATTTTCCAAATAGGACCTTGACTTTACCTGACACTAGGTTAAACCATGCTCTGAAATTTAAAAAAAAAAATTCCCTTACTCTGTCACTGAAAGGCACAGTTGTGTAGATTTAAAGAGGCCTAGGTGCAGTCACTTTTAGGGCTGATGAGGACAATAACACCAAGATGATTACACCATGACTAAGGGCCAAAAAATGTCAAAAGTCTCCTAAGCCCTCCCACTTTTACTTAATTATCATTAGCAAATTATACATTGTTTCAAAGACAAATGCAAGCCATGAACACGAAAACTGAGTCATGCAGAATGACCTCATATTAAGTACAATTTAAAAAATTATGCTCTGTACTGAACAATTTTACCCTTTCTCCAAAGTCTACTCAAACTCAGAAGGACCAGTGTCAGGTTTGCACAGTAGGGACACAGTAAGCACTGCCAGAAAGAACATATCCTTACTGCGTTCTCAAAGGTTGAAGAATAAAGGTCAGGAAGTGTCAGCAAGTTCCACACAGAACTAATAGGCCTGAAACATCAACTCTCTGCTTCAAGTTTTGGGAGTACTTTTTATTTAGGCAGTATAGCTCACACAGGGACAACGGAGACCTGCCCTTCTACCAGTGTGGAGCTTCCCCAAAATGTAACACTGGGTAATAATGAATACATGTCCTGTCACCAGGGTTTGTGCCTTATGCAGCAGCGGGTGCACATTTTCCTTAGTCTTCCTTTTGTCACTTACTTACTTAGAGAAGTTCTTCTGTTTGCCTTTGTCACTATTCAATTCCAGCTGGAATTTGGCTTTCCTAATTGTGTCTCAGATGGTGTCTCTGTATTCCTGGCCAGGTTACCCATCTCTACTTCCACTTTCTCTATAACTCATACAACCATAGAATAGTTTGCATTCGGAAGGGCTATTACAGCTCATCTAGTCCAACCCCCTGCAACAAGCATGTTACTTGGAGCCCTGTCCAACCTGACCTTGAATGTTTTCAGGGATGGGGCATCTACCACCTACCTGGGCAACCTGTTCCACTGTTTCACCACCCTCATCCAAAAAAATTTCATCTATAGGCCTTCCTTTAAGTACTGAAAGGTCACAATAAGGTCTCCCCAGACACTTCTTCAGGTTGAACAATTCCAGTTCTCTCAGCCTTTCCTCGTAGAAGTGCTGCACCCTCTGACCATTGTCATGACCCTCCTCTGAACCTACTCCAACAAGTCCACGTCTTTACTGTGCGGAGGATCCCAGAGCTGGATGCAGCACTTTGGAGAGGGTCTCACCAGAGTGGGGTAAAGGGGCAGAATCATATCTCTCGACCTGCTGGCCACACTGCTTTTGATGCAGCCCTGGATACGACTGGCTTTCTGGTATGTGAGCACACATTGTTGGCTCATTTCCACCAGTGTCCCCAAGTATTATTCCACAGGACTACTCTCAATCCCTTTCTGTTGAAATTTTGCCAGGAGCTCCTTTCTCATTCAGGCAATTCTGCTGAAATATTTGCCTGACCTTCTGCTTTGACCACTCTTGAAAACTGAGGGATGATTTTTGAATATTAGTTAACTAGCTTTCTTGAGCCTTACTTCCTTCCAGGACCTCATCCAATGGGACTCTACAAGCAGATTCTTGTAGAGACCCAAGAGTTTTCTCCCCAAGTCCAGCACTGTGATCTTGCCTTTTGCCCTCCTTCTTGCCATCAAGATTTTAAACTCCATATAATATGGTCACTATAGCCAAGGCTGCCATCAACCTTCACACCCCCAGCAAGCTGCTCCCTATAGCAAGTATGAGGTGCAGCACAGAGATCCTCCCCATTGGGTCCTGTACCAGGTATGTCAAAAAGCTGTCATCAGTGGTGTCCTGGATTGTTTATGCACGGCTGTGTTGCTCCTCCAGCAGATATTGGAGTGTTTGAAGTTCTCCAGGAGGGCCAAAGACTGCATATATGATGTCATTTCTAGTTTTTTAAAGGAGGCTTCATCCCCTTCCTCTTCCTGGGCAGGGGGCCTCCAGCAGACACCCCCTATGATGTCACCCATACCAATCTACACCACAGTCCTAACCCATAAGCCCTCAGTTGGCTCATCATCCATCCCCAGGCAGAGCTCCAAGCTCTGGGGTTGAAGGGTTACTTCCAGAGCAACATCACATGTCACTGCAGCTTTCTCCCTACCCTAAAAAGAGCCACAGTCCTCCACTAATTTGATTTAATAATGGAGAACTGATCACATCATTATATAAAGTTTCTACTACTGCTCCTGAGTACAAAAACAGTGAGAAAATTAAATTTCTAAAACATACACAGTAAGGAATCATCCCTCCAAGCATGAAAGCACCCAGGATCTACAGAACTGATCTATTCACAAATTACTGGATAAGCCAGCCATATGCTTCAAACAGTCATGCTGAAAAGCTGAATTACTGCCACTCAACTCCCTAGCAACTGCCATGAATGGTCATATTACAGAATGTAAAACTACAAAACAATTATTTAAAGGACCTTCAAGATAGACTACACAGTCGCTACAAAGATAACGTGCTAGACAAATTCTCAGGTTTGCAATTTTGCACACACAGCATGGGTTCTATCTGCATAATTACCATATAACATTAAACTCTACCCAAAAATTAAAACCTTTTTACTCACACCAGTAAAATCCATCCATGCCCTTAACGGCTTGTGTAGACATAAATTTTCAATGTTTTGCAAGCAATAGTAGCTGACAACTTGTCACTTCTCCTACCACAGAGGATTAAGCAGATACCCAGAGAAACAAGTTGACTGACAATCACCTAAAAGGTAAATTATTTATTGAGACGTAATCCTCTTTACACATTTCCCTCTTCCTTTCACTTTTAGAGGCCTCAACAGATTAGCCTGCCATCAGGCAGAAGCATCTTATATGCTATCTATTTCTACCTGGTTACCTACAACATGCAATTATTTTTTATTAGAAATCCCACCTGCTGGCCTTTGGCATACCCAGCCATTGGTACCTCAGAATTAGCAAGCCGCATAAAAAATTAAAACCAATTTTCAGTGGGAAGGAGAAAGTTGCATAGTTTATTTCTGCAATATGCGCAATGGTCTTTTGAAGAAATAAATAAAACAAAGAAGATAAAAACTAAAATACAGCTGTACGTGTAGTGGTACAAAAACTGAGACTCATCAACCTTATGTGGGAACCCAGCCAAGCTTACCATTGGTTCTTATGAAATAAGATGTATAAGTTTTAAGCAGTCTAACAGAACACTTTAAGTACTACTTTGACTAAAATTCTCCCCACACCAGCATCACAGACATGAATACATTACCATCTGTAACATACCTAATTTTCCCCTGCTCTGTTAAATCTCCATCACTGTGTAATATTGTTGTTAGCAACCTCAGAGTAGAAGTTCCTGACTTGCTGTGGTTGTTCTTCATTCCTAGCAGCCACCGAACCATCATCTTGATGGCCTGAATCTGAAAAAAAAATCCAAAATATTTGTATCACAAAGTCCAATCACACCATAAGCTGCATTTTTAAAATAATATTTATCTTAATTTAAACACATAGTATTTTCCCAAGCTGCTACAAACACAAGCCTGTCAGGGTTGCAAAAACTCATTTAAATACCAGAAAGATAACTAGAAACACTCTCACTAGACAGCAATTTTTCACTGAAAGTCTCAAGCACATACTACAGCAAATAAAAATAATGCATTTAAAGTTTGAACTGTTTTTTCAACTAAGCAATCACACATTTTGTCCTCTGAAAACATTATCTTAATTGAGCTTCCATGGTATTTAATGAATGTAATAGGCAAAACAGTTTATACTAACTGTGAAAATGTTAATGGATTAAAAAGTAGAACACATTTTCATCTTCTTATATTCCTACAAATCACAGAATCTTCTGAGTTGGAATGGACCCACAAGGATCATTGGGTCCAGCTCTTAAAACACATGGCCAATACAGGGATCAAACCCACAACCTTGGCACGAAATTCCCAAACTTAAACAATCCCAATAAATTCTCTATTTATCTATGTAATATTTGAGTTCAAATTTAAGACAAGTAAATTAAAAAACACTTCATAGACATTTTGACTCTTAGAGTATCAACCTGTCCTAAGATAACTCCTGGAAAAGAATATTTCTTTCACAGCTATTTAAAGAAAAGCCTCAAAGCCTGTTACTTAGGATAACTTGTCTTTTGCCAATGGAAACTTCAAGTGTTTTGAGGCAAGCTTCTGCCAGTAGACAGAATCCAGCAACTGAAACACTGAATAATTTCACTGAAACACTGAATAAGTTCACATTTCTTCAGTAAAAAATAAAACATCACTTTAGAGATTAAGTTTACTTAGTATTTGAATCCCTTTGTCCTTTCATTTTCCTCCTAATATGACACAGAGACAATAAGGAATATAAGGAGGAGTATCCTCCAACAGAATGAAAATGATCATCTATATTACATAGACATCCTTGGGAGGAAAAAAACGAAACCCAAACAAACTAAAACACCAGACTTGGAAGATCAAAACACAAAATCCAAAAGTTTCTGAAAAAACATGACACTTTTGTACATGGTATCTTCAACTTTTCAGTGGGAAAATCAATTCTAGTAACTTTTACATAAACATTCGCAGTATCACCAAATTAAATTTATCATACAATCAACCTATTCCTTGTAACAAACTGATCACAACAATCCATTCAGATGTCAGCTCTAGGATTATCATCTAAATGCCTGTTTACTTTTTACATTTACCCCACCTAACTGGGGAACACCAGCAAGAGGCAGGATGTCTGTTACTCCTGATCTCAAAATGCAAATGGTGTCAGAGGAACAGAAATGAAATTGTCTTGTCCTAGCTTTCAAAGGGTCTTCCAGTAGAACAGCTATAAGTATCCACTAGAAGATTTTTATAGCAATAAAATCAATATAATTATAATATAACAATAACAGCAGCAGATATTTTCATAGCTTACAGATTCAGTTTCTTCACGTCATAATCAGTACCTGTAACCATCAGTGATTCCCATTTGTTGGGAGGACAGAAACATGCTAGCTCTAGTTAGTCTTCAAATAAATGATGTATTTAGCAAGGGAACTTGAGTTTTCAGAGCCACAAACGCTGCATGTTTGTGCAGTAGTGAAAAATAAAACAAAGCCCTCTTAAAGTGGAGTTAGTGAAACAGGATGAAAAACCTTATATTCCAGTGACATAAAAGAAAACAAAAAATATCACTGCTAATACATAAATCTCAATCCACTGTGTGGTGCACACTATTCAGAACAGGTCACTGTTGAGAGAGATTACTGCTTTAGAACTCAAGTGCCAGGCATAGGAATTCAAGACATTGTTAATGGCTTATGCCACAATCATTCATCCAAGCCATGGTTAATACTGTACTGAAACATTTCTCTGCAGACATCATTTCATTTAAGCTTTAGTATCAAAAACACTACGGTTAGCTTGTATCAGTCTAAATCTGTTAGGCTGAGTGATACTAAAATTTTGTCTTCAGCAGTCATTCCCAACTCCCTGGTTTTAAAATCCCCTTTAGATATATAATTATGTTACAAAGGGAAAAAAAGGCTTTTAAAACCAGAGTAAAGAAAAATACACTGTCAGAGAGAAATCATTTATAAACTAATGGCACGGCCTGCAGCATTCGTTAAATGTAGGCTTCTCAGTACTAACAAATGCTAACTAAATTTGCAAATCAATTTTCACAATAACCTGTTTTCACCTTCAAATAAATGCTTTTTAACAGTTTTCAGGCTTGGCTTCAACTTCAAATTACCCTAAGAATTGCTATAGGCTAATTCCCTTCCAAACAGCCAAATGTATGGAAACTTCTATCAACATAAAAGTACATTCTAGAGAGTTATTACAGCTTCACAAATCATTAAAATGTTAAGAAAAACAATTAATATTTACTACTTCAAGTTACATGTAGAATGACTGAAGTGAAATCATGTCTATTTTAAACTAGCAGTTCATGAAATTAAAACAAACATGTATTCTTTTAACAGTTTTTGGAGTGTACTGTGTAACTATGGAATTGCACAAATATGAAAAATATCCTTGCTGTAGTCAGACAACTAAAAAGGTAATGAATCAACTCCAAACAAAATCAAGCCTTTCCAGTAATGAGTTCTGTACCAAGCTGGAAACCAAAGTACTTACTAAACCAGCAGAGAAGGACATAGGCTATGAAGACTTTAACAATTTCAAGAGAGAAGGCAAAGAACTTTTAAAACCATCAGACCAACTTTACTCATAAGACATTAGAAATTAAAAGACTGCTACAAATTACAGCATGCTACAAAAGACATATTTCTAATTCTAAAAAAGTGAAAGCAAAAATCTACCCCTGTTCTGAAGGGCATTCAAAAACCAAATACAGATACAGAATATATTTTCCACAGCATAAGTCTATTTCTAATTCTGTGAAAAACTTTACGAAGTACAGAAAATGTAATAATTTTATTCCAACAAGCTTGAGATGACATTTTTAAGTAAAAAACCAAAACAAACCCCCCACCATTTTTAAGTGTTTTTTTTTTCTTAAATCTAGGATTTCCTCCAATACAAATTGCACACAGATAAAAACAATGTAACACATTTATTCACTTGAGGAAGACTGACAAATTCAAATGCTATTTCTTTTCTTCTGGCAATCAAAAATTTGCATTCTGATAAGATCCTCAATTTAAAAATATTTATTTCTTTTCTCCTTTTAGAAAGATGACAAGGCAAGAAAGAGAAGCAGTTGACAGCTTTAGGAATCCGGATAATTAACTAAATTTATTAGGAAAATATAGTAAGTGCTTACTTTAACAAGCGTTTCAGGAGACACTTCTTCATCTGGGACCCAAAGTTTTGTTGTCTTTTTTCCTGGAAGCTAAAACAAATGTTACACTTGTTACACTACTGTTACTGTTCAATGAAACTTGCGGTAACCTCTTCTTTTCTGTTCGCTTCTGAAAACAATACAGCAGCACTTATCTGGTCTGCATCTTATAGAAGTGACCATTTCAGAAGTGAGATACTGTTCTTACTTCACTATTCAAGTATCAGCAAATTTAAGATTAATAAAGGAGTTTTTATTGTTGTTACCTGAAAACTATTGCTTTAGATTGTGATAACCACTGCTTTGAAAGTAACTTTCAGTTTCCATATCCAGTAGATTGGAACCTCAAGCACATAGTTTGAGAGTAAATCTTTCCCTAAACAATTGCTACCAACGCACAAGTTCAGTTTTCGACTTTATAATCACTATCAATACAAAAGTACTCAAATACTAAAATTCAGTCTTCCACTGAAACAGTGTATTTTCCTTTCCAATGTATTGTACTTACTAAAAAATCAGACCTTGCTCACTCAAGATAAGAAACTGAGTGAAGTTATAACAGTTTTCCCATTTTTAACAAAAGCCAAGTCACAAGTGATCATATGCAGTGTTAAACAGCTTGTTGCTTTTGGAAGGTCTACCAAATTAGTACTACTTTCCTTTCCTATACTGTGGATTTTCAGTAGAGTCAAACAATACACATGGAAATCAAAAGACAATCATTTACCAAAAGTACAACCAGCATGCCAAGCATGCCAAAAATTTTCCCAAGTACTTGCTGAGTATCATGCTACAGGAGAACCAGATTCTTAATATAAAGTTTTTAAAATACTCACCCTGTCATTCATTAGCAAATCTTTAACAATAAAAGTAGCAACCAAAGATTTCAAAGGGGCAGCAAACTGATCAGGTGCTAGCATGGCTATATGGCCAATAGTAACCAACGGCGTAATGAGATGCTCAAAATTGCTCGGATCCAGACTTTTATGCAGTGGCTAGAATAAAGGCAACAAATTCAAGTATTACAATCTGTGTCTTATTGAGGAGACGGGAATAACAGCTTTGTACCAAGTTGTTCATGTCTATTTCTATTTCAGAAGTAAAATTCTAAAAGAGCTACTGACTACTTAGATTTAAAGACACATTCACCAACATACAAAGTCTCCTACAAATCAAAAGAAACATCGAGATGACAGACAAAATATTTCTCACATCTGGATAGTTCAAGAAGTGGCAGCTCAAGCAGGACTATTTAGGAAACTGGATTAAAAAGCCTCCTATTTTTTTGTCAGAGAGCTACATCTCAAGACAGTAATTTCAGTAACGGACTATGATTCAGCCCTCAAGATAAGAGGCTGATGGGCAGTAATTAAAAAGTACATTTGCAGTTATAGCTATAAAATGTATTTAATTAGTCACTACCATAATTCAGTTTTCCATAATTTCTGCAACCATTTAAATACTTTTGGCCATTCTCAACAAGGATGAATAATGTACAGTTCCTCTTTCCAAAAATAATTCATGGTTCTAGCACATAGTCCAACACTTGGTTTTATTTTATCAACTGTAAAAATACATAACTCTAAACACCATGGATCATTAGATCATCACCTTCTGCTACCATTTTTTAGGCCAAAATCATGAGAACGAAAGGAAAAACATCTTTTCTAAATTAACTACAACTTGTCACTACATCCCTTAGTTTACACATGTAATATAAAAGATCAATAAAAAGTAACTTAGTTAATTTAATTTTACCTCAAATATCTGTGCAAACTGCGTTTCCTTGCTGGAAAATATTGCATGGATGCAGTGAATAGCATACTTGGCTTGACGAGGGGGTCCCTTTTTAGCTTTATGATGTAACACTGGAAGCAAAGCACTACATGGCGGTGTAGCAAAATAAACAGAGATAAGTATCTTTTCACAAATCTTCCAAAATATCAAACTAGCAAAAAAAGTACAGATATACATATAAAGTACAATTGTAAAGTGCTAATTCTTTTGGTTTGGGCAATTTCTTTTCTTAAAAAAAAACAACCCAGTTTATTTACATAGCTTGCAAGTAAAAAGCCCCTGCTTTTTGTTGATAAAATACCATGTGGTAAAACAAGCATTTATATCTGCACAAGTTACTAAATGTTCTTTTGGAAATATTCTTGCCTACACATTACTATTAAATTGTAAAGAATGTTTTTACACTGCCATATATAAATATATATGTTTATACATATATACATATATGTATACTTATATGTATATATATATATAATTCAGGAAAGAAACCACAACTAATTCTGAAGGACAAAAATATAGATTATAGCAGTGTCAGTGACATATCAACTGTCACTACTTTGGATATATTCATTTCACTTCCATTCTTCAAAAAGTAATAGATTTTACAGTCATTCAAAATCTCTTTCCTGCTTTACCTGAAGAAATACTTTCTTCCACATGAATGCAGGATAATGCTACAAGTAAAAGGAAGACAACTTCCAAAATCTGATACAGTAAAGAACACTACTCAGAGGAAGATATACAACTTACGATCGTATGTGAGGAAAGTCTTCTTCAATTTTACTTCCTGTATTTTTGAAAATTTGCAATGCAGCTTCTGCCACTTTTTCATCATCCATTTTCAAGCAAGCAAGGAGAGATTCAAAAGTTTCAGCTGAATGAAATGAGATAGGGTGCGTAAACGAAAGTACCTGCCAAAATATGATGAAAGCCATGTTAATTATTTTTCAAAGGTCCGCTTACATTAGGACAATTCATCAAGCATCATCTTCCACTGCCATACTGCAACATTTACAATACTCTGCCCGGTTTTGTCCCATGATGCACGATTCTCTTCTTCTGACTTCTGTTTTTTGGTACCACCTAAACTTCTCTGTCTTTATATAAGATCTCATTACTTTACTTCTCTGGTCTCAATTTCTTCTATTATTGTGAACATGTACTTCTCAGTGGCTACATCTACATTAGCAAGTACTGGGTTACAGCAGAAGCAGGTCTTTAGAGAAACACAACTGATGCTAAGGAAGCAATATCCATGTTTCAGGAGTTTTACTTCAGAGTATTTCTAGTCCAACCGAATCCACTTTAGCCACTGCAACACACCACCTGCTTCTGAAGCCCATCTCATAATTTTGTTCCTCTGAAAGGAATCCAGCTTGTGTGCTCCCAGACTTCACACTTGTTTGCTAAGTGGAACAACTGATTGTGCTCTGAAGTGAAATTCCTGTCTCTAAAACAGCAACATAGACATACCCAGTAGGGTCTCTAGTCCCTCAAGCTTTCCACAGCAGCTTAGCAGATCCTGTACCTCTCCTTCAGATTCTTGGACTTGATTGTTTTCAAGTATGACAGTCCTCCCATGTTAAAAAAAATGAAATAAAGAAATCCTCATTTGTTTCTCCCTGAAATTTTGCCTTCTCAAAGTGGCTGTTGATTATTAGCCTCGTTCCACATAATATTTTCACCCAGGGCAGAGAAACGATCCTCAAAATCTAGGAACTTCTTCAGTTTTCTAGTTTACCCAAGTGACTTTCCTGCCCTCTTCACTGCATGCCATTCTCTTTGCTGGACTCCTATATTTGTCCTTTCTAGATTACTGTCATGATGTATAACCACTTTCTTCAGTGCAGTCTTAAGTATGTCATGCCAATTTATATGAATACATAAATACTGACTTGAAAGCCTTCATTCAAATTTTTAGTTCTTCACAACATGGTTCATTCTTACTCAGATTCATTTTTGTGCTACTGGCTTTTTGCACTTTTATCTAAATGTGCACATCTGGCCAAAGAGCCACACACTCTCAGATGAATCTACTCAGTCCGCAGTTGATCTAAAATACTCTGAAAACTTCAGCATGGTAGTCCTGCAGATTTTTAGGCCTCTGAAGTCAACCCAAAAGCTGGACTGCTTGATGGGGTTTGCTATGTTAATTGAGTCAATTTATCAGGAACTTTGAGGAACCACAGTATTGTACTGATATACAAGTATACTAGTACCAGAGGTAATATAACTATATTCACAAATCACTGAATTCACACTCCAATAATGAAAACCCAGCTGCTGCTGCTCTCCCACACAACTACTTCTGACTTCCAGAAAAGCTTCTAAATTATTTACAAAATAATCTCACTTATGTGTCACATAAGATAAGCATAGAGAACAAAAAATAATTACCAATATTCTTTCATGTAGGCACTACATGCTTATGGCTAGAGAGTATGACTGGTAATTAAAAATTTATTTTAACAAAGTTCTTTTAGAAAGTTTCACATGCTCACTGACCACTGGGACTATACTTACCTTCAGCAATTCAAGACCTGCTCTGATTGCCTGGTCAGTAGGTACACCTTCATCTTCATCATCAGCCGTTCCATCTATGGACTTATTTACTTGCTTGATAAGGGCACTGAAGAGGAAAACAAAATATGACCTTGTAGTTACTGCAATTCCACCATGTATCACTGTTTTAATAAGTCTGAGATATAATCTTATTAAAGGAACTAATTTAAAACATAAGCTTGTTTTAAAACAAATATGTTTTAAAACAAATATGTCAACTACATACATAATCTGGTTGCCCTCATCCCCTATCTAAATCAAAGCTTATGAGCATTTAATTAAAAAACATTTATCTACTGTGAGTTAAGAACTATATTCAAATGACCCTGGAAGGATCACCAAAATAAGAAAACAATTGGAGCATTGCAAGCAACAAATTCAAGTAAGAATTATGGTGAGGTTATTACCTGCTAGAGATTCTTAATAATTGATGGAAATAACTATTTACAATGTTTAGTCTCTAACCAAGAGGAAAAGAAGTAATCATTAAACATTTGTGCTAAGAGCTGATGACAAATTTAAAAGACCTATCTCCTGCATATTTCCTCTTGATAAAACTTATCTCAAATACTGTCGTTAAATAATAATTTCAGCAATTGCATTTGCCCCCCTCCAGTAACTTCACTGTCTTACGCTTCCTTAAAGTTTTGATGCCTCATCACCGTAATACACTTCCTCAGATAAATTACTGTTTACGTCACTATGAGCTAATATTCTGGGTGGGACGCTTCAGCTGAATACCCTGGACAGAAATTTCTTTGAAAACAAGTCAGCTGGTCACAAACCAGACTTTATCCATCATCGACACATCTTTTTTAACTGACAGGTTGTCCCAGCTATGCTGAATGATAATTCATTTGTTTCTGTGGCTATATTCTGAACAAGGACACAAAATCCCCTATCAGCATGAAACAGAAGAAAATACGTGCAAGTCACCAAGCCTTAAACCACACCCAACCAATCCACTGCTGCTTGTGCTTAAAGAAAAAGTAAGAAACCCCAGTTTCAGATCCCGTAATCTACAGCCAACAATACCCAAAAAATACCTGATGGATTCAGTATCAATATGTACAGGAGCAATTCTCTCAAGAAGAAATTTTATCATTTCCAGGAAAGGATTTGTTGGTTGTTTCGGATTGCCCAACTTCTTAGTTATTTCCCTCTGAAATAAAAATTGCCATTAAATTTCTAATCAATTCTGTTCCAAAATTATTCACTTTTTAAAAGCAATTCTTACCACACATCCTTCAGCCTGTTTGCAAGAACATGTTGGGCTAACAAGCATTTCTAACTGACTTCTTATTTTTTCATCATCTTCTAGAACTTGTGTGAATTTTTTCATGAAATCTTGAGCCTTCCCTGGATCAGGAAGGTTTCCTTTAAATAAGCAAAATAAATCACAGTTTATTTTTGTAAGTATCAGTATTGTAAATTACACGAGTTTGGAATGTCATACAAAGAAATCTTCTATGTGTGCTTAAATTAGCTAAGAAAGGAAGGGGAAAGAAATCACCAAAACAAACAAACAAACCACACAAAAAAGCAAGAAAAAATTGCAACAAACTAAAGCAAACAAAGAAAAAACTCACCACACCAAACAACCAAACGAGAAACCACCCCAAAAAAATCACAAATCACAATACACGTAAAAATGTGCAGACGTATCTATGAGGACACTAATTTCTATAAATTTTCCCTCAGTATTTGCTTTCCTTGCCCTTCACACTCATTTTTCAGCAAGTTTCCTTGTTCTTGTTAATAATATTAACAGCTAAAGTTGACCTCAGAATGCAAAGCCTACACTCCACAACAAATTATACTCTGTGTATAGATCAGCTGATGTGACAAGTATGAAAAACATCAGAAGGGTACTTTTGCTAAATTACCCATTTACTAAACATAAGCCTTAAAACAGCTTAAAACAATCAAAAAAGAGCTTTTAAAGTGCATGTCTCAAACTACATACTTATTTTATATTTAGATTTTATATTATAGGAAGAAAATTTATTGGCAAAGGATCAGCACATTATTGAGTGTGCTTCATGTTTTTCTTATAGTCAGTGTTAAGCAAGCTGGAACACAAGGTGCGATAGAACTACAGGATAGTTAGTTCAAAACAAGGTCTACTGTGAATTTGTTTTGCTGTATTTTTTTTAATGCAACTCAGAACTAAAAGTATCAGAAAAAATAAAAGCTGATCAAAAAAAAAGATTTGGAACACTGCCAACGAAGCAGCAAGGTTCAGTTTTTCCTCCATGTTTGTTTTTTTTCAAAATTGTACACTCTTATATAGTGTCTTTTTTGTCAGAAGAGTTGGCATTTTTTAAAAAAAAGGTGGATTTATAAACAAAATTTCAGGATTGCAAAGCAAGTGTTTTTCTTCATACTGGTTTTAATGTTGTTGGCATGGTTTGCTGGGGGGAACAAAAAGTGTTGCTTTGGGGTTGGTGGATTTTTACTTTGTTGATAGTTCAGTTCACACAGAAGTTGTTAATTTTCCAAAGTGCCTTCCCTGCTACTGAAATCCAAAGCCTTTTTGCATTCACTCAATGACATTTACAATACCAAAACCTCAAAAGAAAAGTAACTTACTACATAGCTTAGTAGTTCAGTTAACATTATATATATTCTATAATAAATGCTAAAATAGACACTAACATCCTAGATCATCTAGATTTTGTCCACAACAGATGCAGTAAAAACGTTATGTGATAAGCTTCATGACTGATGACTTCTTACAGTAAGACAGTAAATTCTGTTTAGAGTTGCCTTCATTCTTTAAGGCATATTGCTACATCACATTTATCATGATTTGTTTTAAATTTTATCTGCTGCAAAATTTCTTTCCATAAGATTACAGCAAGTGATTTTTTTAAGCAAGAAAGCAATATAGTTCAACGGTAATTTTTAGATAGTGAAGGTACTTTTACTGACTTACTTGTTATAACCATCACTTTTGAGAATATAGCTTTACTGCTGGCATCCGTCTGCAAGTCACAAAAGAAAAATGGATTAAGTAAACATATTACATTATTTATTTCCACTTGAAGATTGTGTGAGAAAGATTCCATATTGCATTATCAATAAGTCAGCATCCATTTTGCTAACATATCAGTGTGTTAGAAATCAAAACCACCCCAGCAAATTTAATGCCAGACAGTTACAGGAAGTAAAAGGCAGATCATACCTACAATATCACTGTCTCACATATACCTATGTAAAATACTTTTATTACTTTTCAATCTACTACAGAACTTATGAACAGCTTAAATGGGTTATTTCTGTAACTGTTTTCCATCTAAAGTCTGGTGTATAACATCAAAAGAATGCTGTCATTTTATTTAACTTTTCTTCTTCTGCAATGGTATACAAGACATGCAATTTATGCTTTTGCTCTTCAGAAAGTAACTTGTCTTCCAGGTAAGTTTGATGTCTGTTCTGCCTCAGGTTAGGAAGATTATGATCATCAGTAATGAAAAGTTTCTTAACATATTTTCAGTCTCAATAGTGCTTAGACCTGGGAGACCCTGAAGAGGAAAAATGGAGAACACCTGTAGAGTTTCACTAAACAGCACAAAAGTTTTCTAAGATGAGAAAAATGGTAGACTAGGAAGTTCCAAGATTTGAAGTTATAGAACAATATAGGCTGGCAGTGACAACAGTAGGTTACCTAGTTGAACTGCCTGCTCCAGGCAGGGCCAACTCAGATCAGGTTTTGCTTCAGACCTTATCTAGTTGCATTTTAAGTATTTACAAGGATGAAGATTTCACAGTGTCTCTGGGCTACCTGTTCCCATATTTGATCACCCTTAGTGAAACTTTTTCCTTACTACCTAATCAAAGTTTCATTGTGGCAACTTCTGTATGCTACTTCTCCTATTCTTCTTTATTTCTGAGAGCTCTCACAACCCCTACAATTGCCACAGGGACAACATCTATAGAAGAACAAATCAACAATTCAGCTGTAATGATGGAGAAATTAGACTGAAGTAAAAAAGCTTGTATCGTAACACCACGCCATATTCTAAAAGGTTACTAGTTAGTTCTGTTTCCTGAAAGAAAAAGTTTTCATAGCTCTGAATAGCTAATGGATATATGTCTCAAGATTATTATGTGGACTGTATGCCCCTTTAGTTTATGGTTATGAAAATGCAGTCTTATCTTAAACACAATGGTTTAATCATATTAACTATCAACTGGGGGGACCCCCAAAAAAGCCACACAAGGAGCACCACAAAAATAAAAACTTACGGTAAAGACAGCTAGGCAACTGCTTTGGACATAATGAGCATGTTTTGGGCTAAGAGAGGGCTGCTGGGGTGACCCATGTATGAGGAAGTCAGGACTGCCCTGTACCTGTCAAAGTCACCTCCAGCCAGCTCCATAACCAAATCACCATACACAAAAATTTCAAACAGATGAGCCTACAGTGCCTCTGAAAAAACAGAGGAGACACTGCAGAAAGTATGACTCTAAAGGGACAGTGGAGAAATCCATGCTAAAGAAGTGGGTAAGAAACAAGAAGCAGCAATAGGAAGTGGACCACCATGCCCTGACCTACATCCCCTGTGCTGCCATCATCTCAAAGGGATGGAGCATTGTGAGTGGTGAGGGGCCTGGAGACTGCAAAGCAGGAAGAGAAGTGTCTGAAGGGGAGTCAAAAGCTGTTTCTTTAAGTGTTTATTTGCCTGCTTTTATTTCTCACTACCAAAATAAATAACTAAAAGTTTATATTAATTGACAAATTCCCTGGCTCAAAACTGTTTTGCTGCCTGCACCTCTAAGTGCCATCACAAGCCCCCTAAATTCTCCCATGCAGTCTCGTTAATCAAGAGAACACTGAAGTGTAGAGAATTATCATTTAAGAGCAAAAAGTAGGATAAAATCTAGATGGACAAATACAAACATGTCAACAGCATACATGGGTCTTGAACACAATGCTTATGTTGACATTTATCAAAACCCACATGTTTAATTCCATATCATATTTGCTACTTTACAACTGAGAAAGAACTTTCACCAGAGCTCCCTGAAAACAAAAATGAAAAGTTGAAATTTCACTTTCAACTGAAATGCAGAAAATATCAAGAAGCTAACTCAGGTATTAAATTCATAAATGTATTTAAACTATACCAAAGAATAAAAAACCAGTACATGAAAAGCATTTCAATACAATCACCGAAATACAATCAACTACTGTTGTCCTAGCATTTACTGCACTTAGAATTTAATACATTACACAGCACATTTTAAATACACTAAGCCAAAATTATGAATTTCTCTGCAGTCTCCCTGTTGGCAAGACAATAGCATTTCTAAGCAGAATTAGATGATCCAACCACAGTTACCCACCCTTCCTGCTTCAGGTAATTCTGGCAAATGGATAATTCATTAAATTTACCGCAGCATGACTATATATGTACATAGAAAATAAAAATCACACACACAGACACACAGAAATGTGAGCATGGCAACACTTTCTACTCTATATCATTTCTGTCAAAAAAGCATCAGATCAAACTTCTGGCATTAAGTTTTAATTATATTCCCAACCATATCAACAATTTCATCTTATAATTTCTCTATCCTAAACATGAGTATGAACATAATGTAACTAAAGCAAACCTAACTTTACTTTATGAAAATACCCTAAATGCAAAATAATTTTTCATTTTTCCCTTCTAGGCAAACTTATAAACAAAAAAATAAATTGTAGCCTGGTATCTCCAATACAATATTTTAGAAGTTTCCAAGAGGGAAGAAAAACAAGCAACCTGTTGGGACAAAAAATACTCCAATTTCTTCAAAGTTACTGATCATACATAAGGATTTAAGAGGATATAGGTACTTTTTCTTAATTACTTGATTTGGCAGTCAAAAATAATATGCTGGGTTTACCCTCTTTTAAGAGCCAGAACAGTTTTGGCAAGATGTAACTAAACACGGGAGAAAATATTTTAGTATTAAAATGACTGGCAAAATATTTTAGAAATTTCTCTAACATCCATTTTCCTCTTCAATTTTACTAATAAAATGTATACACATTTCCTACAGCAAGTATAGTCTAGTTAACTTTCACAATATTTTCTATCTTTTAATAAAAATAAGCTTGAGATAATCAAACAAATGGAATTAAAAACCAGTATATTAACTAAAACTCTATGTTCACCAGGGGATAAAGATAAGTTGAACTCACTTTGGGTTGTTTTATTAGATCAACTAAATCCTTTACTTGATGTCGTAGAAGATTTTGACATTTCCACATTTCATTCAATGCTCTAAAAAAAAAGTTAAAAAATTAAGAGTTGTCAAAATGGTCTATTCAATGAATAACACAACAATCCAAACTGAGTCTTGACATTCTTTTCAACTTCAGACTCCGAACTCTACTTATCACCTGAACTTCTGCTGTTGTGTGAGCAAAGACTACATATTTCCTAATAGGATAATACGCAAAATTTACTTGGTCATATTAGTCTGGAACAAAGTGAGATTTTGAAACAAGCTCTATTTCAGATGCTCAAATACACTGCCTTTAAAAGAAGTAGAAAGCAGGAAGTAACTGATGCCCAGCCCATTAAGAACTCATTTGTCCAAGCCCGAAGTCACTCTTCTAAAAACATTCCAAAAAGCAGGTTAAAGCAGATGTTTAAGATGTTTATCATCAAAACAATGTTTTTCTTGCAGACAGGAACCAGCTACTAGATGAATAAATTGTGAAAAGTGGACATGATTAAGCTTGTAAGAGATGCACTAGAGATATTCAACAAAATACAAAATTAGCACACTTTCCACAAATAAGTCATATAAATAAAAAAAGGCCACAGCTGCATTTAAAAAACTTACAGAATCCACAAGTAAAAAGTTCTATTTAACTAAGTGAAGAAACTGCCTCTTTAAAACGAGTACTGCTGCATATGAAAACCATAGAATTCAGAAGTTACTTGTTGCCTGAAATAAGTACTGAAAAGAATCCAATCTCATTTACACTTATCCTACACTAAATTTTAAAAAAATTTACACTAAAAATTACTAGAACATTTAACTTTTTATTTTTATTTTATTATACTATTTTCATTTTAGTTTGGTAAGAGTTGCATCTTTAGACAGGCGATACAAGAAGTGCAGGGGATTCAAACATCAAATATTCAAACAGTTTTTGTAGTATTTGAAGGCTTTGGGATTTCTTAAGCCATTCTTTCATATACAAAGCCTTTTCTAGTCTCATGAGAAAAAAACTCCTGTATCTGATTTTCAAGCGACTGAGTACTACTAAATTAAAAACAAAGTAAAACTATCTAAAATCAATCCAACTGTGAACACTACAGCAGTGTAACATTCTCCATTTTAAGCTGCAGAAAGCACATAAGTAAAATGCATCCTGAAGGAATGAAGACAAAGAAGTAATTCCTTCTCGGTCTTCCTAGCTGCTGCAACAAGTAGTATATTAATGGAGAAATTGTCAGATAAGATCTAGGGCCGATCTACCATATCTATGTTATTTCTTTTCAGACATAAAAGGACTGCCACACACCCAAGACTCTTTCCAGATCTTTGACACTACTTTCTTTAGCTGTTTATGGTTGAAATGTACCACACCTTGTTAAAAAACACCCTATTAAGTTTGCGGTATTTTTTTTTAAATCTCACTTGAAAAATAGATACTATTCCTGTGTTCTGTTTTCTGATAGTCTGTTGACTACTTCTGTCCACTGGCCTAGGCTAGGCTACTCATGACAGTTCAGAACTAATTTACAATAATATTTGTATTAAAAATCATTTTTTAAGTGGTAAAAAACAGCACATACTTCACAGCATTTGAATCCAGTGTTGCATAAAGGTAATACAAACATTTCATTCGTTCATTTGTTTCCAAGTTGTGAGGGACCATGTACTGAGCAAAAATCCGTTCAACAAGTAACCTGAAAGAAAGGATTGAGAAAAGACTGTAGCTGTGAGGGAAGAACACAGTCTTGAATGGCTGAAACATTAATTCAAAAATTCTCAGACCTATGCAGAGATTAATTGTTGCATATAAAGATGGGGTTATGCAAAAACCTAAAGGTCAAGTTATTTAACTTCCAATATAACTCTGCATAAATTAAACAGAAATTTATCATTGCAGAAGATGCAATATTAATATTGCTAATAGCAGTAGGAGATTTAAGAGATGGCATTATCAAAATCAGATGTATTAATTTAGATGGGTACCAAATGATTTTGGAGAAAAATCTCTTAATTATCAATCCAATAGGATGTTACCATTTAATTTCATTACAGGTCAGTATTGGGGTAAAGTCATAAACTGACCCAAATTAATGGGCCTAGAATTAAAAAAATAGAATAAACAAATATCATGTTGATTGTATCACACATTATCATGAAGCCCAGAAGGACCATTCAAATACTAGTCAGAAGAAGCTGACTTCCTTCCACCCTTCCCTGGCCCCTTCCCCAAGGGCTGAGTTTATCCCATTTCTTTTGCTTCCATAATAAAAATGCAGGTACATCCACAAAGGAATTATTAAAAGCTTCTGCATAAATCGAACTCCTTATTTGGAAACAGGAAAGGTTTGGGCCTGACAGTTATCCAGAAAACACTAAGAAGGAAAAAAAAAAAATCGAAAACTAAGCCCACATTGCTCTCCCAAATACCAGGAAGGTCCCAGACTGAGCTCCAATATGGAGGTCAGTTTTAACAGAGTAGGGCAAACAGGCTAAAAAAAGAGTAATCATTTATGTTTAGGCTAGAAAAGAGAAGAAAATTCCTTATGCGCAATTGGAGCAGGTGATCAAAACCCAGATAGTTTAAAAAGATCCTGAAATTAAAGAAAAATGTGAGTGGGTAAAACTGGATCTGAAGAACCAGCCAGTTCTGTCCATTTCCATGGTACTATGAAATCACTGCTTACTTTGAAGATGACCCTTTGAGCTTTGGGATTTTTGAAAAGATGTGTATGGGTTTTCAACGTCATTTTTATCTCAACATGCTATGAAGGCCAAAGGCTCATTTCTAGTTTCCAACAAGACAGCCTTGATTAGTCAAAGCACAGTAGTTCCCAAAGTAATTCCCCATGTGCAACCACCTATTTTTCAATAATAACATTCATATACAAAACTATAGCTGGTATGTCAGAGGCACTCCTTTCACCACAAATCCAGGAAAAGGCTCTAATTCAGCTACGGTAGTACAGAAAAACTAACCCTCTCCAGAGTGAGATGCTTTAACCATTGTCACTACATGTACTAGACTTCACTTTAAAATACGCAGGAACAACACACAAATTTAAAGCAACATCATCAAAGCAATTTTACTTACTGAATTTTAAACATAAAAATTAACAAGCTACTGAAATATGAACAACAATCTCCTCTAATGAAGCAGTGGTGAAGTAGAGCTAAAACTTTAAAAATATTCCAGCCTATGTGACCCTTTAGAATCACTTTTGGCCTTAAAGTAAGAAATTAAACAAAGCAGAAGAAAGCAACACAGGACAATATTTGGCTTCAGTTATATAAGGTTATGCACTGAATTCAAACATACAAGATTATCACTTCCTCCTTCTCATCAGCACTTAAGCACGAATGAAAAACAAATCTTCATAACAAGTCCCCATGCTTGTCCCCTGAATCACCCATCTCTCACAACCGACTTACCGGTCATCAATACTGTTCTGATAATATATATGCAGAAGTTTATCTTTGATCCATGATATCTGTTTTGCAGCTTCTTTTCCTGCTTCTGACTGTAATGAATATTTCTTGTATATCTGTGCAAGCCCCATCATAGCCTCCTTCCTCACTCTCCACTTGAGAAAAAGAAATAATACCCAGTTTAGTAGTTCAAAACTGAAAAGACTGCAGAATTTCCTCTTAGGTATTTCATATTTTACACCAAAATAACAACTGAATTCTTAAAAAAGTTAAATTGTGCACCAGTTTCTCATTAGGACATATATTGTATCATATCTATTATGCTAAACCTTTCAACATTAGTAACTACCATGCAAGTAAGCCTCTGGAATTTAGAATTATCACAAATTTAAGCCAACACCCTTGTGTTATGACTGCAACAAGGAAAAGCGCATCACCAAATGAGAAAAAAAAAAAAGACAGCCGATAATATTAATTTTAGAAGTTTGCCATCAAACTTATTTACTGTACTTTAAAGTAAGTAGCAAACCTCAGAAACTTTATAACATGCAACACAGTTAAACTAAACTTAGATACTATTCAAATTTGAAAGCTGTTATGATGATTTGCAGTCTTCCAATGATCTAATTAAAAGCAGGCTAACTAGCTGCCTCTGATGGTGGAAGATTTTTCATCAGTAATCTACAATACATTTTGAAGCCTGCTTGCAAAATTTCTTAACAAAAATGTTACAATGTTTTACAAAGAGAACTAGACAACTGGAACAACGTTGTGTTGCAGTCTATTTATTTATTTAAATCTATCATCATCATAATTAAAAACACAGCACAATGAAAAATGTAGCATTCTAGTCAGGGGAAAGATGCCTCACTGATAGACTGCTTCAAAATTTTATGTATTATATTGGTTTTCACTTGTAATTTTAAAATTAGTACACCAATTTTTAAAAGCACTGCTTTTTAAAAAGCTGAAATACAGTTTAGAAGCACAACGCACAGCCATTATTGATACTAATTATGTCTTACCCGCTTGTCCAGTGTTCGTTCTCTGACAAAATTTAGCAGGTGATCATTGACAAGCAAAAGATCTTTTTTAGCAGCAGTAACTATGGATACAATAACATCATGCCGTATGGCCTCTTCAGGATCATGTGACCTTACTTTCAGATATTCTGTAAAAAAAATAGAGTCAGTATTTCAGTCCAACTACTTTCCTCACTCTGTACAGTACTGACAGAAGGAGGAAAAATTATTTTCTTCCATTTGGAGCACCAGCAGTAAGAAACCAATAGTTTTCTCCGAGATTAACTGGAATATCAGTAAAACTTTGTATTTGCTTAGAATATCAAATATCTATTCAGCATTACTGAAGTAAGAATTATGGGGCTACATTTTTATTTTTATTAGTTCTATAGTAGCTACACTATGTATTATATATGTAAGCAACTATTATAGCCAAGCAGGATTGAATTTGTAGAGTAGAACAAACAGTGCTTGAGAACTTGATAACCATTTGATATATACACTTTTAAGTCTTACATCAGGCGAAAGGCTACTCTTTTCCTGCAGGCTTCATCATCTTTGGCTGCTGGAGCACATTAGTTGCACTCCTAATCACAACTTCTGTATTATGATCCACAAGGAATCTAGTTCACATGCTCCAGGAATACTCCACAGTGTGACCCATGTAAGCATTGTAAGCAGTGACAAATCATGTGACGTACTTCAAACTACAATGCTTATTTAGACACATCTAGTTTATTCATCTTAGAACACTTTTTCTAGGTTACTTTGGCCCACTGCTGCTTATTTGCTAACACCAATAACTTTATACTATCAACATTTTAAGACTTCTGCTTTTTGATGTCCAACAAGTTAGCTACCTACTGCAGTTTTAGGAAGCTGACAAATAAAATGGCAAAGTTCATGCACCTTTTTAGACGTATGCATTTTAGGTTAATTTAGAAGCACAAACAGGTAGAAACACGCATACAAAAGTTATTAAGATCACAATACACTGCATACATCAGCGAAACACTGAGAACATTAAGAAACTTTGCCAATTCAAAGTTTACTCTGAATGAAGTAACCTCTTCAATGACTGGTGAAAATTTTCAAGTCTTATCTGAAATACATTCCCGGTAATCAGCCCAAGCACATCAAGAAATAAGGCTTCGCACTTATGGAGGTTATAAAATTTTAAATCCAAATGAGGCCTTTTTTTTGTTAAGTTTCGTTCTACAGGAACACAAACTAAAACAAATTAAAAATACTGCCATTACACAAAACAATTCTGGTCTCAAACACCAGTGAATCAGAGAAATTTTTCAACAATTTGACTTCTATAAGTGCTGTGGGGAGAGAGAGGAGGGGCAAGCAAAATTACATTTCCCAGAGGATACCATTAGAGGGGGCACAAAGTCTTTCTGCAATGTTAAAAGAAAAAAGATTAAAATATAATTCTGATAATATAAAAGGAAGTATCTTTACCATTTCATTAAGGAAAGGTCCAGACATTTTTTTTTGTAAGCTGGCTTAACAATACCATAAGTACAGGATGACTCTAGCCTGCCTCTATTTGTGTCCAACTTGACAAATGCTCAGCAAGCAGGAAAGCAATCCCATGCACCTCACAGTCCTTTAAATTCACTCCTCAGACCAAATAGCTAAAGATATTGCCTCCAAAAAATTACAAATAGGAGTTTATTGATCAGGGCAGATATAGTCTCCAAACCAAATGGACCATTTCTTATTAATTAACACTTTTTTTCAATAAGACAGTGAGCAACAAATACTAAATGCTGCAATCGATGCCAGTTGCCTTCTTCCTACAGAGGTCTTGAATTACAGGCTGTGCTTGATCTGATGGAGGTGAAACTGAAGCTGTGGTCACAGTTATCACAACTGCTTTCACGTTTTAGAAAGTGGCTATATAAGACTCACACATTTCAGCTTTGTCTCCACTTTGCATCCTAATTAATAAATGATCCCATAGTGCTCAACTTCAGCAGCACTTGGGAATGCAACTACTATAGGAGAGGGAGAGTGATCTCTCTGGTTAAGGCATTCTTTAGGTACAAGCCCCTCAGCCTGAGAAGCATCACTGAAGGCAGGGACTCTGTTGCTGATGACTCCAACATCAATTAGGTTCTCACAACTACTGTTATGTAGGATTACAAACGACCTTGACTTTTCCAGGAGACTTACAATGGTATTCTAATGTTATAATAAATCTGATACCTGTTAAGTCTTTTGCCAGGTCAGGATGGTTCATAAGGCAGTGACTTGCGAATTTCACACATTCAAGACGAATAGGTACATGGATGTCATTAAACCTAGTTTGAAACAAGACAATGCATTACAATAACAAAAATATTACTTCGACCAAAGCAATTTGTATAATTCTATGCAATCTTAAACACTTCTGAAACTCCCTTTTATGTTTCCTATGCATAGTTACATGAATACATCATCTCTGATTTCAGAGTATTAAGTAGACTTGTTTATAGCTTAAGAAAAAAAATTCTTGTACTCATTTATTATTTCACGTACAGATGAAAAACTCCCAATCAGATTAAAACTATTTATTAGAAAAAAGTTTGATATATTTAACCTATTTCTGTAATGCTCCACATAATAAACCATGATGTATAGATATGTATTTTATAAGTGTGATATTCGTCCCCTCCTTAAACTGTATGACAGACAGCAAACAGATGCACATCTAGTCTACCACAAATTTCTTCTGAGATGGGTTATTTAACAAGATTTCCTTTTGAAAGACTGAATTAAGTTTCATGCTTGAAAGCTGCTATTTTTTCACTTTCAATTTTTATGTAAGTAATTTTGTAATAAAACTATTGATGCAATTAGCTACAGACAAGTGTTTTTAAAAATTACATGCATTTTCAAGCTCTCCTCAAAACGCTTGGTTTAAACAAATTAAACAATATTTTAGGACATCGTTGCTGTTGAAATGCTTATTTATCAAATAAAGATATTTTAACAAATAACTGTTCTAATAAAAGCCAGGTATGTTCTCAAAATCAAGAGATTTTTAGAATGCTTTCTTCAATAACACAGTTATGAAAATTTCATGAAAATCCCTGAAAGAAGTAAATGGATCTGTATGATTCACAACTAGCTGAAAAAGTAATTATGAACAATCTGCATGTATTCACATCATAATGCAATGAAGTACTTTCCTTTGGGCCCAAAGAGATGTGGTATTTTTTGATGACAGTCCATGTTTAAATACTTATTTACTTTCAAGAAAAATATCTTCCTTCAATTAAGTTTCTTATACTTTCAAAACTAGCATTTCTTTGAGAACTCTGTTATTGATACAATTGAATGCTACATTATATATACTAGCATGTTTGTATTACATTTCAGAATTTATCCTTATTTACTAGAATTAAAAACATCTTCAGCATAGTAGCCATACTTAAGTTTCTCCTGACTTCAAGCTCCAGCTATATTTTCTATATCAAATTGGCAGAATATTTCAAGAACAAAAGACTAAGTATGTTTGCAGCATTGTAAATAGTGCAGAGTTCTTTTAATGTACTCCTAACAACTAATAAAATTGAAAATAGCATACAAAAGCTGTACATAAAAGCCTCAAAAGCAGTTCTAATATCACCTGATACTGCAAATGTCATTTGATGATGTTTTTGAATTAATCCATCATTGAACAGATTCACTTCTGATGAAATTAAAATACAGCATTCATTTTGATTTACAATGGCAATAAAAATAGTTGAAAAAAATGAACTTAGAAGGGGATGACTTGTAAATGCTCACTCTGGAGAATCACAGATGTAGAGAATATATGTAAAATTTCTTTAGCACTAACTGTCAGATTTCAGATAAAGCAGCAAGAAGGAATTCACACTTAGCTGTCACTTAAAAAAAAACCAAACCAAACTACCTGAACTGAACTTCACTGAATGCTTTTCCCTCCCCAGACAGAGAACTAAGCCAGAGTATACCTCCCCAGGTAGCACTGCCAAAGTGGTTTGTTTTGGGATGCCAACTCCGAATCCTTCGCCCCAAACATTTTTGCTAGAAGTTTTACAACCTGGAGGCGTTCTTCATTGTCATTGCTCTGGAAAATTAGCAGATTGATTTTTTTTTTAATTAAAAAAGAAAACTAAACAAAAAAATAAGTTCTGTTTTGTACAGCTTTTACACCAATACACTTCCAGAAATATCGAAAATACAGATCAATAACTTCTCATGTATACAAACACCTATCTCAAGACAAAAAACTCTCACTATTTTTGAGAGAAAACAAAATAATAAAGGCAGTGAAAATGAAAAACAATATAGAGCAAAAAAAAACCAGTGTGAACAAAGCCTAGTGAAAAATACACATATAAATGCATCTTTTTAACCCTTACATACAGATTACAGATTGTGTTAGGAAATCAGATATGTACATGCACAAGCTTACACAGGTTCAGACACAACACAATACAAAACTCATTCAATGTTTGTTTGCACACAAAGGTTTACAGTTCTCTAGAATAGTCCTTAGCTAAAAGAAAATTATTTAAAAATAACAATTCTTAGAGAAAAACAGTTTAAGTAACCAAGGTCTGAGATCCACAGGATCTAGTAATGTATTTAAGCCTATTTTTAAAAATGCTGAAGTATAACAGATACTTTTTTTCATATTTAAAATTAGCACTAAGAAGGCCTTCTCCAGTGTATTTTCATTATCATTGGCTTGTATTACATTTGTGTAATACAACAAACAGTATTTGAAGCTTAATACACAGTCTAGAAATGTAGAGGTAACATTTGTGCAATTTGTATGTACTTAATGTTCACCAATTTATTTCCTTTTTATTTCCAGCTTTTTTTTCCCTGGTAATAAAGGCTTCAAAAGACTGTTCTTTTCTACCATCTTTGACATTCTTTTTAGTTCAGCATCACCTTTTGAATATGAACAAGAAATAAGAGCACAATATAGCTGTCAAAGTTCTTTGATACAACACCACAGTTTTAAAGACAAACTATTTCTCCTGATTCAATACCATAAGAGGGCTGAAAAGTTTGCCAGCATGTCATTTTAATTCAGAACCCCAAGAACGGTAAAAGCATCTGTAAAATATTTACAGTAATAGAGCAAGAGAAGTTAAGGAGGTAGTAATTTCTAACACTGATATATTTCTACATTACAAAAGACTAATTGTTTTTAAATACACTTTAAGTACTGGAAGCATTAATCGCAAATCCATTAATATTTTTTTTTGTATCTGACTGATTTTTTCCTATTAACATTCAGATTGACATTACTGGAAGCCTTCCACATCCTCCTCCTCTTAATCTGACATAAATTATATTGCTTTTTCTTGATGAGTTTCAGCTATTAAGTGTTCATTACACTACAAATTCTTATTCTGTGGCCTCATGGTTAAGAATTTTTCATTTTTTTGATAGCCTGTATTAGTTCAACCTCCATGACTCACATCCCATCCTGCTTAAACCAACAAAACATTAAAAATGTTAAGCATCTCTGAATTTTTCTAGGTAACCAACACAGATCCACAGCAAGACACTCCAGAGTATGGAAGGTAGGTGGGGGGTTTGAAAAGTTGGGAGCAACTAAACATTTAATTATTTAATTACACAGCCAGGAATATAGGAAATGACTGACCCTCACAGAAGAGGTTAAGTTAAATGAATCTCAGTGCTCATTCTCCTGCTAATTCCCCAGACTCCTTTCCAAAATCAAGTAAAAAAAAATAAAATAATTACTAGTAAGAAGTAACTATGATTTGACACGACTTTCACAGAGCTTAGCAACAGAGTTCTGCCACCTGAAAACACAGAAGCTTTTCTTTACAAAAATCTATAAAGGTGTGGTGGGCTGACCCCAGCCAAAAGTCAAACACCCACCCAGCCTCTCACTCTACTCTCCTGTACAAAGACAGGAAGAGAACAGAAGAACGTTAAAAGGCCCATGGATCAAGATAACTGCAGTTTGACAGGTAAAGAAAAAGATGTGTGTGCAAACAGTGCAAAAAGTGGAATTCATTCACTACATCTCATTGGCAGGGAGATGTCCTGGCAGTTCCTGGAAAGCAGGGTCTCTGCTTGCATCATGTTTGGGAAGACAAACACCCTGAGTATGAAAAAACCCCTCCTCCTCCTTTCGCTGACCCTTTACGGATGAGTATGTGTCCCCTCTCAACTTCCTGCACTCCCTCAGCATACCTCAGGGCAGAAAGGGGAGCTAGCACAGGGAGAAGCTTTTACCTTTGCCTTCTCTGTTGTACCAAAATGACAAGGTGTTTGAACACCAGGTGGCCATGTCGTTTAGATCCAAAATAGTAAATACGTTCAATGGTATCACTGAGACACCTAAGCTCCCTTATAAGTTTCATATTAGGAGTTTCTTAACCCCTCCAACCATGGTCAAAAAATTTATTTGGCCACTGACAGGAAAGCCCTTGGATTTTACCCACACTCAAGAGACAGTCTAGAACTTCCACAAGACCCTAAACCCATGAAGATAAACCAGGAGGCTTCCTGCCACAAAGAGTTCAAAGAAGTTCAGGGAGGTAGAGAGCAAGAGATTTGGATTCTGTCAGCTAATGAGTTACAAACACATAGATGTTTGTTCACGTCCTCAAACTCCCATCAGCTGCAAAGGCTGAGAACAAGGCAGCCCAATCAATTGGACGGCAGTGGAGATGGCTCAGTAAAGCTCACCTGGTGATCGGGAGAAAACCACCATCACTTCATTTTCAAAATGTGCCACAAAAATCACAGGATTATAGAATCATTAAGGTTGGGGAAATATTCTTCAAGATAATCATTTAGTCCAAACATTAATCTAGCACCACCATGTTCACCACTGAACCATTACATTCAATCAGGATCAAGAGCACCTTCTTTTTTTTTTCCTCTTCAATATTACTAGAATGGAAGGCAGCAGGGCAGCCCTTGCAATCATGAAACAGCTGTACATACAACAGATTTCAGATTTCAGTCTGTCCTCAGACAGAATTCATAAGCCCAAGCAGAACAGAGATTCACCATTCACATTCATGGCAGAAGCCTGGGCATGATCTCCCACTAAGCCAAGTTACAGTTCTTTGTAGAGGATTAGCTGAAGAGACTGGTAGTTGGAGACACTGGGCACACAATCTGCCACCAACAGCATACTGTTGAAACTTCAACAACTTCCAACAAGGCAGGACCAGAAATCCCACATCACATCATTGTTTTCTAAGGCCTAATTGTTATTTCCCAATTTATTTTGAAGTCCTGTGCCCTACTGAGTTGACCTTCATTGTTCTTCAGCATTTGCATGATAGGGCCAGTAAAAGAAAAGAAAATAATGTTTAACATTTCTGCAAAAGCTACCATTTATCATCTTCTACAGGCAAGAAAAGACTTTTATACAACGTCAAAATAATTTAAAAAGAACAGCTCTTGGGAAAATGGCCCAAACTACTAACAAAGTATTTTAAAAAGTATTTTAAAAAGACTTTAAGAAATTGATTTATTTCTTTTAGATTAAATTTCATTGAAATTATCAAAAATAGTGTATTCTATTCCAATTCAGGCAGAGTTTTCCAAGTCTGCACCTGAAACCAAACTTACATCTCAGCTTTAAAGTGAGCTAGAACTTGGTGTCCTGCTCCAATAAGTCTACCGTGAGTGTACTTCACTTGGCCAAAACTGTTTTTCACTTACTGCTTTGAAAGCCAATCAAAAAGAAAATGCACATTTGCAAAAACACAGAGAACAATTATTCAATTTATCTTTGAAAAGCACAGATCCTATGTCACCTTCCGTGTGTTCAACACATGCAAGATTCTGGCACATCTCCACAACTCAACTGTTCAGACAGCCACAGCTTTCCTTCAACACTGGACACAAGGGGAAAATTTATCACCATGACAGCAACCAGCCATTGGAATAATCTCCCCAGGGAAATGGTAGATTCCCTGATGCTGGACATTTTAAGATGCAGCTAGGTCCCTTCCAACCTGGCATTCTATGATTCTATGATCATCTGCTAAGGTGTAATACAAATCTCCTTAGCAGCAAAGCAGCAATAGGAGATTGGTCTGCTACCCCATAAGCATTATCTGAATATTTGCTGTTATCACAACTGTGAATTGTAGAGCTATATCAGACAATCTCACAGAACAAAAACTGGATGCTTCTGTGAAACTATGTATTTGACCTAAATATACTTCACAAACTTTCACTTTAATACCTACTACTTGACTTACTGATTCAAAAAAGACATCGGTATTAAAATACGAGAGTCAGTGAAGGAGAAGGATGATAAAACCTGCAGTTTTAAGTGGACCTAAAGATGAGAAAGGTACTGCAATTATGCACTATGAAAAGGATATGGAGGCAGTTAAGATTAAATATCCTGAATAACACCTTCAGCTTCAGAAGTACTGCTTTTATTTGACTCACAGTAATTGTTTGCCTCTGTAAGAACAGGAATTAAAAGCTGAAAAAGGTCTACTTCAAAGACACCGACAGCAAGCAGCAAATTGAACCCTACTTCTTCCGGAAACGTGATAGAAAGATAAAAGCAATAAAAAACCCCTCATCCAACAAGCGTGGCATCCCTTCTTACCAACAGTACAGAAAAATAGGCACAAGCAAGCCATTATGACTATAAAAACTGCACTAAGAACAGGACAAAGGTGCTACAAACCTAAACTCTGTCCGCAATAATAAAAGTGCATACAAATTTAGAAATGATCCATTGCACATTAGCCCACAAGTTTAATAACAGATCACTTTCAAACATAGTAACACTACACCAATTGAAGTCCCCACTTCCACGGAAATCCTGGGGAATGACAAACAGAATAAAGTAGTGCAGGATAAAGGGAATACCAACTGTTATATTGCATTTCTCCAAGTAATGGAGACACTCTGGAAAGGAAGCCAAAAAGGAAAACACTCATTAAAATAGCTAATGCCGGCTATATGGCATATGACTTTTATGATTTTTCAGGATTATCTCATTGCAGCAATTACTACAAGGCATTTTTATGCATTCCAATTCTCTGTTTATACTTGTCACAGAACTACTATTTGGATAAAATTGTTAGTACATCAATATATATACTCAATATATTAAGTCTTTCACAATAAATAATACAGTAAACCCAGGAATAAAACAGATTAAATTTTCAGGTCATCCAAAAATCAAATTATTGCTTGAAAGATACAAGCCAAAAAATCTACCAATCAAACCCTAAATACATGCGTACATGCATCATAGGTTAATACATTTGAAGTTAAATTATGCTTTTTGAGGGCTTTAATGAATATTCCTTTAAACAATGCAGAGAAAGTATATTTTACATGTAAGTATTAGTTTTATATACCAGATAATTTGATGAACTTCTCAGAAAAAAACCCAACACATTAACAGTCAAAGCATACACATTTCAAATACAGAGAATGGATAAGAAGTGTTTACCTTAAGTTTGAATTCAAGCTGTGGTAGAACAGAAAGCAAGAGGTGACTGTCAATATTGTATAACTCCAGAATCAAGTCAAACACGTGCTCTGACAGGTCACTAATTGATGTTTTACCAAGCATGAGGACCTGATTGAAGAACTGAAAAATAAAACAGAGCACATAACAACAAGAGCATATATATATATATACACTTTTCCAAATCTTACACTTGTCAACTACTAGATCTACCTTTTTAATCTTACAACATTATTTCACTACTATAAAAAAAAGGTGGGGGTGGCACACGTAGATCAGAATTCTGTAGCAGAAATCCTAGAATATCACTGCTTTGTATTTATTATTATACATAGAGGAAAACACATTAAAAGTGATGTTTAGTTTACTCCAGCAGGCCTACAACTAATATAAGAAACACAACTTTAGAGGAGTTCCAGTGCATCATGTCTTTTTATAATGTGACTATATTTAGAGTTATTTCACTATTAAGGACCATCACTTCAAAAGTATTCTAACATTTAGTCAAAACAAGGCTGAAATGACTGGCTAATTACTACATTAAACAGCTGATAGGTTAAGGAGTTGAAAGTAAAAGCACAGGAATTAATAATTGACTGTTCCAGAATTTGTTTTACAAGCAGCAAAGTGCAGCTGTAAAGCAATTATTCTTTCTTGGTAAACTTGACAAGTTTGAGGGAAAATTCATACTTCTCATTAAAGAAAATATTTCCACACTACTTTCAACCATGTCCTCTCAGATGGGTAGGAAGGAATATACTACCCTCTACTCATTAGGGGGAGGATATAATTTGGAACATTTTTCTTCTCCTTGGATTAAAACCACTCACAAGTGTGCCTAAACAAATTACACCTGCCACTAAGACAACAGAACATATATAACTGGCACTTCAGTTCTGTACTTCCAAACTCGCAATTGAAAAACACCACAACACTTTGTACCTGACAAAGTTAATCATATCAATACAGAAACTAAAAACTCAAAAGCTATCAGTTTCTAAAGTTATAGAATGAAAGCCCAAAAAGTGATGCAGTAGAAAAAGTCAACAGTTCACACAGTAATGACTAGAAAAGTGCGTTTCATGAGAAGTTAAAAGACTGTCTTCCAGAAACGTTTTGCTTTTCTGGATACACAGTTGCCTGGAACATATATATTCCTGTTACTGTGGTTTTGATATGTTTAAAGAAAGAAAACTTTCAGAACAGCTTATTTCTCCCTCATGGGAAACAAAGAACAGAAGATTCCATGTACATTCTTTCCATGAATAGAAGATTCCTATCAACTCCCTTAAAGCTCACAAAATGTCAACGAGTTTGTAATCTAACCGTATAGATGAACATTAAAAACACATGTAGCAACACCTTCCCAAACAGTAGGTTAGAAGTAAGAGTTTTCACTGAAGATTTTCTAAAATACCCACTTTCTAAGTACCACAAACATTACAAGTCTGAAAGCAACAGAAAGCGGTGAAGATTTTCTATTGTTTTCAAGCTCCTGGTGTTTTGATAGACATCAGGAGACCTGCTAAATCCTCAACTACTAAAAAGAAAAAAATAATCTTTTCTATTGTGCTACTTAAGTTAGAGCATAATCCTGTCTGATCTTCACTTCCTCTCATCCATCTTCTGTTACAGTGGCAATTACGTCTACATCGTATGACAATGATGTCTACACTCAACTTGGCTACAATTCTCTGTGTACTCGGTTTTCTTCCTTACCACCTATTCTTAGATTCTGTTTCCTATTCCAAATCATGTAATAACGGCATTACAATACTGCTCTGTCTTCACTTCTTTTGGCTTTTAAATAGTCCCATCTTCTCAGTAAAGGGAGATTTTTCCCACAGAAACAATGTGTTTATATATTTTTATCAGAACAATAAATATAAATACATTGGGTCTTCCAGTCACTCTAAGGATTGACTTTCAAGGTCTTCCAAAACAGTAGAAAGTAAACTATCCATTTACATTTCACAAATCAAAATTATTACAGGCTTAGTAGATTATATATAGTAAAAAATTAGAGCCAAAAGGACAGGTTACGCAGTGCCTCATTAATATAATAATTCTTTCAAAGAAAATTGAGAGTCTGTAAAAAGTTGCAATTCATTCTCTTTACAATACAGCTCAGTTAAAAAAAATAATTTCCATATTCATCTGCAGTCCTCACTTACATTAGTAATGTACGGTTCAATGGCTTGCGCTGTCCTCTTTAGTAAAGCCTTTGCCAAATCATAGGCTTGCTTGTTTAGATTCTGAGAAAGAAAAAAGGAAAACAAAACAAATTTTTAAAGCACATGCATTAATCCTAAAAATAAATCCAAGAATTTAAAGTTACCACGTACTGGTAAATGCACTAAAGGAATAGCCTGTTCTTTTTATACTTTCAGTAGCAAAGATAAAATAGAAAAAAAAGCACCATCCCAAACAAAGCTTTGTAGTCTTCATGGATATTACTGAAAGAAAACCTCTTTCCTGGCAAATGAGGGCTTACTTTTAGTTGCATGTCTAAGACTAATACTCACTGAAGTCAGTGCCTATATTTTACAGCTGCTCCTTACCAGCTTCCCCAAAACGCAGGAAAACAATATAAAGCAACATTTACAGTCACCACAAAAGAAAGACTCTGAGCAGATCATGGCACAAGGTATGATTCTGCCCTTGCATCAAGCAGTCACCTGTGAACCACCATCACAACCTCTTCATCGAACCGTGCAAAGATACTTAGTCTGTTGTCTGAGACAGCGAAGGAAAAAACCCTAGAATTTCAGTTCATGACCAAAAAAGGGTAAAGAATAAAATACAAAGAAACTAACAAAAAATTTAGAAAACAGACTCCCCTCCCCAACATTCCTATCTCTCCATTTCTCTAATTGGGTTATTGCTCTATCATTGTTTCCTTCCTTTCCCAGCACACATTCTCCACGCTCTAGTTGCTACATCCTTTCTCCAATTTCTATATCACAATTATTTTCCAAAAATTTTCAGAAGAAAATACAACTCAGCCCTTGCAACACTCACTGCAGAGTTGATTAACAGAGAGAAGAAGGAAAAGTCTCCAATACACAAGAATATATAGTATTTTAATAACTAAAAGTCTCTATAAAAATACAGTTCCCACAATTTTTATTAGTCTTCGCAATTTAAAAAACCCCAGGATATACAATTTACAAGGCAACAGTTAAGAAGGGCAGGTTTTGGTTGGTTTTTTTTTTAAATATGTCTCACCCATAAAAGCAAGAAAATTTAATTTTAGCACAATGAAAAGCAAACACAAGATGTACTGCCACACTCAGGGTATTTTTTTACCTGCATATGTTTGGTTCTTTATAGCTGTCCAAATGAAGTCAAAAAGATTTGCAAAGAGATGGAGAGTACTGTCTCAAATTTTAAAAACTCTATAGAACTAATAGCTTCTAAACAGCAGTGGGAATAAATTAACATTTTCTGATAATATAAGACAAAAAAAACCTTTGACTTGCCTACTGATAGAATCAAGTCACGTGACTGAAGTCAAAAGATTACAAAGATTCATGGCTGAAGTATCTGTTTTACTCAGAGCCACTACAGAAGGTGACTAAAAATCCCAATTCTTGAGTATGCCAAGGATACTCAAATGCTTACATAAAATACTAGCATTCTTGTAATTTCCTCTTCCCTTATTCTAATCAACATAAAAAGATAACTGACAGTCCTTTTACAAAATTGTACAGCTGTTCTATGTCCCAGAAAAGAGAAGGCTCTGCATGCTGGATTTCTCTTTATGGTTATGAGGGGGAAAAAAAAAAAGGAAAAAAAAAAGGCACTTCCACTAGTAACATTTGTTTTACGTTATTCAGCTAGAGCTGTAACTACTCAGGAAATAAAAGGCACAAATATCTCTAACAAGGAATGTACATCACTTTCAGTTCTTGTTCTGATCCTTCTTGACTTCACAGCTGACCTTCATCAAAACAAAGAAAACTACTTTCACCTGGGCAAGAGAGAACTCTGGATCTGACCAAGATCTGGTTTACATGTAAAACAAGTCTAAACAGCAGACCTAGCACAGTAGAGCTCCAAAAGGCAGATCTGTTTTGATTCACATTAATTACAGTTTCAGCTTGTGTCTTTCACACATCAGTTCACTTCAGAACTTAATGTTTCCCAAGATCAATCAATGCTAGAAGCAGATATTTGCAATGATGAGTAAGGTATTCACATTACACTTCATTCTATCCAAAAAAGCTGCAAAGAGGAAAAATAGTCTAGAGCACAATCAGCTAAGGAAAGTTACCTAATTTTTCATGCCTCACGTACTTGATTTAATTGTACCAATAGTCATAACCCTCAAATATCCAGTGGCCCAACCTTCTCAAAATAACGATACCAAAGAAGTCTCAGAAGCACATAAGAAACTTTTCTTCTCATTTTCCAGCTTCAGGACAAAAGAAGAAACAAGAAAAAGTGGCACTGCCTTAGTTGAAATGGAAACAAGAGCAACCCAGGCCCATACCAAGTAGGTTCAAAGATCTTTTACAGAATGTCTAACTTGTTCTTCTGACTAATTGAACAGCCACAAAGACACTTAAAATTTCCTTCTCCTGAAAGAGACATTTTAAAAGGATAACACCTAATTTAACAAATTTCCTCTCTGTGTTTACATAAACTCTCCTGTATTACTCTCTGGAAAGAAAATCGACATGTATTTCAAGATCTTTTAATGATTTAAGAAAGTCCTCATGATGGGGGCAATAATCTTAATCATCATGGCTAGGCTTTGCGAACGAAGATTTGGGAAGGTCTCTACCCACGCTTGCTACGCCTCTAAAAGCATTTAGGCACCCAGTGGGCATAAGCTTCTGAGAGTCTTGAACAGGGTAGAAACTAAGCCATCAGCTGGCAACACTGTTTAAAGTAATCATTAGTAATTACTATATTTTGAAGGAAAAAAAACAGAAATAAGTATTGATTGATAAGGACAAACCAAAGAACCACCCATGAAAAGGCAAAACACAGACCTTCCACAAGATAACTGTGGTTACATTTAACATCTAAAACAGATTTTTGCCCTGAAAACCTCCGGTTTTCTTTCAGAAAAGAAAATTAATAAAACACAGGAGAATATTTTTTTTTCTTAAAGTTTAGGAGGCCTCCAGCAATAAAATTTGAATACAGGCTGTCTTGCTCAACCTTATCTCAATTCTTACTGTGATTTTTATGTATATATTGCTAGTATTTCAAGCTTTTTACACTTCTGGAAGACATTAACAATTCCATCAATTTATTTTTCATACCTCTCCAGAATGTTTGACAAAATTCTACTTTTTGACACAAGAAGCAGCAGCAACCTCTCTGACAGCATGACTCAGACATTTTTGGGTTTGCATAGACAATACTCTCCAGGACAAGCGAGAGTGAAATAATTTGTATTCATCCTTTAAATGAGGAAAAAAAAAAGGCAACTAAAAAAAATACATGTCCCTTCTTTTCTCTTTAAAAAAGATGACTAGCTAGCGTCAATCCAGCCCTTATTTTATAATTTGAGGAGGAAAATCAAATGTCAAGTCTGTATCTAGTGCAAATATTCCTGAAAAACATATATTTTAACATATTATTTTCTTGGAAATTGAAAAGGGTCTTCAGTTTTATTCTTATTATCAATGGCACAGCAGCAGAATTAGTATCCAAGAGCACTTGACAAAACAGTTCTAACAGATTCTTTATTTCTGCTGGGGAAGGTAAACAGGATTCTAAGGATGGCTGACAACAAAAGGCTCAGCTGAAGTGTTGCCAAGATAGATAATACTAATTATTAAGCAAATTTATAGCAGAGACAGCTAGGAATTTAATTGTCTATAACACTTTTTGTAAGACATAAGCATGTAAAGCAATGTGGGATTCCCTGTAGTGCTCCTGAGGCTGAAAGTGGAACACTGGCAAACACTCAAGGAAATAAAGTACAATTTACCTTCTAACACACTGCACAAACACAAAATTGTTTGCAGGTCTTCTATAAAAGCTTTATAATATAAAAAGATCATTAAAGGGGAAAGGAAAACTATTAATTTTTCTTGCCTTTTTCATACTGACTACCTCTCCCTTGCTTGTGGGTCTTATCTGGGTTTAGGTCACTTTATTTCATTCCCTGATAACATAACCTTATCAAAAGAATTTCAGTGGAGTTTATAGAAAAAAAGAAAAGGTACAAATGGAAAAAAATAATTCAGCATCAAAACTAAGAGTTGAGCACACCCATCAGACAAGTCAAGCTTGCCATTTTATTGACTTATCTGATAGCTGTACTACTCAAGCAAGCCTGTGCACACTCCAACATGCCTCTTTGTGACATTAGTGTCATCTGCTCTTTCATTCGGGTTGGCCTGAATGAAAAGCCATCAGTATCGCTTTTATTCTGGCCAAGTGAGATGGATGACAAACTTAAGGGACGTAGAGTAGTTGAGACTACTTCAGTGACTACCAATTACAGTAGACAGACATTTGATAATACACCATGTGCACAGTATGTGCTCCTTAATGCAGAGGTTTTGTAGCCATCCTGATGGCACCATTGTTTATTACACTCACTACTCAGGACTAATGACCATATCTATTTTTCCTCTTTAAAAAAATAGTCCTGGTTTTAAGATGTAACAGCACTGAATTAACCTTTGGTTAACTGCTCAACTAACTATTACATCTCCTAAAAATATTAATATAATTTTTCCATCAACCTGTCTAATGTTGAATTTTAGCCACTGGGCTTTAGCATCCAGGAGCTACTTGAACCTTCTGTTCCCAATACCTATTTACAGGCCACTCCTTAGACAAATTATAAAGATTAAACTACTCAGGTCTCGGCCTCATGTTACCAATACACCTGTTTTCTATAATACAGTCATTCAGTTCACAAGGTCACCACACATTCCCTCTCATGCACAACCTTCCTTCTGGCTGTACTAAAAATACACCACTTGCCTGTGTGGCAAGTGCTGTCATATTCTAAAGACATATTGGTTTTATCTCCAACAATCTCTCAGTCTGACAGATCTATGTTCCTTCTACTCCATCAAAAGTGGTTTTGGACCTAGGAAATCTGGGGATGCCCTACTGACCATTACACCAACACTTGCCATATTCCATTCCATTTCCCTTTGCCACAGCCTGTACAGCTGAACAGTTAGGTCAGCTAAGACATAGTTCTTTTTTATGGTGGACCCTATCCCTAAGATTTTTGTAGTTTAGGGCTCAATGGACATGAGTGGAAAAATTCTCAACTTTGAATTCATTACACTTTTCCAACATCAGTGGACACAGAAAGTAGTTAGAGGACCAAAATTTTAAATAAACAGTATTTGAAGATTTTGAGATTAAACAGAAAAATATTAGAAGCTTCTTTCCACTGCTATGAAAAAAAAAGAAAAAAAAAGGTATTCAGGATACAGTATGAAGTTATGTAATTATGTCAGTTCAAAAACAAAAAAGCTATAAACAAGCACCCTATCCAAAGAGACAATTTGATTAAAACAAAAACAGAAGAAAATGCAACCCCCCAAATATACTATCCTATTAAAATATTCAGTCAATATCTTTAAATCCTAAAAACTATGAAGCAGAATTGTTTTAATGAGACAGACAATCTAACAGGATGCAAATTCCTCAACTCAAAGTGAACTTAAACATGAATCATAGAAATAATACAATTAAATCAAGTTGAACACAGGTGACACAATGAAACAGACTGTTAATAACTGAGAAAACACAAACGGAATTATTTTGCATAGTCTTGCCTTTGCTTCTTGTATTCCAAAGCTTTACTTCACAAATCTGAATATTAGCCACACAAATTTCAGTCCAAAGGAACTCTCAGTTAATATCCTCTTAACCTCACACTTTTCAGAAACTACAGAAGTTAGGACTTTCCTGAACATACTTTAAAACAAAAAATCCAGCAAGCTGTTAGAACTGTCCAAATGCAGCTAGATACACATTTCCCAGATAATTCTCCAGAATCCCTTTTTGTCACACAGAACATACGTATAAGTCATGTTCTAGACTGTAGCCCAAGAGATTTCGTAGGACACAGTTTTCTGAACTAAGAAGTCAGACTTCTGTGTTTTTTAAACATCTAAGTATCACAACACAAGCACAGTTTTGAAGTTCTTCCTTTAGTTATTGGACACTTCCGTTTTTTTGAGAAAACACCACTAATTAATGCAAGACAGCCATTCCTTGGGCTCTTCAGGTACCACCACATTTCTGCATACGGTTAATTCTATGGCTGCATCAGAAACATGCCAGTGTGCTTTCAGTAATGCCAAGCCAACATTTCTGAAATGCAACAGAGCCAATAACAAATCAGCAGCTGTGATAACTTTTTTCCCTCTCACTTATGGCACCACATTAGTTTGAGTTGTTGATACAGCATTACATGAATTAAAACTTTTCAAAGGATATATTTAACTTTTATATTCTGATCTACTGGTATGACAGTATATAAAAAACCCTCTGTTTAAATCCACATGGCATTAAACCTTTTAGATTACTATGACCACTGATATTTTGCTTACAGCAAGTGTATCAGAGCAATGAAATTCTACTGAATTTTCTGGCTATTAAAAATAGCTTGCTAAAGGAAATCTAAACATTATGAAGACATTTGCTACAGCTATTCTCTCAATGAGATCTACATATCTGAATATAATAATAATAATGGCCAGTCTTCGCAAACGAAGAACCGGGGAAGGTCTTTACACCTTCCAGCCTGCGCATTGGATTTTTTAGGTGAGACACAGTGTGCGCGGAACTGAGCCCACCCTTTAATCCTAAGGTTCATCTGCCGGGGCCAAGCAAGTTTGGATGGTGGCAGCGAGGTCCTTAGAACGTAGGTGGATTGCCTTACAGGGCTAATATCTGAATATATACATCCAATAAATCACGATTACAAAAAAAAAACAAACAATAAAGCACAAACAAAATTTAAACCACGACTTAAGTCTTACCTTATGTGCTGGCACTAGATTAACTAAGACTGTATCCAAAAGTTCCTGCGACACAGTATCTCCCTCACAAATGATAGAGCTCATTAGATCAACCATGTGCATGTGTACTTTTTGGTTATGACCATTGCTGAAATTAAAAACAAGAATTCTTATTATACTACCTATATAAGTACAAGTTCCATTCAGAGCACTTCCTGTGATGATATCAAACAAGGAACAGAATAAGCAAGTGACGAGTTCCTTAGAAGTCAAAATACTTCAGTTCCTCAGTTGTATATACCAGTTCCCAGCACGTTCTTGAATTTCATGCTCTCCTTTACCACTACAGTAAGAGTAAGAGGACTGTATCCATTCCTACCATGAAAAGACAGTGTATTAGCACATCCTTCCCCTCTACTCAACACTGATGAGACTTCAGCTGGAGTGCTGTGCCCACATCTGGGCTTACCAGCACAAGAGGGACACGTGCATCCTGGACTCAGTCCAGGAAACGGTCATAAAGATGGTTAAGGGACTGGAGCAGCTCTCATGCGAGGAGGCACTGAGAGAGCTGACATCTCTTTTAGGCTTGAGAAGAGATGACTTACGGAGGAACTCATCACTATGTTTAAATACCTGATGTTAGGAAGAAAGGGCAAGACTCTTGACACCACACACTCATATTACACATATTACACATATTACACCAGTCAATTTCAAGAACAGAATAAAATAAATGCAGTAAATGACAACTAAAGTTAAGTCTTTTATGGGAAAAAAAGATTATTTGCAATGTCTTTTGTTTAACTACGACAGGTAAAACTGATAGCTTGTTGTATTTATATTGCTACATTTAGTTAAACTGAATCACAAAATTAAGCTCATTAATGCTTAAAGTCACACCGAACAGCTACCTTAGAAGCAACTGACCTCAACCATGCAACAACATACTGTAATTGGGGGTGACAATACTTACTTTATTACTGAAAACAGCGTTCTGTACAACTGTGTAAAAATCTCATTGCTATCTTCTAATTCAAAGCATATGTTATAAGACTTGACCCAAGCAATGTTCTGTGTTGGAAAAGGAAAAAAAAATAAAGGGAGTAGTTAATACAAATAATAAATTGAAAAATTACATCTAATAGTTATTATGAAATAAGTTAAGAAGCTCACCTCAAGCAAATAAAAATATCGATTAAACTGGGGGCTTTTTGTATCTTCTAAACCTTTAAGCTGCCTTGTTATAAACATAAATATATCCTGAAAAGAAAAAAAAATTATAGTTACTTAGTCAACTGCAATTAAACTTTCAAAATTAAAATAATTACCTTTTTAACTTAATAGAATTATTTATCACTACAAAATACATATTATTTCATTGTATCAAAGAAGATCATCTGCAAAAACACCATGAAAAATGTCAAGGAGTAATTTTAAATACTTCATGTTTCTTCAAAGGGTTTAAAAAGCAACCTTTCACTAAGGAAGCCAAAGTTTTCCTTTTCCAAAGAAAAGCACTCAGCTTGACAAACAGAGCTGCAACTGGCTGACATGCTGCAGAGTCAAGAACTTATTATTAAGCAGGACAATGAATTTTACATTTTTACTTCATACAGCAATAGGTTTCAAAAGAAGGGGGAAAAAGCAGTAGGCAACTACAGCTTTCCTAAAGGTATATGTTCACACTGTATTGTTTGTGCATTTGTCAGTCATCATGATATTGACACAGATCACATCTCTTGCAAAAACTAATAAGCCAAGTTCCTCTGGCTTCCTCTATCAACTTTCAGCACCAGAACACTCCTTCAAAAAAAGTCTCACACAGAGTAAATTGAAGCAGGTGATAAGGAACAAATAATCAATTTTGAACAGAACAGAAACACACAGTAAGGTGTCTTTTTAAAATGCTTTTTCACATTCAGATTATTAACAGCTGGAAATTCACAACTACTATACTAAATAAAAATATTTTAAAATACGTATACCAAAAACACTGTTCACAGCCTCAACTGTATCTATAATATTTAATCTAAGAATCTAGGTGTAAATTAAATAAGTTCCAGAAGGTATAAAGTTGCCATAACAGATACATGACAGCCTTATTATTAACCATGAAAAAACTATCCTAGAAATAGTCTATAAAACTTTTCTATAACATTTTCAAAAGGACCATGTCCCCTCAACCCCTCAAGAAAAATGAGATAGACAGAAGATAAGAATGGTGTTCCTTTCTTTCTAACACTACAACCACAAAATCCAGCTTTAATCATTAAGCTGAGCACTTACTGCGGTTCTAGGTAAAAACAAGAATTAGATGACACCTGGCATCATCAACTCTTGGCAAAAAAATCACAGCAAGCACACTGTTCAGAGATAACAGCTACATTAATATTTTAATTTGAATCAAGATTGTGATTTTGAATTGTAAAGCATGACTAGAAGGATCACTGGTTCACACTTCAGATCACTTACAAGGCACACCATCTGGACTCTAGCTGAAATTAAACCAAATGACACAGTTCAAAGGACCCTAATGGTCTCCAATCACCCAAGAACATTCAGACAAAAGCTCATCTGAAGAATCCCTCCCTTAAAAATTAGTGCCTGAACCAATGGCAAGCCATCAGTCCCCACCCAAAATGAATGCTGTCTTCTGAAAAACTAGTACACTGGATGGTTCACCTTAATCAATTAATTTAACAAATTATCTTTACTTTTTATCCTGCAGCTCAGTATGGAACACGTACCTACTGAGTGTGATTCTAAGACCCTACTCATTTTCCAAATTTTTGTAGAGTTCTCAGAACTGTGTTGTATATAACTACATACATTAATGAATAGCATATATGTACAGTAAGTCCAACATTTGAATGCTTCAAATAATGGCATCATTTAAAAAAGTATTCATTTATTTCTAAAGTATTTTTTACAATTTTGTTTTAAAGAAAGCAAGACATAAAACTCAGAAGTACTCACTAAATTTTTAATATCTCACTTATTATGATTCAACATTTTTCCCCTTTTTAAGCATACATAATATACTATTTGAACATGCATTTATAAATTCAAAACACAGGTTAAAATAGACTTTGGCTGCAGCTAAGAAATTACAACACTTTCACAACGATATGTTTTCACATCAGACTCCATAAAGCAAGTCTACATTAGAATTCAGACTCTAAAACCAAAAATGCTTATACTTCAACTTTAGGAAGAACATTTCATGTTTTTTGTGGATTGCTGTCTTGATGCCCATTAACCACATAAGGGCTTCAGTAAGCATCAGAGTCACCAGAGAATACATTCAGAGTGTTGAAGTTCTGCTACCATATACACCCTTAAACACCTCCATTTCAGCAGTCTGGCACAGTCCTTTGGTTCAAGTCATTTTCAGTGGGCACATATCAGTGATTAGATTATCTTCCCACCAAAAAATCAGATTTAGGCTGTAGGCTTTCCACAGACTGAGGACTCAAAGTTAGAAGTTTCCAGATCCCAGAAGAGCTGGGATCCTCCTCTAGTTCTGGTTTTAGCCTACTCACACCATTTTCCATCCCTGTCATCAAAGCTCTTTCAATGCTCTGCAAGGAATATGAGGTTTACGTTGATGATATGCATAAAAGAGAGAAACCTGAAATTCTGATCCCTTGCCTCAGACTCTCACTTGCATGATGTGTAAGCTACAAAGCGATCCAAGGAGTCTGAAGTATGGGCAAAAACTCAGACCTTAAGTTTTCTCCTCTCAAGAATTTAATCCTTTTCAGCACTCCTCTTTGCCATTTTTAACTTTGGTGCTAAATATACAAAAAAAGACTCAAAGCTGTGGTATGGATACGATATTAAATACTGGGTAAAAACAGTGCCAAGATATAACCCAAGAGGAAGCATTCTTCCTCTTACCTCTGTCATAAAGTGGAGGGAACTCTTCGACATTTCTATCAGAGCTTGTCCTGCAACCACAAAAGCTGTGTTCAGAGGAAATGGGTTTGCAAAAAACCTACCTCAACAGCCCTAGGTAAAAGTACCTATTGTTTGGCTTTTCTTTATTTCTCAAAAAGTGTTTAGAAAACAGCATCAAGAAACTGAATTCTGAAATCTGCACAGATTACAGAACTCGATGCTGGCAGTGGAAGTTCCTAGTCCATTCAGAGTTGTAGTATGCTTATACTCTAAGGAGGAACTTAGCCCAACTCAGAAAGAGAGAAACAAGAACTCTAAGACTAACAAGCAAATCTGAAAAATTCTTCAAAACTGAAGTAGAAATCAGGATGCCTGAAAACCAGACTTAAATATAGCACAGTAGAGAAACCTAACGTTTGTCTCCAGTTGAGGATGGTGCAATCAGTAAGGTAAGTAGATGTTGTATCTCTGATTACATACTAATTCAGAATTAAGAAAACAGAGCTAACAAAAATCCCTAGGTATGTCTCCAGTATGTCTGCTAACAGAAGAGGTACTACATTTGAAGCTGAACTGTTTACCCTACTTAGGAAGCACTGCTGGTGCAACCAACAGATGAGAAATCAAGCGATTTCCTCTTAAGTGATAATAGATAGACCTTCTATCACAACCACTTCTTTTTTATCCTGCTGTGGAATAAACAAAGACCAACCAACCAACCAAACAAACAAAAACCATAAAAGCCCACATACACTCTTAAATCAGGGAGGCAAAAAACCGCACATTTTTGCAGCGTTATTTTCACCTGGTTTTTTTGTACTTTTCTCTAAAACTCGGTTCATCACTCTAGAATCTGACTGTGCATGGGAAACAGTTTGCATTTGAGAGTTGGAAACAAAGTCAGATTACAAAAAAAAAAAACCAAAACCACAAAAGAATCTAAAATTTCTTTTTTTCTGAAGCAAATGGGGCAGATCTGCACTGCCTTTTCAAACCTGGCATTTCTCTATCAACCATCTCCATCTAGTGGGATCAGTGATGTTTGTAATTGCAGAATTTTCCAAGTCACATCAGAAATCATTATCCTCTGTACAAAAGTATTTTGTCTTTTTTTCAATAGAGCCTTTATCTACAAAAATAGAAGTACTCATATCTTGGTAGTTTACTTGGAAACCTAGGGGTTTCCAGCTATCTTGCAAGAGATTGTGATAAAAGGTATAGATATATCAATATTTCTAAAGTAACAGACCACTGCCTGCAAATCCCAATGACAGTTCAATAAAATATTTATTTTCAATACAAATCCAAAACTCTACAAGTTATTAGAAGATGCACTGTATATCCCTTTATCTCATGAACAATTGACTTGACCAAACAATCATATCCCAAAATCAAGCAAAAACTTTGAATTGCTTGGGTTTAACCAGAAATAAAGAGAGGGGGAAAAAAAAAGTTATAATCAATCATATTAATCATTCGGTTTAAAAACCTAGTGTGGAAAAAGAGATTAATTTACCTTTAGTTTATCCGGTGAAGTGTATGGAGCTTCAGGGGCATAAATTCTGAAAATATCAGCAAGACAACATGCTACCAACAAACGTACATCTTTATCAGGATGTTTGAGGAAAAAATCTGAAGCCAGATGTAATGCAAGATTTAGGTAGAGCTCCTTTTCTTCTTCAGAGTCCTGGTCCATATCCATGAAAGTTTTCACAACCATCTGAATAAGACAGACACACATAGGTACATAAAATGAAATATTCTGTGTAACAGGGTCCTTACTAAAAGTTTCTTTTCTGGTTTTGTGGTAATGCTTCTGTCAGAAGCATTATTAGCAATGCAGTAGTGCTTACCTGAGTAACCAGTGCCTTATTTTTCAGAGTATAGGAAGGACCCAGCCAAGTCCTCTATCAACTGTCCCAACAACACACAGTCTCAGCAGAGTTACTGAAAGCCGAGCTGTAGGCTTCCCAGATCTTTTTGAGAAGCCATATAAGCAAGTTGGAAATTTAAAAAACACAACAGCATTTACTGTTACAGCTATTCACTTAAAAATTCAGAAAACAGCAAAACTTCACTCAAAATATTTGTTTTTCCCTAAACTATTCAGAGTTGTGATATTTCTTTCCCTTCTCCTCTCTTTCAACTTCAGGTTTTCTATTACTGCTCTAAGGACAAGTCTATTCCTCTGTGCTGTTCAGAAGCAGAGCGTACACTTTCAGTAAAAGCATATATAAATCCAGGCAGCCCAGCAGCATGGATGTTGTCCAACAGGACTAAAATGCCCACTAAAGCTATGAGGATCCAGTAGACTGAAGTTATGGAAGAAGAGCAAAAAGAGTCTGGGGCACTAAATATTTAACATGCTTAAATAAAACAAAAGCAAGAAAAGCTATAATTACTAACTGCTAGTTGGTGAGAATTCTTATATTAAAAAAAAGTCTGAAGGAGAAAAATTTATTGAAAAAACAAAGTAATTATGCTTTTCTTCAATTCCTTACTTACAGAGGCAGAGTTATTTTGAGGAGTTCAACTCCTGTTAAAGTTAACTAAATGGTAATAAAGATTACATTACACAATCCTGAGATAAAAGTCAAAACTCCCATCTATTTCACCAGTACAGGAAAAGATATTTTTCCAAGAAAAATTACGTCAATGAAGTTTTTAAAAAAAAACCACCCAAGCCGCCAGAATCCTAAAACACTTGAAAATATTTTATTTTGCTATAGTTTGTTGTTTAGTTGGGCATTTTTCTCCCCCCAAAAAAATTTGTTATAAGTGGTCAGGGAGCAACTTGAAAAAGAAAACTTCTGCATAATTAGGATCACAGAAGCTGTAAAGTTTTCAAGCACATAAGAATCCTTTACTAAAAGGCACAAGAGACATGTAGCTTATGCAGACATATAACTTCTACTGCGAGAAATCCCTGCCAGACACAAGATGAACCATTTGAAGCGCACTATTAATTTACAAATCAGAATTCTTTTCATTTCTATGAAAAGTAGTTAAATTTATGTAGTTAACAAGGTAATGAATAAATATTCAGGTGACAGAGTGTTCTTGCAACACGTAAGGCTTTTGTCTACTCTTTATTCCCAGACAACATGAACACCCATACTCTTCAGCGCAACAAAAATCAGTAATCTTATCTCCAGAGTAATCTGTCACAGTGTTTAAAGGAAAACATAGGAAAACAAGCTAGTCATCCTAGCATAGCTTTCCAGCTTCCTGCAAAGCAATAGGTTAGAGGATTTCTGAGCCTGAAATCACACCCAGACCACCATGATTAATACTCTTGGAGCTTCATCTTCCAGATGTGGCCCATATTTCTTAAACCCATTCAATTTTTACTACACCATTCTACAGCAATAAGCTTTGGAATTTACTTATATAAAACTTTTAGAAAAGTATATTATTAGACTGCTGGTCTAAAATTAATGTTTCATTAGATGATGCCTTGGTTCTTCTGTATTAAAAAAAATGTGGAAAATAATGCTTTTCTCACATTATTCATAATTTCAAGTGTTTATGACCTTCTGTCTGCCTCCAGTGCTAGTTCATGACTAACCATTTACTTTCTATCTCCTTTCCAAATCTATTATAATTTGGAGAAGGTGTCAATAAGAAATGCACAAAATTTCTGAGTTAAGTTATTCTAATACAGAAATTCACTGTGCGTATTTTCCACTTCATTCCCTGATTTCCCAATAATTCATATTTATATAAATATATAGTCATCACCAAACAGCAGCATTTCTGCTTGTGTAAATCAACAGAAAAAGTATTTCTTCCCTAATACTTACATGAATTTGGCAGTCAAAGAAGCTAACAGTTCACATATTTATCAACTACTGTTCTTTACCTCCTGCAACTGTGTTTATACTTAGGTGCATACACTTGTGGTGTAGCCTGTCTCAATCCAATCCCAAACACTGTGCAATTTTCTCCCTGCCTGTGCACTGATGAACTCATGGGAAGAATAAACAGCTGACAAGAAATACAGGACATCCTACAAAGTACACTTCTCCTTTGACAAATCAAGGTACCAGAAAGAAGAGACTAGACATTCAAGGCCAAAAATGAAATTAAACTATAGGGGGAAAAGTATTAGTAAGAACTGCGTGCAGTATTTCCACAAGCTGAAAAAAACATGCAACTGCCAACAAAGAACATATTTTGTTAGGAATCACTCATATGTAAATTTATAAATGTTGTCTTTTATTCAACATCATAGGATGCAGTACACTGACTAAAGTCTATCAGCCCAAATCATAGAGAGATTTCTGGGGGGAAAGGAGAAGCAATCCTTGTGTTTTGGGATTTTATTGGGTTTTGTTCATTTATCAGTAGTTCCAACTGACTTAAAACTACTTCTTAAGAAAACAAACTCCAAATTAAGCTCTTCCATCTGTTAGAATACTTAAGGTTCCTCTCCCACATCTGTTCCCTCCTGTTTCACAGGGCAAGCCCAAGTTGCAGGCATTCCTTCTGCACAATATAGGCCTGCCTTTTTGTGAGATTACATGGGTAGATAAAGAACTGTAGTAACACAATTAGCCCCCAAATATGTCCAACCTTCCTGTAGAGTTAGGCCAAATAAAGTGGTCAACAAATTCAAGCCAGAATCAAAGGCTTGAAATCAAAGTATCATCAAAGGCCACCTTCACCAACTTTAAGTAGTATTTGAAGTTAATACAGCTCATTTCAATTAGTGATTTTTTAATTCATTTAATTCATTTTTCAGACAAGCCACTTCAAGAAAGTGGTAGAAAAAAAGGCACAACAGCCAACATGTTCCTCCTTCTGAGTACAGAAAAATGAAAGCCCAAAGGAAAAAAAACAAAAACCTTTCAGATATAAGATATAGTAGGATCCCTGAACACCATTTACAATAAACTTTAATCTGTGAACAATTACTTGCTTACTAACCTTTAGCCTTCTCACCATCTCTTCTTTAGATATTTTATCAGAGATTTCTTTGACTCCTGGAGGATATGTGATTTTTCCATCATTGGCTCTCGTCTTGGAATGAGCCATGATTTCACGATTTTAAAACTGTGGAAAGAAATTAAGAAGGTAAGGTTGTTTATCTAGTTCATGTTTACTTTATCCATTCCACTTTGACAAACAAAATCCAACTAGAAATATACTGACAAAGCCCATAAAAAGGGAAAAAAAAAACCCAGACAAATTATTTTCACTGGTTTCAATAATTTATGCTGTGGCAAACAGCAATGGTTTTGATATCCAGGTAGATTGCCCTATGACACAAGAAAACAAGTACACAACAGAAAAAAGCTAAAACTCCTCATTCCTGAATGTATTTGATCTTCACACAAGATGCAACAAATAATCTTCTCATCATATTGTACGCTCTGCTCTTTCCACCACTTGGTATTAATAAATCCTAGCTAGATTGGATTTTTAGAGGTATTTCAAGTGGACTTTGTGCTCTATTTACTTGTTTGGAAAACACAATTTCCCCAAAAGCCTAAACAGTAGCGCTGTTGAAGTGTTACACATCACTTATTTTAATTTACCCACACTGCCAGAAAAGCAGCTGATAGCAAATGAAAGCAGGACAGAAACAGAGCAGACAAAGTAAGTCTGTATGCCATTAAAGCCAAGTTTTCAAGCAAAAGATTGCAGATAGCAAGGGTATATTCTTCGTAAATTCCACCCTAGAAAAGAACTCAGTTACTTGGTCTCTCAGTTCCTTTCAACTGCTGCAAATGCAGATGGCCACCTAATCCATTCTAAGTTATGCAAAGTTCCACTGTTGTAGAGAAGGAAGCTGAACAGAAAGCTTTACTTGCATAAAAGCAATTAATATAAGAAACGGTGAAAAAAAGAGATGGCATGTGTTGGGACAATTAGGATTTAAGAAAAAGATGGTATCAGGGTAGCTACAAATGAAGAATTTCCAAAGGAAGCAAATTTCTTTGCCATTGCCTTGATATTTTTGTTTCTTTAGATAAAGGTATGAATCACTTCTAACAGTCATCACTGTCCTGAACGGTGAATTCCAAGTCAGGCATTTTCTTAGAATGGACCTCCTATACAAGGATCTCTGTACACTTTGAACTTCTTGGAACTAAAACATCAAAAATAAGCATCAACCAAAATCCACAAGAAGAGATGGGCTAGCATCATGTTCCATGACAGCCATAATTAAAACTCACTGGCCCCCAAGCCAAGGCCATTCTACACTGAAGGAGAACAGGAACTTCAAATATATTTGTCCACCCAACCCCCCACCCCCGAAAACATTAACATATTTTGTATTCTTCGGTCCATAGGTCACGCTAACAACCAAAGTTACAGATTTTGCTTTATCTTCACTAACCTTTTACCAAACATAAAATTAATACTGACTTTTAAATAATTTTTTGTAAAGAATACATCCAGCACAATATATTTTATTTTTTAAAATGGGGAAAATGAATAGAATGAACATAATCAGATTTCATTCAACAGGCATGACAGAAAATGTCTTTCAACAGATACACAAAAGCCAACTCAGTTTCTGTCACCCTCTCTGTACCTACCTATATCCAACAGTTGAACAGAGTTACACACTTGCAGCTGTAGTAAAAACTGATAACGAGAAAGCTGGGAATTAAAAAAAACTCATTGAAGTAACTTTTTCTAATACTCCCAGGAAAATATGATGTCACCTTTATCCTCACTATATTTTTTAATGCACTGCCATGACAGTAAGTCTAAAACTCCTCAAAAGCACATAGGAGATGTAATCAAGTTCATTCTTCTTGCTGTTTGAGACATACTCCATTATAGGTTTCAGATGAGATGATACACATCATAGCTAAATTAACTTTAACAGCTCATCACAGCAGAAGGGAGTCTTGCTCTCCTCAATCTGAGAATGTATAAAAGCATCAGATGCTTTGTGGGACCAATCAAGCTCAACGAGTCAAAAAACTAGCCTAATTGTTTTTGAAAAGCGTGTGACAAGCTTCAAAGCTAACTCAAGGGTAGCAATAGGAACTAAGGGAATTGAGGAACAAAACTCCACCATCCAGTGGTGGATAGCTGTCAGATCAGATCAACTGCAGTGGAAACCTGATTAGAACATGGTGATGTAGTCTCATTTGGAGCACATTTTGAAATAATTCAAAGACTGAAACTCATACATTATAGTCAAGTTGAACTGTCCAGCTGATACATCCAACTGCCATGCAACCAAGCTTTTAAGCTTGAGTGGCATCCGAGGTCTGGGCTTGAAATTGAACATCTATATTGTGTTTATGTGGCAAGGTTTTGATGGAGGGGGAGGCTGAAGGGGATGGCCACTGTGGGAAGGGACCAGGGGTTGCACCCATGGTGAAAAGAGCCATTTCCAGACAGCTCCAAAATGGATTCACCCCTTGCCGAACTTGAGCCCACCAGTGACAGTGGGCTCTCAGGTAACATATTTTAAGAACTGGTAAAAAACGCTGCATGGCAGTTACGGGAAAGAAAAGCAATTAAAATGTGAAAAAATCCTTCAGACACCGAGGTTAGCAAAGGAGGAAAGTGATTTCCCTGCATTTATCTTGACCCATGAGCTTTTTCATCTTATTTCCTTCCCTGTTCTATTAAGCAAGGGGAGTGAGAGAGCAGCAGTGTTGGCACCTAGCAGCCAGCCAAGGTTACAGATAGGGTACAAATCTTAGCCCTCTCAGAAGTATAGAAAAAAACTAGATAGGGCTTAATTTTCCATAGAATTAATAAATCTAATCTTATAAGGCAAAAATAATTTTTCAAAGGCTCAATGAAATAGCCTATTATTTAGGCCATAAGAGATAAAGAATTACAAACATTTAAAACTTCCTATGTGGTACAAATTCTCAGATCGCTATTGAAAGGTAATGGTAAGCTTTACTGATTAAAAAAAAAAAAAATCACTGAAAAGAAACAGTGGAAAACAAAACCTATCCTTCAAACAAGAGAAAATTCAGTGCTAAACTACCCCCTCGTATAACAGTTATCACTTCAACCATTACCTAAATAAAACAATTTGTTTGTTACATCCCCCTACTAGAAGTTCCTGTTCTTCTAGAGTGCCAGCATAACTTTGTCAAAATAATCTTTGTCAAAATGAGTGAACACTTAGTAGGATCTAGGATTTTTTTTGGAGGAGGAGGTTTGTTTTCAACCTGATTCTAGCCAAATGCAAGGCTCTGTGATTTCACAGAAAAATCACAGCAGCTGTTTCAGCAAACTTCTCTCATGGAAAAAGAAGACACTGACAGCTAAGAACAACAGCCTCAAGGCTAGCTGTACCTAGAACATGCTGAGCATGAAAATCCATAAGCCAGTGAGGTGATATCCAGTGACTGAATTTCAAAAAGGTTTCAAAATTTATTTCTAAAGGTGCAGTGTCTTCCTTCGGAATATGCTAGAAGATGACAAGCATTTTGAAAAAAGAATGCTTTGACAGCTTCTTTGAGGCTCAATAAGAGACTCAGCTGACAGAGTCAACTGAAATTTTAGAAGTTCTCCACAACGTTTTCAGAAATCCAGTATTATTCCATATATACAATTAGAAAGAAAAGATAAAGCACTAAGTCTTACTAGACGTGTCTGAGGGAGCTGGGGTTGTTTAGCCTGGAGAAAAGGAGACTCAGGAGGGACCTTATAACTCTCTACAACTACCTGAAAGGAGGTTGCAGCCAGGTGGAGATCAGTCTTTTCTCCTGGGTAACAAATAACAGGACAGAGGAAAGGGGAGGTTTAAACTGGATATTAGGAGAAATTTCTTCACCAGAAGGATAGTCAGGCATTGGAACAGGCTGCCCAGGGAAGTGGTAGAATCACCATCCCTGAAAGCATTCAAAAGACACAGCACTTGGGGACGTGGTTTAGTGGAGAATACAGTGGTGCTGGGTTAATGGTTGGATTCCATGATCTTAAAGGTCTTTTACAACCTTAATGAATCCACGCAAAAGGAAAACATTCATATGGATGTCTTTTTTAAGGCAAAAAAACCACTCCAGACAATGAGATGCTTTGCACCAGGCAGAAGGTAAGCATATAAACTAAACATTAAGATGTGCACTATTTTTGCTGTTGTATGAAAACAAAAAAGGGAGATAAATATAACAAGAAATTTCAATAAATATATAACAAATTCTAACTCTAATACATACAAATAGAAATCATGATTCAATCAGGCTTTGGTTGCTTTAGTTATGTTAAACAGTTCTACAAGTCAAGTCTTCAAAAACTACAAAGAAAATAAACATATTTAAAGCTACTAGAGCACTTAAAATACAAACTCTGCTCTTTGTACCCAAGGAGATGACACAGTAAGGCTTAAGATGTCTAGGTACTGTTTCTCTCAACACAGAAGCACCTTTGCAACTCAAACTTGGAAGACTTAAAGTCAGGAACCAAGAGCAAGTCTGTACAAGTACACTGAAAAATAGTACATATAAAAAACCATGTCAAATTAAAAACTAAATTATATGGGAGGTGGGGTAGAACAAACCAGTACAAGAAAAGACACAGAAGAGAAAGAAGACAAAATACATACTCTTTGTATAATAAGAGCAAAATTAAAGCATGGAAAAAGAAATGCAACTGGAAGCTGAATTTATTGGACATTAGAATAGGACGGATTAAAGTCATTCACCTCCTGTAACAGAAGTTAAATCAAAATATTACATTTAATGTAAAATTATGATTATCAGCCAAACCATAGATGGGAACAATTAGTTAATCTAAACTGAGTTAATTAGTAATGAATATCACTGCCGAAATTTGGTCAAACTCAGATAAAATACAAATGTAGCACCCAATATCTACTCAATTCCAGATAGGTCTAGTGGCCATTACATTATTAAAAGACTCAGTATTCAGATGTTTCTAGATAAAGTGATGTACTATATAACTCCACATACACTACTTGCTCAACAATATATACGGATTGTGATTATGCAAATAAAACATGGATTGGTGTCTTGCATATTAAGTACCTATGCAATATACTTAATAGGTCAATAAATATCATTACAGGATGTTAAGCTAACAATCTAAAAAGAGGACTTAAAGCACCCTCCATTTAACTGTATTTTGTTTGGTTGACAGTTTACATTGCCTATGGTGATTTAATCAACTGAGCTAATCATTAAGCAAACTATGCCTTAACATACATGAAGTCATGTGTCAGCAGTACCTTTCCAGAGATCCATACATGCATTTAAATCCTAATCCTTCAGATAGTTTTGTAGAAATCTTATCCAAGTGATGAAGCAAGCTTTGGCAAATCAATCCTATACACCTTGCAAGTCTGCCCCTATCTTACTATCACCTCCTCTTTAAAATCCAGAATCCAAACATGAGGACTTAAAAGATCCCCAGAAACAGCAACCAACTTAGAAAACATCATCATTCTTATTTTCCAGAACTTTCATTGAACTATACATATTTCATTATATAGCTACATCTTGAGACCAGAATTTTTAAATTAAGCACACAAAATCTAAGAAAGCCTACATAAATTTGGCCTATATTAATACATATACTTTAAATCTATGTTTGCAAGACATGTTTTAATGAGCCACTGAGACTAACCCTTTCTTCATCTTCACAAAGCTGTTAGAAGCCTAAGTGAATTTAATAAATGGCTGGTACAGAAAAAAGTTTCAATGTGTAGAGAATTAAATATATGTGTTTTCATAGTTCATATCATTCCAACAAGAAAGTCTAACCAAAAAAAGGATTTCCAAATATTCATCAACATGTTCTCCACAATCAAGCAGTATTATCAGTGGCCTCTCACTATCACAGGCCATTCTGTCAAAAATATAAAAACCATTTAGGAGATGCAAGTACTTTTCCTAAATTGTCTCGAGGAATACTGCAAGGAAGTCAAATCTTTTCCATCTCATCAATCACAATACATATTTCACTCCAAAGCTCTATTCCTCTGTCAGCATACTGTTTGTAATTTCATTATTTATATCTCTTTTTGTTTTAGTTTTGCACCCTCAGTGGGTAACATCCTGGTACAAATAAATATAAACCATGACAAATACTTTGAGATCGCTAACTTTGTTTCAACAACACAGTATGTATGTGTTGACAGAAATTGGTCAATATGTAATTTCCTCAAAAGATGCAACAAGATATCCTGAAGAGATTACTCAGCAACTTACAGAGATGGAAGAGGTAGGCATCTTTCTACTTCATCAGGATTATTAATAAAAACAAAATTATTTAATGATTTAAGCAATTTACAGATATTTTTTACATCCTAGCAGATTCCTGTTGGTTTATAGCTGATTGACAATAATTTGGTCACTCAAGGTGAGAAGTGACTTAGGTGTTAAAGACTTGCACTATCCAAGTGCCACTAAACTAAATCTATTTTCATAATAAATCCACTGCTAAAGAGTTATAACTTGTCTATAAAAAGCCACTCCAAGCTGAAATTTGGCAGTTAATTTTCTGCTATTGAATAAAATAGGAAACTTTAGAATGTTGGGCCAAGTGCGCTCATGTAAATCCAGGTCATTTTTCATACCGATTTAGATATAATGTCTAGATTGAACACTTTCCATTCTCTTTTAGAATCCATAGTATCAAAAAGACGTTAGCTTCCTATTTCTGTAAGGTAGCACTTTACATAGTAAGGACTGATACAGGAAGAATTTCCAGAAATCACTAATTAAAGATCTTCTGGAACAAAAACCCACATTATAAGGTAAAAGTAACACTCTCAGTCCAACAAATGACATGAAAAGCACTCGGTTTCACTATAGAAGTCCATTAATGGTAATCCTTTGACAGTCATTGTGTAAGTAATAACACCTATTTAAGTTAAGAAACACTCCTCAATCTTACATTAGAAAATACAGCAAAGCACAAGTTTCTTTATTAACATAGTAAGTAAACGCTTTGTGGGAAATTAAAAGATGTGCAGATAGCAACTGTGCAAGAAGAGATATCTTTGCAATGTACAGAGGATTTGAAGGATTCAGGAAAAGAGCTAACACATAAGAACAAAGAACAAAACATTAAGACATGATACCAAAATCAGTATAAGCTCACTAAAAGGCCTCAAGCAACTTAAAGAGAATTGCAATCAGTTAGCAAATGATCCCAGGCAAGTCCCCATTTCTGCTAATAGTATTTTTTTTCAAACTTCATTAAAGTGAGCCTCCCAAAGATTTAGCAAGTAGAAAGTATTCAGTACCAACTTATCTCAGCACACAGCTCTCTCCAGTGGTATTGCAGACACTTGCAGCTTCCATAAACAGAATTGGCCCAACTTGCAAGTTTCAGCATTTTTTCAGATTTGATTAAAAGAAAAAAATTACAACAATAAAACGGTCTATTTTTTGTGCCATCTATGGCATTTTCACTGATGGTCAAAACATCCAGGTTAAACAAAAACAAAAATAAATTATTTGAAACTACACAACAGAATTCACCATCAAACCATGCAACCACCTAAGGAAAAATAAAATCGCCCTATTAGTGTGGGATCTCAGCTTTCATACTTCTACCCAAGACTAAGTAAAAGGGACTGTAGGAATTATAATTAAAACATCTTATTCCTGTGTATGGCTTCAGGAAAAGAAATTCCAAGGAGATAAAAACTGGAAGATGATAGGAAAAGAATCTGACAGAGAAAGAAGACTGTAGACTAACCAAATATGATGTTAATAAAATAGACTTCTGCAATGTATCTGTCAGTTATCCAAGTACTAGGGGAAGCATTCCTTAGGTGGTCATATTATGCAACCATACAAAATCTTAAAAAAAAACACGAACTGTGACCAGTCCTGAGAGTGTTCAAACAGAGGCAGTTTGGTGAGGTATACAATTCCAACACAACGGTCACAGGCAATGTCCATGGCAAGGGAACATAACTGAGTTTTAAGCTCTTCGTCCCCTTGATTGGGGTGCAAGAAAAGTTTTCATACTTCTAAGTAAATTCAAACAACAAAAATTTTAAGTAGTAATTACAGCTCTCAAAACAGGGGAGCTGTACCACAAAGACCAGGAAATAAAGACAGAATTGGAGCCAAACTGAGGTGTCCATAGTAAATAAGCAAAAAAAAAACCCTGCACTTCAATGGCTACAATCAAGAAAGAGAAAAAAAAAGTACTGCTGTATAGTAATGACTGGAGAGAAAGAAGTTACTGAAGTATTCTATAAAGTCAGATGAATATCCATTTTCAAAGAAACAGCAGGTAAAACTTTGCTGTGACAACTGGTAACAGGAGTATTTAATCAGAAGTTACTGTATCTACATTAAGAACTTCACACTTTCAAACTAAAGCAACTGTACAGGCACTACTGGAGGATTCATGAATCACTGTGGAATACAGAGCTTTTTAAAGGTATTTAAAAATTATGGTGTAGTACACTTCAACTTTAAAAATTGAGGTATAGTACAAGAAAATAAAAGCAGCACTGTCACTAATAATGCAGAGTAAAAAAAATTGTAATACTGTCAGTACAGATGCACCAATTTGATATCAATAATATTTAAAGAGTTTAGGAAAAAATCTGCATGCTAAAGTCAGAATTTTAAAAACAGGGATAACTTAGAGGCTTATCATATTACCCGGGTCACTTTATGTTTGATCGGTCTGTGATAAAACAATCTGTACTTTCCTTGCACTGAAAATCACTTATCACATAAGCATTAAATTGGAAATCATAGACGGATGGATACGGAGATGGATGAGATTGTCATCCAGTAAAACACTGAAAGAAAATATTAGAGAAATAGAAATGTTTGTAAATATGAAGAGTGCATATGAACATCCAAACAAGAATATATGCTACAAGTCAAAGAAAATAAAGTGCAAGGGGAAAAAAAAAGGGGTCTAAAGACGGGTCATATGCCTAGGTCCAGGTATATAGTTTCACCATGATTTTCCTAAGCAGTTGTGCTACTCGGCATTAATTCTAGAACAAGGTACTTCAAGGGACTCCTCACTGGAGACATTCAAGAACGATCTGGCCACAATCCTGTGCCACGTGCTCTAGGATGACCCTGCTGGAGCACAAAGGTTGGATCAGATGAACCACCATGGTCCCTTCCAACCTGACCCATTCCGTGATTCTGTGGAACAAACAAATAAACAACCTCCCACAAAACCAGGACCTCAACACCTAACACATATTTCAAGGTACTAGCAAGAACTGCTTGGAATAGCTACCAGCACCTATCATGTAGACAATTTCAACTGGAAAAAGCACACAAAGTCTATTACGTCAGGACAGCACATACACAGAAGCAACAAGAAGAAACTCTCAGTAGCGTAAGTAGAAGAGAGTCAGAAATCACTATAAATACCAGAAATAACAGGAGATCCCACCCAAAGAAAATGAACCACCACAAGACTAAAGGTCCAAGATAAATAGCTCAGCCATTGAAGAAAAACTGAACATTAGAGGAAGACTTCTGCTTTTTAAATTAAGAATTAAGACAACTTTCTTGTCAATAACAAGTAAAATATCCAAACAGAATACAACACAGCTTGATCAGTACACAGAGGAGATTAGTATCTTGCTGCTGTATGGTATGCAAATAGTTATTTGAAAAAGCAGACCTTGAACTCCCACAAAATATTTGTTTTATCCGAATCGCCAGAAACAATGAGAGAAAATTTTAGGCTGGTACTTTAAAACAAGAGAAGAACTGATAATCAGAATAGGTATCAAAATGCCATAACATCCCTAGTTCATGGCCATAGTATTGAGGCCCCCTTTCAGCAGGGAAACTACTTTAAGATTTAGTAAGGCAGGAATGATTTGCTTCCTTCCTCCAACTGCTAAAAAAGAATGGGGGGAAAGAGGCAGGAATTATTATTTTCCTTTACATTAACTATTTTCAAAACAGCATAACAAAAACCAGTCATAGAAACCTCAGATATCTTGCATTACATAATTTCAAATTATTAACAACTGTAGTACTTTCACAGAAGGGGTGAAAAAAACCCATGCAAGAACAGCATGGAAGCCATGGGGAAAATAAACAACTATAACAGACAGATATTAGGTACAAATCAAGTTTAATCACTGTGCTGCCCCCCGGGAGGAAACAACACTTGGTATTTAGCATACCATTTCTTTGGCTAAGATGCCTTATGGAGTCCTACCATGAAACTTTGTTGGCTTTTTGGTTTGTCTGAGGTGTTTTTTCTAAGAATTAAAATTAAACAAACCTCCTCCCCTCCCAAAAAAACCCCCGACACTAACAATACTAAAAAAAATAATAAAATACTAAAAATAAATAAAATAAAGAACTAGAAGAAATTAAAAAATAAAAATAAAACAAAACCAAAAACCAAACTAAACCAACAAACAAAAATCCACACATTAAGAACACTGTCATGTTACCACAGAAGCAAAACATTTTGTAAATTTTTCCAGATGGCCAATCACAATAAAGTTGCTATTGTAAAAAGTCAGAATTTATATACCTAAGTGAGACGCATTTCCATTCCTAACTTTGCATATAATGTTAAAAAAAATACAAAGTTAAATGCCTCACATCCTATTGCAAATTATCTGATACAGAATTGCTAAAGATCAAACAAAAAATGCTAGTGGGATAGGTGGAATTGCAAGACCTAAAAGAAAGCAGGGGTGTTGAACTGCCAAGTCAGATGTCATGCTAAGCAACACTGCATTCACTTCTAATCAATATGAACTATAAACAAACCTTTATATTGTAACTGCATACAGAAATCTCAGTACCAAAACCACATTCAGCTAGGTGTTTCACAAATAGATGTCTACCCAAATGGCTTCTACCAGTTCAGCTTTTTTTCCCCAGCTAAAACTTTTTGCAAAACTGTGACAGAAAACCATAGACTGAAAAAATAATTGTGTCCCCAAAGACAGAGGCAGAACCCATAACTGTGATTACAAAACACAAATTAGATTAAGACATACTACAACCAGGTTACCTAAATGCATTATAAGACCCCAGGACTAATATAAAGTTTAAGAGTCTACTCACCTGCTATCATACGTGAATCTACCAGTGGGATCACTTATAAAAAAAGTTGAAGCTGAAGACTCTTTTGATGTTTAAGTCTTAACTTGCCTTTAACACCTACCTCAAAGCTCAACCAACATGTCTTTGCCTATAGTCTATTCACTCCTGTAACTTTTTGCAGTACAGTTATTCATCTCTTACAATTATTTAGCCCTATGGAGTTGTATTTTCACACAATGGTTGAGGTTGGAAGGGCTCTCTGGAGGCTACCTGGTCCAACCTCCCTGCTCAAGAAGGGTCACCTAAAGCCAGTTTGCTGAGGAGTGCATCCAGATGGCTTTTGAGTATCTCCAAGGATAGCAACTCTGCACATTCCCAGAGCAACCTGTGCTGGTGCTTGATTACCCTCACAGTGAAAACGTGTTGCTGTGTGTTCAGAGGGAACTTTGTGCTCTGGTTTGTGCCCATTGCCTCTGGACCTGTCACCAGGCACCACTGAGGAGTGTCTCCACCTTCTTGGTATCCCACTTTCAAAAATTTACATACATTGATACATTTTAATCCTGGCTTCAGTATAAACAGGAGCATACCTATGCTATGTCAACCTTCTTGATAGTAAATTCAAACTCTGTGGTTTGTTTTCTGGTTTGAAATTAATGTTTAATAATTAGTTATCCTTCAGTTGCAGCTCATCACTCACATTAGGGCACAAGGAAATGGAATGAAGCTGCATCGGGGAAGTTCTGATTGGGCATTAGGGAAAGGTTCTTCACAGATAGGTGGTCAGTCACCAGAACAGGCTCCCCAGGGAAGCCATCATGGCACCAAACCTGTCAGACTTCAAGGAGTGCACAGAAAACACTCTTACTTTCAGGTAGTCCTGCGTGGAGCAAGGAGTTTGACTTAATGATCCCTATGACTTCCTCCCAACTGAAGAGTTTCTATGATTCTATGACACACTCACTGCACAGTGACAACCACACGCGCAGTGTGCATTAGTGCCCACGTCAGGCTTGCGCTCAGGCTCAGATCTGTGCTGATATGCAGTAAGGACATGTACCTCATTGTACTAGGCTGGATCACTTCCTTACAATACCCTGTAACCCACTCCCCAAGAAGGACCTCTCCTCCTCCCCAGGAGACCATTAACAAAAAACTAAATCAAAACCAACAACAAATAACCCTATATACTCCCCACTGGATTGTGTTCCATAAATAGAATCCATCAGGACACAGGTAACACCTATAGGAATGAAAACTTTACTCTTTTTTAGGGATGGGTTTTGCAACCAAAAGGAGCAAGCTTTAAATTATTAATAAATAGATACAGCTGCTTGCACTATGACCGTTAAGCATACAATCACAATACAAATTTGGTTTCCACTACTACTTAAGGTATCAAAACTGTTCATGTGTACCTTAGAGGTTGCTCTCTCCTCATTCCCCTGAATTTAGAAGGTGAACATAACTAAACCAGACTAACACACACATCTGGTAAATCCTACTGACAGATGAATCCATCTCTAATCCACTTGTCTGCTCACAGCCACATGTTGCTGTTTCCTTAGCAGAAAAAGATGAATTTGTTCACACCTCAGCCAGATTCTCAGCTGAAGAGAAGCCGGTCTTAATTAAGGCTTTAAGACAAAAAGCTCAGCTTACCATGGAAACAGCCAAGATATGGACACACTTCTACTAACTCCACTGCAGGGACCAAAAGGCTATATCAGACAAATGGACTAGGATGTTTAGGGGTTATGGAAAAGGCATTCAACCAAGATGCAAAGTTAATGGGAGAGGGAAGAGAAAGAAAAACAGGGGGAAAAATAGGAACAAAAAGTACAAAAAAACTCCCGAACAAACAACAAAAAAATCCGTCTCCATACACCACAGTTTATATAAGGTATCAGCCTTGAGGTTCCTAATATGTACAATGTAACTAGGTATGTGAAGAGAGGGTGTGAAGAGGATGGAGCCAGACTCTTCTGAGTGGTGCCAAGTAATAGGACAAGAGGCAATGGATGGAAACTGAAACATAAAGTTCCACCTGAACACCAGGAAGAACTTCTTTTCTGTGAGGGTGACTGAGCATTGGAACAGGCTGCCCAGAGAGGTTGCACAGTCTCCTTCCCTGGAGACAGTCAAAAGCCACCAGGACATAGTCCCCAGCAACATGCTCTAGGGGATACTGTTCGAGCCAGCAGGGCTTGGACTCAATGACCTCCAGTGGTCCCTTCCAATCTTACCTACCCTATGCTCCTGTAAAGTCTAAGAAGTATTGAACAAGGTGAGAGCAAAAGTAGAATGAACTTGGACAATGAAGGATTGGAAGCAGAAGCCTAAGAGGTATGAGGACAAACTAGAGAGAGAAGTGACTAGAGAGAGACCAGAGCAGAAAGACCAGCTGCAGGTGGCAGGAGGAGAATGCACCGCCGCGCTCAGTCCTTTCTAAGGCCTGCAGTACAATATGTAATCACCATATGTTACGCTGCCCTTCTACTAATAACAAGAATGTTTGCAAGAATCCACTGAAAAGCTCTCATAATTCATCCCACTTGATGCTGGTTACAAGAGAAAAACTTACCGCTGCTAACAGCACTCCATCAATTAGTGGTAGGTACAAGAAGCTAAAGGTTACAACATAATGACTGATGGGAGCACATTCACACAGTGGATGTCTACTAAGTTTTCTTAAAAAGTAACAGTGAAAGTACGGAAATAGTTGCAAAATCAGTTTTTAAGAGTTAGGAAACAGAATTGAAAGTTTCTTATACAATCTTAAAGAGAATGCACACAAAGGAGCTGATATACCTGATCCGTCACTGCTTTTATCCACATCACAGGACTTCTTCATTCTCATTCAAAGCAAAGCTATTCAACTTTTCTCCTTAAAATTTTATGTGTGTTCCTTATACTCTCCTTAAGCCACATGCTGAAGAGATTTCTTACTGGGTTTTTGTAAGGATTCACAGCTGTATTATGTTAGTGTGCCATAACTTGCTTTCGCAACACTTTCACAAATTTTTTTACAAGAATTATTTTTTCTCATTTTATAGACAAGAAACTCAAGTTACAAACTGAAATTTAAGAACTGTCCACCAATTTTGCCTGCAGTTACAGAAATTTAGGACACAACTCTTGAAGTACACCACTTAATCCAGAGCTGCATTTGAAACTAAAGCTTCTGTTGAGCCAAGCAGAAGTAGACCATGTCTAGAGCCTGTCTCCCAGGAAATCAATGCACTACTAATACACTCTTGTGGAAAGTTTGGTTTAAATAGACTTGTCTGGGATCACAAGAAACTGACAGAAAGAATGAATTCCAGTATCCCAAAGTGACATTCAATCATTCAAATCAACTAGATATGCTTTCCCTTCCCACAGTCCCCTGTCAATTCATTTTACATTTCCCAGCTTTTGGAAAATATGTCCGCCAACTCTGATATGCAGCTCTAATTCCTAAATACAGCGAGTTGAAAAAAAATATAACGAAAGACTACCATAACATACACTTACAAGGACAGAAATTAATTTAAATTATTTCCTATTTTTAAAAAAGAAATTGCAATGTTAATATTGTTTTAAGGCATTTTTGTATGCAATACAGAAGATTAAGGCAGCAATGGCCAATTAAGAAATAAAAACTTATTCTAAATATGCTCATATATATATATATAAAACACATTATGCACAATCTAATGGAGAGCTTACTACAGGCAACATTGGTCACTTGGGGAAAACTTTCAAAATGTTTCAAGTTCTCAAAGTACAGATATATCAGTCATTAAAAAAGAGCAGAGAATATTTTTTTCCAAAAACAGTACATGCAGGAAAATATCTGTTCTTAATTCCTTCAGTTATAGAAATGCTTCCAAGAACTAAGAATCATATAAATTAATTTAGGCAAATAGAAGAGGAAATGCATCTCCTACTCTGAAAAACTCCCTCACAAATCTGAAGATTTTATCATTGGCTTATCTATTCTCTCTTCTGTTTCCAAAAACCAGGAAGGCAAAACGTTACAGCCTTATTCTGACTACTTCATTCCCAGAGGAAGAAAACCTAAAATAAACTTTATTTTATACCATGAATTAAGTAAATTAAGATAATTTGTCTCCCTTAGACCTTTGAAAAGCACTGGGTGGCACTTGGAGTGTCCACAGACATTGTCCCTCACAAAAGCTTTCACAAACTCATGGCACAAAAAGCTGCAGATGCTTCCATATACTTTGTTCCTGTGTTGAGGAACTATACACAATGCTTCATACTGAATTTTCAAATAACAAAATTAACAAAATTATCGAGACAGCATCACACCTCATGGCAAGCTGCCCAGCACCTCTGTACATTTTCCACAAGAAAAGTCTTTCAAATTGTAAGAAGACAGATGCAGGGGAAAAAATCCCTAAATGTAATTAAAAGTCTCCATGAAGTATCTTCCACTCATTTCTCATAACTGACAACAACTCAACTTTTTGTTAAGAACAGAAACCTAACAATAACTTCCCAGAAATCTGATTGTCTTCATTGAAACTGTATATCCAAGTAACAAAGGAGACTAATAGAAGTGAACACTCAAGTGGCCCAAAGATTACACACAGGAAGTTTTGATGTAAATTTTTTTTTCAGGACTTCCTCATGAGCAGTATATTTGTACTTAGTGTGGGTAACTGTTATATTTCTTTCTTTCTTTCTTTTAATAGTCTTATTTGCTCCCTTCCTTTCTAAGACTTTCAGAATTCAAATTTTTGATGTTGAATTGACCTCAATGTGGATACACTGGAGATGTTTCAGAAAGAACCAGTGGCTGCTTTGACAGGAGTCATGGTCAGTCAATAATACAGGTATATTTACACAGAGGTGGAAAGCCTCACTTGACAGTCGCTTTTTAAGTGGTTACGCTTTAGCTGAATCTAGTACTCTTTAAAAGAACCTTTAACAGACTCCTGTCCCCAGCACAGAAAGGAGAAAGCAAGTACAGAGGAGGGCCACAAAGATGGTGTGAGGGATGGAACAACCTCTCCTATGAGGAAAGGCTGAGAGAATTGGGATTGTTCAGCCTGGAAAAGAGAAGGCTTTGGGGTGACCTAATTGTGGCCCTCCAGTACCTGAAGGAAGCCTACAAGAAAAGTGGAGAGGAACTTTTTACATGACCATGTTGTGATAGGACAAGGGGGAATAGCTTCAAAGTGAGAGAGAGGAGGTTTAGATTTGATATTAGGAAAAAGTTCTTTACTGTGAGAATGGTGAGGCACTGGAACAGTTGTCCAGACAGCTTGCCTCATCTATGGAAGTGTTTAAGACCAGGCTGGATGGAGCTCTGAACACCTGGTCAATGAAAGGTGTCCATGCCCACAGCAGGGAGGTTGAAACTAGATGATCTTAAGGGTCCCTCTGAACTCAAACCATTCTATGATAATATGAAAATGTAGTTTAGGTGACTACACAATGGAAGCAATTAAGACAATAACATTTCTGACTGCTAAGTTCATATTTTTTTTTTTGTCCATTAAAAAGCATGCAAGTGAAGCATCTCATTTCAGCCGCAGAAACATCCACTAGGATTTCCATTGAAGTCAGAGAAAAAGTACACACAGTTAGTATTGTATGGAATAGATCTTTAAAGAACAGGGTCTAAATTTGAACACCCCAGATGGGGTCGTCTTGATCTCTGGTTACGGTACTACCATATAAATTGTGACAGACACAAGATGATTAGCACAAACATGCCCATCTGTTGCAAATGAGGTATGGCAGGTTTTCTTATTACTATTTCTTGAAGCATATTAATACCAAAGTTGTGAGGTGAAAAACCAGAGCTGAAGATCAGGCAGTATAAAACATGCAGAATGATGTAGAATGTTTTTCCAGTGCTTAGGATAAGATGTGAAGAGTAAAATCCACAGATGGGGACAAAGTAATAGAGGTCTTAATCCTCAGAAAGTACTTCAAGGACTTCCTCACACTTTAGAAAATGTTGAAAAGCAGTATATGCTGAGACAGACAATAATAACCTTTAAAAAAAGTGGAGGCGTTAACACTTTGATTCTTGGAAATTAAGCTAAAATATCAGTTGTATTACATGGAATTCCCTCAAATTATATGCGTTACAGTAAATATTCACATTAATAGCATTTTTATCACGGAATCCAAAATGTTCTAAAGAGGTTCTGAAATAAACCACAAACTTGCTAAAATAATAAAGTTAATTATCATTCACATACTGCACTTCTGATATGTCTCACTTAAGTGTCAGAACTAAACAGCCAAAAAAAGCCCCAATTTTTCCACAAGACTACATTCAACAGAAGAGGCTACCAATGGAAAAGCAATAGGTATGCCATTTATATACATGCGCACTCTTGACTTTTAGATGTTCAACCTCTGAGGGTAAAGAAAGATTTTTTTTCTTAAAGCATATATTTTGCAATTCTTTAAAAGCCCTGACTCCTTCCAGGATCTGTCAATGCTGCTCAAACAGTCCAAAGGGTCTACAAATCTGGAAAATTAACACAACACTTCACCACCAAACATCATCACACCAACACATCCTTTTAAAAGTTTACTCAGTTTTCCCTTACCACCCAGTTTCAAAATTGACAGAAAACTGCCAATATTCTCTCAGTCTATTCAAAGATAATTTCATGTTGCATTATTGACATTTTATGCTAGGAGTAAAAACAACATTATTTTAGAAATCTGTTAAAAGGAGAATGGTACTGACAAGTGGTAAGATAATGTACCACATATGAGATCCACTTTTTGATTCTAAAGGAACTTGTCTGAAGGCAGCAGGAAAGATGTCAAGAAAGAGGAAGGTATGTATTTGGAATAAGTAACATTAAGGGAAAGGAATATTAGAATGAAACTGGCAGGGAAAAATTATGAGTTGCAGTATCATATTTTCCTTCATCTCCTATTTTGCCTGCTATTACTGTTCAGCTTTACATTTTCTTATTCATTGCATCCATGAAAATTCTCCTTGTGCAACAAGTAGCCTTTATCACCTCTACCAAACTCAGGTTTAAAGGAAAAAAAAACATTTATTCCAAACACATTTAAATGAAAATACTTAACTAAAAGATTCCTACACATAACCATGCACCCTCTTACCCTTCTGTATGAATATAAACTGGGTGACTCAAGAAAGAAAGGACAGAGAGGAAAAAGGTATAACTTGAAAGACTGGTAGAGAGCAACATTTCCAAAAAGAAAATGTGTCTCAATCTACTAGAGGTAACAGAGCCTCTGTAGAGTACAAAAATGGATAAAGCCTGAGGTGATGCCCATATTTCTTAACTGTGCTTTTCCAACTGCTAGCAATGACTGTTGGTTTTTATATGTTTAATTACAGCTTAATAATGACTTAGCTGACTTGCTCAATTTCAGTCCATAAGTAGGCTTGCTAGATACAGTCTAAATTCAATATTTACATGGCACAAGAAAAAAGAATAGTTGCACACAAGTGCTATATACATATGATTTTCCACTTCGATTTATTTAGTTGTTTAATCAAAAACTGAACTGTAGCATACCCAGTTTGTACATTAACTAGTAAAGAGAATGCAAGAAATACATAGATATACAGGAACTATATTAAAAAAACCCAAAACAAAACACCACACACATAGGCACTTCATAGCCCCCCACCTTATAGTAATCAAGTACAACCTTGCTTTGAACAGAGACACAAGATGTCATGCAAGTGCTAAAGTACTAAACTACTTTCTCCAGTAGTGCATGCTTTCGAGCGCTGTGATGAACATGATACACACACCTCTGTTAAACTACCTCACCTGATGGTTTGTCACTCTCACTCTTCTTTTAGGATTGTCTGAGCATGGCATATGTTTGGATGTTTCACATCTTTGACTTATTACTTTACACAATATAACGTTTAGCATATCTATATTACATACAAGACATACCAGGCAAAATTTCTATCACCTGAAAACTGAACAATTCCACTGGTTTGGAAGAGGAAATCCAGAAAGAATGCATGTCATCTTATCCCCTTCCCAAAATGTGATTTGACACCCGTTTTCAACTATAAAGGCACTCAAATTTTAAACGCTCCTTCTACTCCATCCCCAGCAGAGAGAAATCAATTACCAAAGAGAAATCAATTGCCAAAGCACCTACCCAGAAAGCACAAAACAAAGACCAACACGAGAATGCTTCAGCAGTTGTGTTAAACGCCTAACTAAATAATCACAGCTCTCAGAAAGCAACCGTGCAGCAAGCAAGCACAAAAGTCAGAATAAGGCTGGCAAGACAAAATCCAGCTCTACAGGAGCTCCTCTGCTGCAGTTTAATTTTCCAGGACTGTTCACCGTCATTAATTGTTGATTTGTTTTGAAGAACAGATAGTGATTTATTTGCAGCGGGATGAAGTTACGGACCTAGATTCCTGACCGGAGGCTCTCAACGTAAACAATACATAACCTATAAATTAACCATTCTCCATCTGGCAATTCAGATGTAAAATTCGTAGTTTTCCATCTACCAGGCGGCGGCAACCGCCCCCCGCCCCCCTCTCCGTCCTCCCTTCCCGAGCGCTTTCTAACAGAGCCTGATGCGAAGTGGGAGGGAAAAAGAAAGAGCAGGGAAAAAAAAAAAAAAAAAGGCAAAGCCAGCACGAAAGAGCCGGGCTCGCACACAAGTAGGGACCCACCAAACCGCGGTCCCCGGCAGCTCTTCCCGCTGAGGAGCGCTGCGAAGTGCGGCGCGGAGAGACCGAGCCGGGCGGGAAGGGAGGGGAGAGGAGGGGACGGGGCTGTCCCCAGCCCAGCCCAGCCCGGGCAGCAGCGGCGCGGGGCGGCGGAGCCCCGGTGCTGCCCCGCGGAGCGGGGACCAGGCCGGCTGCCCGGGACAGGGAGGGAAGGAGGGAGGGAGTGGACACACACACACACACACACACACAGCCGGGGCAGGGAAGGAAGGGACACGCGGGGAGCCGCGATCACTCGCTCCCCGCCACGGGCGAGCAGCCTCCCCGCCCCCCCCACCGCCACCCCGCGCCGCGAGGAGCCACCAGCGCTGGGCGCGACACCGCCCGCAGGGCCACCGGGGCCAGGGGGTGAGCCCCGGCCCCCGGGGAACCCCAGCCAAGGTCACCCCCTCGCCCGGGGGGCCGGGGTGGGGGGGAGGGGGAGCGGCAAATTTAATTTGTGACGCCGGGCACAGGAAAGGGGGGAGGGGAGCAGCTCAAGCGGAGGGGCGGG